>JARHVA010004997.1:832500-1347500 GCA_037957365.1 Torreya grandis
GTAATAAGAAGGTCTAGACATATAGATTTTTCTATTACCAAGATTGAATATTAATAGGTTTAATTATTAGTTTTACCTCTACATGGACTTGTTCATAAAGAGTGTGAATCTAGTAAATTGTATGTTTTAGAATGGGACCTGAATGGAAAACTTTAATTTTAAGCTTAGTATTAATATCACTTTGGATGTTTTTAGATTATATAGGAGATCTAACTCTTTATTTTCTCTATGAAGCTATGGTTACTCCAGAAGCAACATCAAAAGGGGGAAGCAATATTTTTTTGGAAATTTAAATGTTATATCTTGTATTTATTATGATTTTAAATAATTTAATCATTTTTTCATATGTTTAATATAAAAAATTTACGTTGATATGAATCTTAACAAGGCTTTGTTTGGTTCCATTTTTGGTGTTTGAACTAGTATGTGGCAAGGAATGTAAAATATACTACTTTCTGAAAATAAAGTATTTGTAATAATTAAATTAAAAACTAAATGTAAAGTGAAAGATATTTATTTTCATTATGTTCTTTCCAATAATTTTATGTATGCAAGTGCTTAAATTGAATTATGGATGAATGATGCAAGTACTGATTTTTTGTTTTCCCTATTTCTATTGTAAAACCTTACCTACATGCATCAAATGTAATGCCATTTTTATTTTATTTTTTTAATGAAAATAGTTGAAATATTTGATTGGTGTTTTGACATGGCCAATAATGGGTAGGATTTTTTAGGCTAAGTCTCTCTTGAAATGAGACTTGTGTAAACAAATCTCCCCAAGGTTTTGGTACATAAGGTTTTGTGACCATTCCATTTCAAGAGGATTGAGTGAGTATTTAATACTAATAATATGAATTATAAACATATATTTTATGCCTATATAATAATATCCATTATAAACACTGGGATTATAAAATTGAGGGAATATGGAATTCCAAGAACCTTCATCATGATTGAATACAATGTATCTATGTTTATGGTCGATACTAGGTATGGAGAATTGGGAATACATAAGATGGATACCTCTAAGAAAATGCTTAACTCTATCAATATAAATATGTTTTGTCAATTTCACATGTGAATATAATGTATTATGATGAGGCTATTCCTAAGTTCAAAGAGAAGGAATAATGAAGGTCTACACTTGGAGAATGTTCTATTGGCAGTATTGAATATTAATAGGTCTAATTAATAGTTTTACCTTTACATGGACTTGTTCACAAAGATTTTGAATCTAGTAAATTATAATTTTTAGTATGGATTTGAATGGAAAACTTGAATTTTTAAGCTTAAAATTAACATCATGTTGTCTCTTTCTAGATTAAATAGGAGATCTAACTCTAGGAAATTTGTTTGCTATATGAAGCTATAATTGCTCAATGAGCATCATTAAAAGGGAAAAGCAATTTTTTTTTTGGAAATTTAGATATTATAGATTGTATTTGTTATGATTTTAAATAATTTATTTATTATTTCATATGTTTTGAAGCAAATTTTTAGGCTTATATGCATCTTGGCAAGGTTTTATTTGGTTCTATTTTTAGTGTTTTAGCTAGTATTTCACAAGAAAAATAAACTATACTACTCATTGTAAATAAATTATTTGAAATTATTAAATTTAAAAATAAAAATAAATTTAAATAAATTGATGTTATTTATGTTATTTTTAATAATTTTATTAATGCAAGTGCTAAAACTGAATTATGGATGAATTATACAATTGCTGATTTTTGGTTTTTGTAACAACCCCACAGGGTTTTACCAAAATATTACAATAGTTTTTTAAAAAATTAAATAGACATATTAAATATATGAATTTCACCATGAGAAACCTAAATAGTGATATTTAAATAAATATATTAATTTAGTTAACCAAAAAAGTTTTAACTAATCTAGTTAGCTAAGGATCACCATGAACACATAAAAATCATGAACAATACTGAATAACCATAAACATTGGATCACATCATTAATTAAATAGTATAAATTCAACCACAACTAATAAAAAATTACATCCTCTACTGTATAATTATAATGTTTAAATGTTATAGTTTTCATCAGTACATAAAATATCTCAAATGATAAAACATGATACAAAATCCTCTGCATACAGTCTCCATGAATTAATCATAAATATGTAATCTCAAGTGTATTCTTAAGAATAGTACTCTATTTGGGAGGGGGAGCATCATCTTATCACTTTTACATACCAACCACATACCATAGATCTCTTACACTATCTTCAAAACAAGGGGATGTCCCTCCCTTCATGAATGAGTAGATATTGATGGTACAATAATCTAAAGTAAAAAACCTAAACCCATGTGTTGAAGATATCTAATACATAATGTGTACCATAAACAAATCCAATCTAATATGATATCTCATAAATATGAAAACTATATCAACATATGAAATGACAATATTTATCAAACATTACTTTGGACAAAGTTTTCAATAATAAATGATCTTTAGGATTAGTCAAATTCATACACACCACTTAATTGGGTTATACATTATGCTGCATTGATGGTACTAATTAATCTAGTGGAATCCTTCCACTATTTTATTAGGGTCATGAATGAAAGATTCAATAAAATAAATAATAATATAAAAATTAAAAGATTCATTCACAATATTTCAGTTTAGCTAATACAAATTATGATAAGTACAAGAATATCATAAACATTCATTTAATATATCAAATGAATTGAAATGAATCCATAGATCTAGTTTATTACAAATAATAAATAGAATCCAATAATTGTCCTCAATATAACATACCATTTGAGTAATGATTATCTAGACCACCAATTAAAATAATATTATAGCCCTAGCTAAATAAGTTATTCATATTCTAGATATAACAATAGCCATTATAAATCATCATAATTTTTTTATTTAAACTCTTAAATACTTTATCTTAATCATTTTTATCGAAACATTAACATATTAAAATCATTCATTTACACACCACATGGTAATAATGTACAACACATCTAAGTCTATAAAACACATGTATATATAAATGGTATAATCAATCTGATTTAATACAATCTATAAATGTATGTTTTACATATATATATATATATATATATATATATATATATATATATATATATATATATATATATATATATATATATATATATATATATATATATATATATATATATATTTATATATATACTTTAAACAATATTTGATTACCATTATTGTATTGAATAGCTACCATTTTGTAAGCATTATTCTCCTAATATGACATCCATTGTCAAATATCTTAGTGTTTTGTATATTCAATATATATGTATCCATCTATTCAAATAGTCCCATAACTCTATCATAATGAAATGAATATCATATACTTATTTTTATGAAACATACAAAATTTCATGCATAGTATCATTTTACCAATTCCTTATAAATTAATATATTAACATACACAATTAAAATTTGACACTTCAACCAAATTCAAACACTCAGCCGACTATACCCAGTCATGGTATAAACTCATAATAAATCTAGTTCAAGTATAAAGTATTTATGCATAATCATGTTTACTAGAATAACAACAAGAACATACACAACTATATAATTACTTAGGCTTGGCCTAATAATAAATATGATACACACACAATTAGATCCTATATATTCAATCCCTCTATAGACTAAGGAAACACTTAGAAAATTCATCCAATAAAAAATACACAATCATTTCCAAGTATATGAAATATTCATAATAAATAACTAAACTCTACAATGAATTATTTAATAGTTTACTGCTATATATCCTTTCATAAAATTAAATGCACATTCTATAGTCATGTTATTATTCTACCCATTCCCGGGTTACACAAAGTGTCTTCATAGAAAGTTACCAATTACATAAATAAACCATTATGAATAATAAATGATTTAATAACCTATCTTATATTTTAAAATATAATGTATGCCTAGTCCAAACAAACAACTTCATCTTTTAAATGTAATACACACAGTCACCCATTAAAGTTTGATTATCGATTATAGGTGTGTGTGTGTGTCTATATATATATATATATATATATATATATATATATATATATATATATATGTATGTATATATATATATATATGTATATATATATATATATGTATATATGTATATATATATATATGTATGTATATATATATGTATATATATATATATATATATATATATATATATATATATATATATATATATATATGATTGTACATAATTATATATAATCAAATTTAATTGAGTATATACCATGGTAAATATTTGTGTATATATATTCATAATCCCTCAAACCCACATTTTTAACCCAAAAAATCTCATTTCATTTAAACAATTGAGTGATCATATAAAATAACAATTTCAATTCTATATTTAAATATACTTATATGCATATATCAAAATCTAGTTCAAAACAACTATTTAAATCTATATTGCTTATATACCCATTAGAATAATCCTATAAAATTGAACAGTGCATTTTTAATATCAATAAAATTATAGGAAAAAGTTCTTTAAAAATCAACAACAACCATGGCCAACTTTATGGCTCTACCCTACCATCCTCAAGTTACCTTGGTTTGAATGTGGGGTTTTTTGGAGGTTGATCCTTTTTTAGGGCTCCACATATAACCCAATATTTCTAAGAAATATACAAAGAAACTATTAACCAAACATATTCATAGGAATCTATTCAATATTTCACTCATAAAATGAATTACAAAACCTATCTATGAATGCCAAAGAAGCTGTATGAATTCCTTTCTCTTTAATTTAGATTAACAACTTCAATTATTTATAAAACTCTCTCCTCTATGCCATGTACTATCTATTTGATATCCCCCATTATCCTCTTTTTAATCTTTTTCCATCCACCTACTCACCTTCCACTTATCCACCATTATCGATAGATTAAACTTTCTCAAAAATCTACATGCCTAGATAGCTCAACCAACTCACAGTCTGCCACCATTAAAACATAATGAACCACATGATTTTATCCCAAACTATGCTTACCCTAAGTTAACAAATGATTAGTAACCGTAATCATCTTGATTCTTATTTTGAATCCCTAAATAATCATATTATATTCTTTATAAAATCTACATGACAATGATTTAAACAATCCATCATTAACCATCTAAATCACATAATCCCCATGTTTTATTCCATGCAAATAATATCAACTAGTCGATATCTAATGTATTCTCATGCAATGCCTATATACATTAATGGTTATATAAATTATCATTTCAACTAGGTATTACAAAACTATAGTTTTACATTGAAATGCTATCTAGAAGCATACATAGCAAATACAATGATTTACTAAAATCATTAACTAATTAACATTAATATGTTCATTTATATATTATGAATATCAATCCTTTAGTAAAATAGTTAATCAAATACAATATATTTTAAAATAATGTTATTTATCTTTTGACATTATAATATAATATCATAATAATAATATTTACTTATTATTATCTAGATCATATAGCTCAAATACTGATTATGGAATCCATCATAAAATAATAATATTATACTATACAACCATATATAATAAGGTAGTGAAATAAGTAAACATAAGTAAATTCACTCAAATATGTGACTATATATATATATATATATATATATATATATATATATATATATATATATATATATATATATATATATATGAGTGAAGATAATTATATTTAATCAAATTTAACTAAGTATATACTCAAATATATATTTTTGTATATATATTCATAATCCTTAAAACCCATTTTTTTAACACAAAAAGTTTGGTTTGGTTTAAACAATCAAGTTATAATATAAACTAATAATTTCAAGTGTATATTTTAATATAACCAAAGGCATATATAAAAATATAGTTCAAAACAAGTATTTCATGTCATATTCCTTAGACACCCAACAAAATAATCCTATAAAATTTAAAAAGTGAATTTTAAATACCAAGAGAAGTGTAGGTCAAAGCCTTTTAAAAAACAACAACCATGACCAACTTTATGGCTCTACCCTACCCTCCTTAGGTTACCCTGGTTTGAATATGGGGTTCTATGGAGGCTGAGACTTCCACATAGCTCCACATATAACCCATATTTATAAGAATCAAACAAAGAAACTAGTAACAAAACATATTCATACAAAACCATTCAATATTTCACTCATAAATTGAATTACAAAACCTACCTATGAATTCTAAAGAATCCATATGAATTCCTCTCTCTTTCCTTCAGATTATCACCTTCTTTTCTTCCTAAAACTCTCTCCTCTATGTCATGTACTATCCAGTTCACATCCCCCATTATCCTCTTTTTATTCTTTGTCCATCCACCTACTCACCTTCCACTTCTCCACCATTATCAACAGATTAATATTGCTAAAAAATATGCATGCCAAGATAGATCAATCAACTCATGGTCTGCCACAATGAAAAATAATCAAACCCATGATTTTATCCCAAATTATGCTTAACTAAAGTCAAGAGATGATTAGTAACACTATTCAACTTGATTATTCTTTTGAATCCCTAAATAATCATATTATATTCTTTATAGAATCTACATGACAATGATTTAAACAATCCATAATTGACCATCTAAATCACATAATCTCCATGTTTGATTCCATGCAAATACTATCAACTAGTTGATATCTAATGTATTCCCATGCAATGACTAAATACATTAATGATTATATAACTTGGCAATTTAACTAGGTATTACAAAACTATAGTTTTACATTGAAATGTTATCCATAAACATACATAACAGTTACAATGATTTAAGTGAATAATTAAATAATTAACATTAATATTTTCATTTATATATTATGAATATCAATCCTTTAATAAAATAGTTAATCAAATATAATATTTGTTCAAACAATGTTATTTATCTTTTGACATTATAATATAGTATCATAATAATAATATTTAATTATTATTACCTAAATCATATAGATAAATTAATGATTGTATAATCCATCATAATATCACAATTTTATACTATAAAACATACAAAATAAGGTAGTGAAATAAGTAAACATAAATGAATTCACTCATTTATCCAAACAAGATGACTTACATAAGATCACAAAATTAGTGAAATCACTCAAACATTAAACATAATCATCATTAGAAATCATGATTATACTAGAAATAATATTAACAATAACCTAAAGGAAAATTAAACAAAACATGCTACACTTTCTATATCAAACAATTAATTATAAAACATAATATATTAAGTGGTGTGTGAAAGGGGTTTTGGATTCATTCTTTGTTCTCCCCCAACATCTTCATTTAAACCACCTTGTCATATGATACTCTCCCTCCATCATGATTTGAGGGAAGAATTTGTCTTATATCCACATCACAAAAATGAAGGTAGTGATCCAAAAATGTCATTATATCCACAAAACAATTTGGTATAATAATCAAACATGATCATAATATATTGGATGTAAAAGTATTACTAACTCATAGCAAGCTAATCATGTATGTTAAGCAACACAAATTACCCCATAATCAGTATATGCCATCAAGATTAATCAAATAATAGTTAATCAACTAATCAACCATAATAGTCTACAAATCAAATAGGTTATTTAGCTTAGAGAGAAATCAAGATGTGACAGTTTTCCCTAGTTCTATTGTAAAACCTTACCTACATGCATCAAATGGAATGTCATTCTTATTTTACTTTTTAGTCAAAATAGATGAATTTGTTGATTGGTTTTTTGACATGGTGAATAATAGGAAGGATTTTTTAGGTCCCATCTCTTCTAAAAGGAAACTTGTGTGAAAAAATCTCCCCAAAGTCTTGTTTACCATGTTTTGGTATATAGGGTAACACAGTTGTCTCATTATGACTATTTCATTTCAAAGGGTTCTAGTGAGTATTTAATACTAATAATATGCATTATAAACATAGATATTATTCGTAGAGAATCATTATAATGATTTAAGTATGTGAATGTAGTTGATTCAAACATGTTTATAGCATGGAAGATTTAACAATGTGAAAGCATCTATATATAAAGCATTAGCTCAGATTGAACTTAGAAACTAAACTAATAAATTTTATTTAATAAAAATAAAAAGAGATAAGGGAAGGTATAAAATAGAATAAATATTCTACGTTCTAATAGACCTGGTTAGTTCCTCTTGAGTAGACAAGTCCATAGATAAATAAGTCCTTAGTTGAGCCATACTTAGCACAACTCTAACTAAGCATAGTACAAGAGTTAGTGTAATGAAGCAATTATTTCAACAAGGAAAAAAATACCACCATATACATGTACATATCAAGTATATCAAATGATAAAAGTTTTTAGATAAATATATTTTCATTAATTGGATAAATTGGGATTTCATTAACTACTCATGTGAGTTATATACATGGATTCCAAACAACCACAACTCAAATAATTAATCTAAAAAACATAGGAAAAATAGCTCAAATAAAGTTATTGATTAACTAATCTAATATTAATACTAAAAATATTCAACTAGGAATAGTCTCACTAAACCTAAATTGACCATCCAGTATTTCAATCCAAGATTTGATGTTATATAGACATGCAAGCCTATGGAGTTTTCAAATTTAAATTCAACCACTAATGGCATAGTGATATAAATCATAAATTTTATTTGAAGATGTAGTTGAGGAGTTATTGGATATCTATGACATATTGGAGGTGATACATGTAGACACCTAAAACTAGCCACTAATGACCTTGAACTAGACTTTTGACCAATTTCTATCAAAATGCATAATTTGGCTTAAAAACACTAAAACACATTAAATGAGTTTAAACTATCATGTTCAAGTAAATATTTTGGCTACAGTATCATTAAATGAGGCAATGTAATTTATGAAGTAGCTAACTTTGATCATAGCATTTCAAGTCAAAATGACATTTTCACACTTGGGTACTCTGGATTGCTCCTGTCTACCCAATTTCTTGCATGGGACATGTGCCTTTATTATTTTATGTTAGAAACATCCTAAATGGGATAACATATCCAACAAATCTAACATTTACTTCCAATTCCAATCTAGTCAAATTTCAAGCCAATAATACAACATTCTGACCAATTTGATTAATTTGTACACCAATTACCAGAATTTGCGTCAAAGTTTACTAAACATGTTTAAATATAATTAATATAAATAAAGAGCCTAATTAATAATTACATATAAATTTTCAAATATTTCTTTTTGGAAATTTATATTGAATATATGCATCATAATATGACATCATTTCTTGGAAAGCAATCCCTAGGTCATAAATGCATGAAATATCTCATCAAGCCCTCCCATGCCTCATTAAGAGCTTCCATTCCTCTTTAATTACTCTTTATCCCAAATATTTATTAATGCATTTATTAATTTTTTCTTCAAAAACTAAATGTATTCTTAGCCATACATATTCATCCTAAGATGGATGGTTCATGTTCATTTTAATCATTCTAAAAAATCTATAAATAGGAGGCCTTGCATATTAAATTTTAAATATATTTTAAGGAAAAGTTACCATTCACAAATAGATTCAAACCACATATTGATGTAGTGATATTATGCCTAAATATTAATCCAAAGCCATCACAAGCCAAAAGTGCCAAGAGGAGATGAAAATAGCTAGACTCCATTGATGAAGATCTCTTAAGACACACACCAAGCAAACCAAAGAAGGATCTTTGTGGAGCAATCAAGGATTTGTTAAGATTTTTTTTTTTGAGTTCATGTTTCTCATTTATTTCCATTTCTAGTTATGTTTTCAAGTGGTTTTTCCTCACTAAGCTCCCCCTAGTGACTAGGCCTAGAGATTTTATGCTAGTTAGTGTGTTTCTTTCATTTAGTTTTGATTTTAGAATTAACATGATAATAGCCATCCTCTCTTGAGTCAAATTCCTAGTCTACATAATGACACACCCAATGGGACCCTAGCCTCAAAAATTTGGTCATAAATCACTTACAAACAAACTACTAACCATTGTCATGTAAGATCTTGGAGTGTGGAAGCAAGGAAGGTAAAAATTTAGCCTAAATACATTTTTATGGAAGTAGTGGTTTTGTTCTTTTATTCACGAGTTTATCCTCTGGAAAACAATCTCACCATTGAGACAATCATAGCTTTGTCATTCCATTTTGTGATATTATGTTTTAACTATTTTTAGCTTAACATTTGTCTCTATTTATTGGTCTAGTAGTGATATTTCAATCCCACTATTAACTACTATTGATATTGTAATCTTGCTACTCTATAATAGTGATATTACAATCCCATGATTTCTAAGTCTTGATATTACAATACCATTATTTGTTAATAGTGATAATGTCAATCTGAGTCATAGTATTATATCTAAACCACTAGAGGTTAACCTAGACCATTAGGGTTAAGTGATAATACCACAACTCTCTTATTTTTATGATTGTGGAGTTGAGTGGTGATTTTGCCTACCCAACTCATGGGATTGTCAACCTGAATAGCAATATTGTGGACCTAAATAGTGGGATCGTTAGATCAAGTAGTGATATTTTGTTTTTTATCAATATAAACTCAATTTTTTAAAGTTATAGGATTTATCTATGGAGTAGTGGGATTGACTATGTGAAACCTGAGAGCTCTTTTTTGACAAATTTATTTGTTCAATCTAATAAGTGCTTCAAATTAAGGAGTCCTAATCTTGTTTTTGTAGGTTAAAAGGCTAGTTTGGAAGTTAATTTAGGTATTTTTAACTAATTGTACACTTCAATTTGGTGTTTTAAAAATAACTTGGTTAAAATCATGCACACATCAAATTTGGTGCCTAAGATGAATTTTATACATGTTAAATCTTGAACACTTCAAACATTGGGTTTAAAATGAACTTAGGTACTTATTGTTTCATTTAGTCTTTTTTGGTGTAATCTTTACAAGTTTTTACTTCTTAAATCCAAGGGGCTAAATAACACTACCACACTTTTAAATTAAGTGCTTTAAAATTAAACACATTTTCAAAGTTTGTATTCAATAGATCATTACTTAATTAGTTTTGTTTGACAAAAAGAAAGATCATTATTTTATGCTCTACCATATGTACCCTTTAGGGAAATTTTGGGATCAAAAGCACCATGTTTTTTGTAAAGTGCCTTAGTCCAAAGGCATAGAAGATAAGTTTTGAAAGCCCTCCCCAAGACTCACATGACTTGGGTGACTTAGAGACAACCTTTAAAACTCTTTTACTTGTCACTTATTTCATGCATCTTGGCTTGTGAGGTGGAATTCATTACCTCCAACAAGTTCTTTAAGAAAGCCTTGACCTAATAATTAATATTTTAGCATTATCTTTAGCCCCTCTCTATTGGGGTGTATATAAATTGGGATCACCCCACTAGGATCAGAGGTTTGAGTGGTTAAACCACCTCCTAGTACTGGGGCTAAGCTTGGGACATACGAGCAAATTGGACATAGCACTACACTAAGAAATTAATGGATGTAGTGGCTATAAAAGGGGATAGAAATTTTTAAAACAATCTAAGTGCTGTGGACCCAATTGATGTGTTGATTCTCTTGTTAGCTAGCATGAAAGTTGGTAGACAGGGGATCCATCTAGAACATTCAACAATATTATTAATTATTTAACCCCACTTTGCCATACCTTATCAGTTTAGGATTTAAGATGATTAGTTAGTTAATTTATCTTAGATTATTTAGTTTTTGTATGGATTCAAAACTTGGTGTTAATAAAAATGACATAACCAAACACATTTTCCCCAAATTTCTTTGAACAAGGAGGCATTATGCTACCCAAGTAAAAAACATTTTTTTTCTTCAAAATCATCATCATACACTTTGTGCCATATATTATAATTTGGCATGGCTATGCTACCCATTTGAGTCTAGACTTTTACCACATTTTTTTTGAACCCCTCATTAATAGTTTAAATTTTAAATTTGACTCTTACAATTTTTAAAGGTTGATGTGTTAAATTAGGTTCACCACATTGAACTTGACATGTTTTAACTTGAGTTCAATTCCCAATTTGAATCGAGGGCCATTTTTAACCTCAACATCATTATCATCATTTTCTAGGACTCAAGTCATCTCATGTATCATTCATGCTTTGAGTCCTAGGCTACATTTTTGTACCATCCATCCTATTTCACCTTTTGTCCTAAGTCTATTTGATAGCACACTTATACTTTAGATGTTTTTTTCAAACCTTTGTGTGTGGGTATGATTTTACTAGAGGAGAGTATTTCTACACTGCCAAAATTGTATTAGAAACTTTTTGTTTTAAAGTTTTTGAAACAAGCATTTGCCACATCTTTTAACTAGTTTAGTATTATTACACTGCTCAAATTATTTTGAGACTTATTTCATAGAACTCTCTGCATAGAGTGATATTTATTGCAAAGATCCAACTATTTTGAGTTTTCTTTGAGAGACTTCTGTCTAACATGGTTATGCTATTCACCTTTGCCTAGATTATCAATCAAAAGAACTTAGTTTGAGCAATTATTTGGGAGAAAATAAACTATCTACAAGTGCCTTTTGTTTCATATCTCGTATTTATCAATCAAGTTTATGTCCAAGAGTCAAACACCTAGTTTTTGATAGAAGTATTTCAAATCTGTTAGATTAAAAATCTCATCTTTTAAAGTCTAGATTTTGACACCATTTGGCTAAGAGTCCTAGCACATGCTTTGTTTGATCCTATATTTTGACATCATGTTTGGCTAAAGACCTAGGAACTTTTGTTTTTCGTAGAATAAATTGATTTAAAACACTTTGACCTATAATTTGGCATTTTGATTTATCATCCTATTACTTGACCCTTTTGTGTGAGATGCGTAATATTAGATACTTGACATTATCTTTTTTTATCACAAGTCATTGCATCAATCTTTCTATATATATCCATCATTTTGACCAAATTAGATCAAGTTTAAAAATCATTTTAGACATCTCATTTTTATATTTTATAGAGCTCTATTGTGAAACATTTACTATGGATACCAACATGTTCTCCTACACTCATAGTGGCTTCATGTATAATCTAGGAGTTAGTAATGTGGTAGCACAAGAATAAATGGTTCAAGACCCTTATGTGGATAATTTTTCTTATGAGATATATTCCTATCCATCTTATAACTCTCAAACAGGGGCATAAAACCAAGACCCATTAGTTCATTATTTGGAAAAAAATCCTCCTTACTTAGAGAAGGATCAAGAACAAACCAAATAGTATTTAGCTTTGGTACTTATGGTTAAGGAACTAGTTCCTAAAAGACTATACTATGTTACTACACCATCCACATGTGATCCTTATCTATTTGAGCATCACTTACTAGAAAATAAGGATAAAATCTTGGTTAGAGATATAGAAGTAGGGGCCAAGTTTCTAGTAGACTTCCCCCATGAGAATTGTTCAAGCCTAGTAAGAATGCCTCATAACATAATTTATAATTAATAAGCTTATTTTAGCAATCCTTTAGCTCTAGTCCAAACACCATATGAAAACCATAATATGTTTGTCAAAGGTAAGGACCTCATGGAAGATCACTTTGTGAAAATGTCATTAGCATATCAAACATACTTGAAATTAATACACAATTTTAACTAAATGACCATATCTAATAAGCCTCTCATTGATTTAATTCCTTCAATAGGATTATTAATAGATTTGACTAGTTAGGATAATGAAGGTATAGACCCATTCATGCAGAAAATTTGGTTAATAAATTATTTCATACCCTAACTATCAGATTAGTCTCTTCTACTTCTACCTAGAGCATTGGGAAAATGTAGTGGACAATGCACAAGGAACATCTAATCTAAACCAAAGTGGTGTAAGTACATTAATAACCAATACATAAATAAGTGTATATTTAGTAAACACCATGAGTGTTTATCAAAATTAAAAAATTAGGAGTTTTCACATCTTAAACTCAAACAAAAACTTCTACTAATCCTCAACCAATTGCCTATTCAAGAGCTAAACCAATAGGATTAGGTAATTAGCCAACAACTAATGTAATGCATCCACAACAAAACATGATAAATCTTACATAATAGATAATGATTAATATTCCACCACCATATGCACAATCCAATAATCAACACAACATAGGCAAAATATATTACCACCTCAATAAGGGGCAACCAATGTTCCACCTCACCAAGTAGTAGTGAACATACCTTGTCCCTTACAAACCAATATAATAGTTCAAATATAAATGATGTGTAATCAACATCATATGAATATTGGTTAGTGATATTTTCTAAATATCTAACAAGTTTACACTTCCCAATAGGGATTAATGCAAAAAAGAGGTTCTGATGTTCCTCAAGTTCCAATTAGGCAACCTTTGTTGTTTGTATATAATGTGCCACTAGTTAAACAATAGGGTCTTGGTTCAAAATTACCCCCTCAATAGTAAGGTTTAATTAGTTGGAAAAATATCCTTATTCAACCGCAATAGGCATAGTATACCCATATCCCTCCATCCCAACCTCAAAATCATGAAAATTAAGCCTACATATCCAACCCAAACCAGAATATTGCTCAACTATAGTATGCACAATTCCAAAAATCAAACCCTAATCCATGTATGTGTATTCCTAGTCCATTCCCTAACCAAACTAACATATATTATAAAATTCATCCATTATACCTTGATCAAAGTGTTCCACTTTTAACCACCTAACCATCTACCTAGGCCAATATTATGCCTCCAAATAATATTCCCTCTAGTTTCCTAGCCTAAGAAATGTAACAGATGAAGAATGTAATTGATACCATCTAAGATAGTGTTGACATAGTAGATTGCACCCAGGGTAGGAGGCTGAGCTCCTACCTTCCACACGTAACAATGGAAACTCCCCTCTCACCTTTGGGACTAGTAAAGTTGGAGGGGAGAGTCTCTAGGTAAGGGCTAGCTCCCTTTGATGCATCTGAGTTGTTCCAATAAGTTCTAATACATACATATATATATATATACATATATATATATATATATATATATATATATAGATATATATAGATATATAATGGGGGGGATGAAAAGGGAGAAGGATTACAAGAAAACAAACCTACTCTAAAAGAGGTGATGCACCAAATGATTTGACCTACTCACACTCACACTCTGAACCATACAAACACATACGTACACTTTAATTGGTAAAAGGACCAAGCTGTAAGAATCTTAACAAGGAGGCTTTAATGGAACACACAAAAAATAGGGACTCACCATAGGTGTTGTGGAAAGGGCACACTGTATAGTAGCTTCTTTCTATCTTTGTGCTTCCAAGTACAGCTCTTCTTATCACCTACATGAATGGCACCTTATAGACACTATGTGCATTGGTGTTAACCCTGTGAAAGCATTAGGAAGCAATGACTAAACACAAAACTAACACTCAGACACACATAGAGATATCTAACTAGAATAGAGGTAAAAATGTGTTTATTGATTTCAGGTGAAAATTTGCCAGGACTTCACCTTACAAATGTGAAATATCCTTTTCCAAATGAGAAGTATACAGTATATATAGAGGAAGGAAGGAGGCCTTTTGGTGCCCTTTTAACAAATGACCCATGTGCATTCCGATCATTGGGAAGAGCAAGCCGCTTAAACATCATATGATAAATTATGGGCCACACCATTTGTCTACTATAAGATCACTCCTTCAAGGTGATTACATGGCTTTTCTACTCCTTAATTCCAAATGAAGAAAAATGGGTCACACCATTAGCCATTTTTGCCTCCTAATGATCAATTCACAGACACTATATCACCTGCTGGAGTAACTTCTTAAAACGATGTCTCCCTTCACCACTTGGACCGTTTGCCTATTCCTACACTTGGCACTTTTATCTCTTTGTTCTCTGGGCTCTTTTTTGGTGTTCAAATGGCTATTTATCTATCATAAAAATGATGTTCACAGACCCATCACCATATGAAAAATAATGGCTAATCTATCTCCTTGAAGTTGATGGCTTTCGGGATGTCACTGTCCTTGGCAAATTCCTTTGGGCCTTTTCCTCTTACTGGCCTTTTGTTTTAGACCCTCCTAAAGGGGAAGTATCCCTTTGGCTCTAGATAAATGCCCTTCATTTGGTAGCCAAGAGTCCCCCGTAAGGGCACCTACCCTTCGGGGTCCTTTGGTGGGCTTTGTCTCTTCGGCTTCCCTCCACAGGCTTTTTCATGGGCTTTTTCCCATGGCTATCTTCAAAGTGCCCTTCTGAATTCCTTCAAGAATTTTGTTCAAATGAACTACTTTAGACAAAAATTTTGAAAGAATTATGCCTTTGCCTTAACAAAATCTGAAAGAAATTACCTTTGCGGCTTTCTCTTTATGGCCTCTTTGAAGTGCTTCCTGCCCTCCACAAGGGCTCTTAAACCCAGAACTACCCTCTGCAAGGGCACTTGCCCTTTGAGAGGCTTGAAATTTTGATTGAACCACTCCTTTTGAACCAACCATTGAACCAATTTATTGAACTAGTTCAATGGTTCAAATAGTTGTTGACCCAAGGGATCAAACTGAATGTTTGAACTTGCCAATGAACTTTTTTGATGAAATTTGCCGATGAACCAAAACATTGAACCAAGAATGTTGAACCAACACATTGAACCAAGCCAATGAACCATTTGATTAAACCAAGGCTTTGAACTTTGTTTATTAAATGAAGGCTTTGAACTTTGCCAATTGAACCAAGAATTTGAATCGAATCATTGAACTAAGACGTTGAACATAAGTGTTGAACCAAGGCATTAAACCAATTCAACAGTTTAAAGATGCTAACCTTCCTTGTGAATTTTTAGACAAGAGTCTAAAGATACTTTACAAAACCTTTCACTCTTTGAACTGGTTCTTCATGTGCCGAAAGACTCACCTACAGAGTTTGTAGAAAAATCTTCTTTGCAGAATCCATAAAAACTTCACCTAAAGAGTCCATAGAAATATCCATGCCTATAGAAAAGGTAGAAAAACACCTACAAAGTCCATAGAAATGGACCTATAGAGTCCATATAAATAGACCTATAGAGTTTGTATAAATAGACTTATAGAGCCCGTAAAAATTCCTAGACTTGTGCAAAATTGAAAATGAATTGGCCTAGAACAACAAGGGAAGAAGGGGACCAATTTTTGGCCAATTGGACCAAAAATGGTTAACAAATTGGTGACTCCCAGGGGAAGCATGCCTACTATGCTTAGAAACTAGTTGCCTTAAATTCTATTGGGCACAGAGTCAGAATGTAACTTAAAGATCAGTAATATCCCCGATAGATTCAAGAACTAATCACAAAGATTTACCCTGAAAAGAAATGAAAACACACACAAAACTAAGAAAACTAATGACATGTGAAAAATGCACTTAGGTAAAATAGGAGAAAAGCAAGGGAAATATATACATGATGAAAAAGGGCTCAGTGGTAATGCTTAAGATGTATCCCATTAACTAGGATATATAGTTCTTCACCACCCAACCTGGAAAGTTGGAATGCATTATGTTGTTTGCACTGAGTGATTACATATGGGCCACTCCATAAGGCATCAAACTTCATGTGATTTCTAGGCTTTACTTAGTCCTCATCCCATTTCAAGATAATGCCTCCTTCAGATAAACCTTTTGATGAATATTTCTTGTCAAAGTGTCTCTTCATTTGCTATTGGTGGCTGGTCATAAAAGCCATAGCCTGATCCCTTGTCTCTTGGAGCTCCATCAGCTCACATATCCTAACCTCCATGTTATTTCCTTCTTCTAATTATAACTGGTGAGTGAGTTCCAATGATATAAACTCAAGTGAAATGGAGAGCCTAGGTTCCCTTCCATAGGTGAGCGTGTATGGCGAGTTACCAATTGCCCTCTTCAGGGTGACCCTATCTGCCCATAGGGCTATTTTCAACTTGGCATGCCAAGTCCTCTAATTTTCTTCCATGGTTCACTTGATGAACTTGATCAGGTTCTTATTTGTAGATTCAACTAGGCCATTCCCCTGTGGGTAGTAATTAGATGAAGTGTTGAGATAGATACCATATCTTAGCACCCATTCACTTGTTTTAGTTCCCAAAAAAGCTAATGCATTATCTGAGATTATGGTTGATGGAACCCTGAACCTTGCCACCAAGTCCTCATAAAAATATAGGACTATGCTTTCATTGGCCTCCTTCAGAGCAATAGCCTCTGCCCATCTTGTGAAGTAATCCATGGCAGTCAGGACCCACTTGTGTCTAGCACTAGAGGGAGGATTAATCATCCCTATGAAGTCAAGGCCCCATTCCATGAATGGCTACTCTACCTAAATAGGCTATAAAGGCATGGCAGCCAACTATTGCTTCCCATCAAAAAGTGTGCACTTTTGTCACTTTCATACCTAGGCAAGGGTGTCCCTGAAAAGAGTAGGCCAGAAATGGCTAGCTCTCATTATTCTTGCTATTGTAGCCCTAGGAGCAAAATGACCACTGGCTGGCCCATCATGGAACTTAGATAGCACCCTATCAGCTTGGCTTGAGTCTAAGAATCTTAAAAAGACTCCTAAGAGATCCCTTCTAAATAACACTCCATCAATTAGGGCATAAGGGAGACACTGGAGTCTGAAATACCTTCTCTTGGTCCTGTCAAGTGAGGGTGGGCACTCACCAGTGAAAAGGAAATGTCTCATGTCTGAAGTCCAATCCTTCATGACAGCTAGTTCTTCTACTATAGCTACATCATGGATTGGCAGACTATCCTCTTTCTACTACTTAAATTCTATAGTGAGGCATTCACATAGGCCTTTCCCTCTTACCAGTTTGGTGATCTTGATATCCACATCATATTCCATCACCTTAGTGATCCACCCTACTCTCTTCTCATTTAGGTCTTAGTTGATCAAGAAATATTTGATGTCAAGATGTGGAACCATGAGGTGGATTCTGCTATTGGACAACATATGTCTAAATTTCTTCAGACTCTGTATGACTGCCAGGACTTGCTTTTCCACATATGTGTATCTGACTTCAAAACCTTCTAGGCCTTGGCTAAAAAATGCAATTGGTTGCTCAAGGTTATCATCACTTGCCTGGGTAAGCATGGTGGAAATTACCTCTTCATTGCCGAAGGTGTAGAGGTTAAAATCTTTGGTGAAGTTAGGGCTGATCAAAGTGGGAGCCCAAGTTATGGCCTGCTTGATTTCTTCAAAACTATCTTTTCTTTGTGTTGTCCATGTGAACTCTTCACCCTTCCTTAGCATAGAGTTCAATGGCTTGAACATCTCCACAAAATTTGTGATAAATCTATGTATGAAATCTATCTTGCCAAAGAAGCTTTGAGTCATTTCTTGTGCTTAGGCAAGGACAGCTCCATGATTGAGTGAACTCTCTCTGGATCAATAGTTAGGCCCTCTGAAGAAATAATGTGACCAAGGAGCTTTCCCTCATGGATAGTGAGCACACATTTCCTCAGATTGAGAGAGATACCAAACTCTCTACACCTCTCAAAGATTTGTCTGAGGTGTTTCATGTGTTGGCTTGCTTCCTTTGAGAAAATTGTCACATCATCAAGATACACCAGCATAGTATTATTTATCAGACCTTCAAAGGCCATGTCCATAGCTCATTGGAAGGTGGCACCAACATTAGATAGTCTGAAAGGAATTTTACTATAAGCAAACATTCCCCGCTTGGTAGTGAAGGCTATCTTTTGCTAGTCACAGTCTTGCACCAAAATCTAGTTGTATCCTGAATACCCATCCAAGAGGGAAAAATGCTCACTGCCTGTTACCATTTAAAGGATCTGATCCATGCATGGGAGAGGATAATGGTATTTCAAAGAGACTCTATTGAGGTCTCTAAAATCAATGCATAGTCTGATTTCCCCATTCTTTTTTTGAATAGGAACAAGATTGGCCAGCTAAGAAGAGTGTTTGATCAGAAATATTATCCTGGACTCAATCAACTTGGTGAGTTCCTTCCACATGAGAGGTTCAATCATTGGGTTGATAGGCCTCTACTTTTGCTTGATTGGCTTGGCACCTTCTTCTAGCTTAATGGTATGCTGGGCCAAACTTGGGTCAAAACCCTTCAAATCACTATACTCCCAAGTGAAGATATCAACAAATTCTTGGCACAACAAGATGAAGGCCTACTTTTCACAATTTGTGCACACTTTCCCAAGTGCAAGCAGCTTATCCTTAAATATTTCCACCTTCTCATGGTGTTCCTCCTTTTTTGTGATGCATGCCTTGTTACTTTTCAACTGGTCATCTCCATTGAAGATATTCTCTAGAGTGACCAAACCTTTGGGGAGCTTATTGTTCTTCAGCTGAATAATTTGGCTGCCATATTGCTACTATAGTTTAACCTAGTTTTTTTGCAGCAAACTCAGCTTCTTCTTGCAAGAAGAGTGTTATTTACTGATCAATGTTGAAGACCTACCAGTTGGTGATGTTGTTAGGTATAGAGGGTTAGATCACCACCTTTAAGTGACATAAGCTATGGTCTCAGCCTATTTCTTAAGGAATATTGAACTGGGTACCAACTACTACCAACCTATCTACTTGCTTGTTCCACTCTCTAGGAATGGAGGTAATATTGAAAGTAAAGAAATTTTCTAGTAAGTCCCATACCCTATGTTTGTAGGACTTTGGTAGAGAATTATTTGTCAAATTTTCACCTCTTACCTAATTGACAATCAACTCACTATCACCAAAGACATGCAGCTCTTTGACTCCTCTTTTCCTCACCCACTCCAAACCATGGATGAGGGATTCATATTCTACAACATTGGATGTGCAGGAAAATTGGAATCAAAAAGTTGAGAAGTACCTCTCCTTTGAAGGAGAAACCAACACCACTCTACCATCGACTCCCAACTTACTTCTTGAACCATCAAAGAATAGCTACCTAGACTTGAGCTTTCTTGGCTAGCTTTCATCAAATTTGGTACAAAAGTACCTTCTTCATGCATGCAATAAATTCCAAGGCCTGCCTCCTCTATGAATTTGTAAGGATCATGCTCAAAGTTGTCACTTCCCCATTCCTCTAAGAGCAGGTCTGCAACTCCTTCAAGGGTAGAGGATGGAGATTAGTCTACTTGGAACTCTTCTTGGTCAATGATGGCATAGCTGACATTTGCTACCTTGAGTGAGTAAGGTTCCAGATCATTTCTGTGGAGTGGCTCGAATTCAATCTTAACTTTAGTCCCATACTTGGTTCTAAAAACTAGATAAGATCAATTCACTGCTAGGTAATCACCTATCTTGGATGTAAAATCCTTGGATAAGTAGATGGCAAAGTAAGGAGGGACATTCGCCACTACCACATCATGAGGAACTGAGAAGGTCAAGCAAGCATGCAGCATCAAGCTCAAACCTCATACAACCCTAACTATCTTTGTTGGGGTTCTATCCAGCTATAGGACTCCCTTGGTCATTTCTTCATATTTCAAGCCTAGCTTGTTGGCTATACATTTGGGCATCATCGAGGTGCTTGCTCTGCTATTAATGATGAAATTGTGCACCAAGAAATATTTTATGACCAAGGACACATAAAAAGGAGGAACCTTTTCTTCTTTTTGGGCCTGACCTAAGGTGGAAGGCTATCCATTCATCATCAAAATATTATTAGCTTTTGATGGGATAGCTTGTTCATTTAGCTCATGCAATTCCTTTTACAGCATGTCCTTTTGCCTTGGTATTGATAGTGAATCCTATAAGGAGATGTTCATGTGTAACCTCTTCATCTGGTTAACCACATTGACTCGAGGGTTGCCTTCCTTCAAATTTTCTTTGGAATTATTTACAGCGTGAGGTGCAGGCTGAGGAGCTAGAGGTACAACTGGCAGTCTAAAACTTGGGACCTTTTGATTTACATGTGATGAAGAAGGTATTATTGACATTTGGGTGATAGCTTGAGCTTCTTCCATTACTCTCCTTTTGAATCCTATGTTGGCTACAACATAGTCAGTCTGATTGTCTACAACACCCACATAATTGACTAAATAGAATTCACCTTCCAGATGATTCATGAGAGTAGAATCAAGTTGGGTTTGACTATTGCTTGTGCTGGGCTGCATTGGAGCCTCAAAACATTAGGAATGGGTGGTTGTCTGATTTTCTTGTACATTTAGTTAATAACCCATCATTTCATTTATATAAATAGCCTGCTCTTGACCATATCTCATGGTTGAACAACTTGGTTGTTCTTGCACTAGATTGTTTTGAACGGGCACCATAACCTTGGATGATGAAGGGGCACCTGGGTTGTAGCCTTGAAAGGGTCTAGTCTGAGTAAGCTAACCCTATCCTTGATTGTAATTTTGGAAAGGGGGTTTAGGAGCTTGACCATACTAGTGGTATCCTTGGTTTGGTCAATTTCTTTGACCTTACTACCTTTTAATAGCCACAAGTTCATTTGACATATTTTGCAATAGACTCTTGACTTCATGAAGTTCATTAGGTAGAGTAGCAACTAGATTTTATATGCTAGGTAGAAGAGCTAGGGTGGGAGCAATGGTCTATATTAGAGGTAGCATTTCAAGGAAAAGTGGCATATGGAGTCTAGGAGCTATCTTCCCAACCTACATTAAGCAATTTTTAGCTACTATAGCTATGTCATAGGTGGTAGGTAGCACATGTCCTCCCATGGATTGTATCATAACAATGATATCACTATTCAATGCTCTTAAGTAATACAAGAAAGTATAGCTAGGAGTAGGTCTTACCAAAATGGGAATTCTATCCCATGTCTTCTAAAATCGAGTGTTGAAATCCTACATGTATTCATGTGGGGCTCTTTTCATGGTAGTCAACTACTTAGCAAGTGAGAGGTGGTTGCTCTTTTCCCCAAAACTGTCCATCAAGTGAGTGCCCAATTCATTCCAGAAACTGATTGAATTTATGGTCAAAGTCCTATACCAGTCCAGAGCTTGCCCTTGAGGGACAAAGCCAATAATCTAGTTGCAATATTATCCTCAGTAACATTGTGAACATTGCAAAGGTTAGCAATATTTTTGATGTGTTCAATGACTGTAATGGGCCCCTCTCCATCAAAATAAGGCACACTTTTGAGGATTTCTCTAGGATTTGGATCATAATGTGGGAGGTTCAAAGGGATCTGACCACGAAAAGTCACAAAGGGTAATTCCATAGCTATGATGGGATGTAACTGTGGCCTTGCTGCATAGATGTTCTTTATAGCAGGTTTGGGAAAGTGGATTGCTGAATAAGGATGGGTCATCTCAAACATCAATTGATTTGTTGAGTTCAAAGGCAATTCAATGAATTTAAAAGGAACACCCTTGGTAGTAGACTGTGTGGTGATTTTAGGCATAGGAGGTCAGACTGGTCTTTGATCAGAAAATGAAGCTCTTTCCAGTGGAAGTGCCAAATGCTAAAAATGGTTGGTTTACTATAACAGGACCAACATCAATCCTAAAACTTTACTGAGTGTAAAAATCTTTATCCCACCAGGCATGCCAAAAATTGTTGACGCAGTGGATTACACCCGGGGTAGGAGGCCGAGATCCTACCTTCCACATGCAACAATGGAAACTCCCCTCTCACCTGTGGGACTAGCGAAGCTAGAGGGGAGAGTCTCTAGGTAAGGGCTAGCTCCCTTTGATGCATCTGATTTGTTCCAATAAGTTCTAATACATATATATAGATATATAATGGGGGGGATGAAAAGGGAGAAGGATTACAGGAAAACAAAACCTACTCTAAAAGAGGTGATGCACCAAATGATTCGACCTACTCACACTCACACTCTGAACCATACAAACACATACATACACTTTAACTGGTAAAAGGATCAGGCTGTAGGAAGCTTAACAGGGAGGCTTTAATGGAACACATAGAAAATAGGTACTCACCATAGGTGTTGTGGAAAGGGCACACTATATAGTAGCTTCTTTCTATCTCTACATTTCTAGGTACAACTCGTCTTGTCACCTATAGGAATGGCACCTTATAGACACCAGGTGCATTGGTTTTAACCCTATGAAAGCATTAGGAAGCAATGACTAAACACAAAACTAACACTTAGACACACACAGAGATATCTAACCAGAATAGAGGTAAAAATGTGTTTATTGATTTCAGGTGAAAATTTTCCAGGGCTTCACCTTACAAATGTGAAAGATCCTTTTCTAAATGAGAAGTCTACGATATATATAGAGGAAGGAAGGAGGGCTTTTGGAACCCTTTTTATAAATGACCCATGTGTGTTTTGATCATTAGGAAGAGCAAGCTGCTTAAACATCATATGAGAAATTATGGGCCATGCCATTTGTCTACTTACAAGACCACTCCTTTAAGGTGATTATGTGGCTTATCTACTCATTAATGCTAAATGAAGAAAAATGGGTCGCACTGTTAGCCATTTGTGCCTCCTAATGATCAATTCATAGACACTATATCACCTATTAGAGTAACTTCTTGAAATGATGCCTCCCTTTGCCACTTAGACTATTTGCCTATTCCTACACTTGGCACTTTTATCTCTTTGTTCTTTGGGCTCTTTGTTGGCACTCAAATAGTTATTTCTCTATTGTAAAAATGATGTTCATAGACCTGTCACCATTTTAAAAACAATAGCTAATCTATCTCCTTGAAGTTCATGGCTTCCAGGACGTCACCATCCTTGGCAAATTCCTTCAAGCCTTTTCCTCTTATTGGAATTTTATTTTTGACCCTCCTAAAGGGGAAGTATCCCTTCAGCTCTAGAGAAATGTCCTTAATTTGGTAGCTGAGAGTCCCCTCTAAGGGCACCTACCCTTCGGGGTGCTTCGATGGGATTTGTCTCTTCAGCTTCCCTCTATGGGCTTTTATGCGGGCTTTTTCCCATGGCTTCCTTTAAAGTGCCCTTCCAAATTCCTTTGGGCATTTTGTCCGAAGGAATTCCTTTGGACAAAAAGTCTAAAAGAATTATGCCTTTGCCTTAACAAAATCCAAAAGAACTTACTTTCATGTCCCCTTTTTCGTGGACATTGACAGACTTGATGGGTAGCCTATTATACGACCTTCGTAGGCTAATAGGATGGATAGAGGGTCATAATGGAGCTTGGCTTGAATTTGATTCACAGAATTTCTACATGTGGTTTTCATTCAGGTTATTTCAGATGCATTGGGCCTGAGCCCCTACTTTTTAGGGATATTTGATATGCAGTGGAGCACCTTTATTTTGGTATGGTCATGTGCAAAATCACTCCCTGATTCACCTGCTTCGATCGGTTTGAGGATTCGACGTATATTGAGGGAGATATTAATATTTGATTGATTTAATCAAATATTAATTATTTGGTCTCATTAATAATTAATTATTAATTATTAATTATTTGGTCTAATTTTAAATTAGAAACCCTAATGCTAATTTAAGAAAACCCTAATTAGGGCAAGCATATCTTTTGGGGGTATAAGGGTTTCACATGGAGGCCATTATTGATTATGCATAGATTATTGATATTGATTTTGAAGAAATTCTTCTGTGAAGACTGAGCCAAGGGTTCCAGGATTCCATTGTAGTTGAGAACGTTCCCTCTTCATTGTGTGTGATTTAGAGGCTATGAGATATAAGCTGATTTATTACCAAATTGAGAGATAGCTTCATCCAGAAGTTATCACAGAGATACAGATCTGAGAGATAGCTTCATTCAGAAGTTATCACAGAATTCCAGGGTTGAGAGATAACTTCACACAGAAGTTTATCACAGAGCTTTCCAGGTATTTTATTTATTTAGTTTTTTTGATCCAATAAGTTATACAGAGATAGATCTTGTGTTAGAATCTATATTCGTGAAATCAGGCTGTTCAGCAATCAGGGGTTAAGCAGAGACAAGTTGGCGGCCGTACCAAGTCTGTACAGGTCTGTTCAGAGCTATTCAGGCACCGACCTCAGCAAAAATAGGGCTTCCAGTGACCGACATCGGTCGACTGAAGACCGACATCGGCAGAAAGCCGACCGATAGAGACCGACGTCGGTGAGATATCGACCGACGACGGCGCCTGTGTGTCGACACAGAAAGGCCGAGACTCTTCCAGATCCAGTTTTCACTTCTAGTTTTGATAAGTCAGGGTTTTTAAGACCAGATTTTAATATTCTTTATTTTGTATAACAGAGACTCAATTGTGTAATCATCCAGAAGAACAAGTAATGAGATCTTTATTTGCTATTGAGAGATTATACTGTGATTTGTGTATGCTTATTTTGAATCTATTCTGCAAGTTTGTATCTGTGATCAGAGCTTTATGAGTTTATATATTCCCTATTTGAAGGGGATATTACAGTGGTATCAGAGCTTTTGTGCAGACAAAAAGAGGCCCTAAGTAAGGGACATCACAGTGGTATCAGAGCTTTTGTCTTTGGTATCAGAGTTTTGTGTCTTTCATATATCCCTATTAGAAGGGGATATCACAGCTGTGATGTCCCTTACTTAGGGGCTCTCTTATCTGCACAAAAGCTTTGATACCACTGTGATGTCCCTTACTTAGGGGCTCTCTTATCTGCACAAAAGCTCTGATACCACTGTGATGTCCCTTACTTAGGGGCTCCTTTTTCTTCCTACAAAAGCTCTGAACAACTGTAATATCCCTTTTCAAACAGGGATATTACAGTTGTTCAGAGCTTTTGTAGGAGGAAAAAGGAGCCCCTAAGTAAGGGACATCACAGTGGTATCAGAGCTTTTGTGCAGATAAGAGAGCCCCTAAGTAAGGGACATCACAGTGGTATCAGAGCTTTTATGCAGATAAGAGAGCCCCTAAGTAAGGGACATCACAGTGGTATCAGAGCTTTTGTCTTTGGTATCAGAGTTTTGTGTCTTTCATATATCCCTATTAGAAGGGGATATCACAGTGGTATCAGAGCCAAATTCCTGCCATCCTATTGGGCACATCAGAGCTAATGTCTTGCCATCCTGTTGGGTAGCTTGGGTATCAGTATGGCTTTAACAGATGTCAAAGATTTGGAAGAAAGAATGCACAATGCGAAGAAGAAGCTAGATAATCCATTCCAGCAAGCAGATGACATTCTAAAAACTTTGGAGGAGTTAGAAATTTATTTAAGCAAGGTTGAGCAGTTAAATTCTTATGAGATGCAAACAACGTTATCTCTAGCGTTTGATTCATTGGTGAAGCCCCGATTATTGAGACATCATGATGAGGTGGTAAGACTTGCAACTCTCTCTTGTATTAGTGAAATCATGAGGATCATAGCTGGCTTTGATTTTAATGATGATCATATTATGAGAGAGGTACTTTATGCCATGGTAAAAAGCTTTGAAATGTTGGATAACATTAGAGACCTTCATTTCTCAAGGAGGGCAAGATTACTTGAAACATTTTCCAGGTATGGGTTTGAAAACATTATGATGTTAGTAGGTTGTATTGGTGAAATTCGCATGATGTTTAAAATATTTTGGAATATTTTAGATGAGTTTCATTCTAGCAGTATATTGGCATCAATGCACTCTATTATGTTCACAATCTTGTTTGAGGAGGATAAAATTTCTAAACTTTTGGCAGAAGATTTATGGTATGTCTGGACAAAAGGGAGAAATGTCTCACCTAGAGCTTGTATGTGGTTAAAGAATTTAATTAATAGGCCCAAGGATCGTAGTGCTTTCCCTATGACATGCAGCCACTTGCATGATGAGTTTGATAGTCTTGCTGATCCAGTACAGGAAGATATTAACACATCTTCAGGTAATGATTTATCTACATTATCTTCACAGGCAGGTGTAGTTGAGAATGTTGTGGATGAGCTTTGTCTTAAGGTGAGTTTAACTCAGGAGTTAGACAGTGAGGATGAGTCTGATGCTTGCATTCAGAGTGTGGAGGTGTACTCAAATGTTAGTACATTGAGTGTGGGTGATCAGTATGTTTCTATAGCTGCTTATGAGGAGCATGTGGTTGAGGCTCACACACATATTCAGGACTTGGGAGTACCTGATTTTGAGGAGTTTGGGATACCAGTGGAGTCGAGTCTCCAGATTGATTCTTCTCACACATTTGATAGTATGGTACAGTTGGTTGTGCCAGCATTACAGAGGGATCAATTATGGGATGGATTAACTCCATCTTTTGTAGATGGAATTTGCAGTTGCCAATTACACAGCCTACAGTATCAACACATCCAGGGTAGTTGTGATTTCAGAGATTGGTTGAGTTGTGTTCACTAATTTGATTATGGGTTCCTCTTTGTTTTACTTCTGATGATATTGCAGGTACTCACATTGATTCACAGCAGTGCAGAGCATAACTACATTTGGGATCCAGGTGGATCGAGTAGTTCATTGTTCCGAGATTGCTTGGGGACAAGCAATTTCTGGAGGGGCGGATTGTCATGTCCCCTTTTTCGTGGACATTGACAGACTTGATGGGTAGCCTATTATACGACCTTCGTAGGCTAATAGGATCGATAGAGGTTCATAATGGAGCTTGGCTTGACTTTGATTCGCATAATTTCTACATGTGGTTTTCATTCAGGTTATTTCAGATGCATTGGGCCTGAGCCCCTACTTTTTAGGGATATTTGATATGCAGCGGAGCACCTTTATTTTGGTATGGTCATGTGCAGAATCACTCCCTGATTCACCTGATTCGATCGGTTTGAGGATCCGATGTATATTGAGGGAGATATTAATATTTGATTGATTTAATCAAATATTAATTATTTGGTCTCATTAATAATTAATTATTAATTATTAATTATTTGGTCTAATTTTAAATTAGAAACCCTAATGCTAATTTAAGAAAACCCTAATTAGGGCAAGCATATCTTTTGGGGGTATAAGGGTTTCACATGGAGGCCATTATTGATTATGCATAGATTATTGATATTGATTTTGAAGAAATTCTTCTGTGAAGACTAAGCCAAGGGTTCCAGGATTCCATTGCAGTGGAGAACGTTCCCTCTTCATTATGTGTGATTTAGAGGCTGTGAGATATCAGCTGATTTATTGCCAAATTGAGAGATAGCTTCATCCAAAAGTTATCATAGAGATACAGATCTGAGAGATAGCTTCATTCAGAAGTTATCACAGAATTCCAGGGTTGAGAGATAACTTCACACAGAAGTTTATCACAGAGCTTTCTAGGTATTTTCTTTATTTAGTTTTTTTGATCCAATAAGTTATACAGAGATAAATCTTGTGTTAGAATCTATATTCGTGAAATTAGGCTGTTCAGCAATCAGGGGTTAAGCAGAGATAGGTTGGCGGCCATACCAAGTCCGTACAGGTCCGTTCAGAGCTATTTAGGCACCGACCTCGGCAGAAATAGGGCTTCCAGTGACCGACATCGGTCGACTAAAGACCGACGTCGGTAGAAAGCCGACCGACAGAGACCGACGTCGGCGAGATATCGACCGATGATGGCGCCTGTGTGTCGACATAGAAAGGCCGAGACTCTTCCAGATCCAGTTTTCACTTCCAGTTTTGATAAGTCAGGGTTTTTAAGACCAGATTTTAATATTCTTTATTTTGTATAATAGAGACTCAATTGTGTAATCGTCCAGAAGAACAAGTAATGAGATCTTTATTTGCTATTGAGAGATTATACTGTGATTTGTGTATGCTTATTTTGAATCTATTCTGCAAGTTTGTATCTGTGATCAGAGCTTTATGAGTTTATATATTCCCTGTTTGAAGGGGATATTATAGTGGTATCAGAGCTTTTGTGCAGACAAAAAGAGGCCCTAAGTAAGGGACATCACAGTGGTATCAGAGCTTTTGTCTTTGGTATCAGAGTTTTGTGTCTTTCATATATCCCTATTAGAAGGGGATATCACACTTACCTTTGTGGCTTTCTCTTTGTGGCCTCTTTGAAGTGCTCCTTGCCCTCCGTAAGGGCTCTTAAACCTGGAACTACCCTCTACAAGGGCACTTTCCCTTTGGGAGGCTTGAACTTTTGATTGAACCGCTCCTTTTGAACCAACCGTTGAACCAATTGATTGAACCAATTTAATTGTTCAAATAGTTGTTGAACCAAGGGATCGAACCAAATGTTTGAACATGCCAATGAACTTTACATTAAAATTTTCTGATGAACTTTGCCAATGAACCAAAACATTGAACCAAGAATTTTGAACCAACGCATTGAACCAAGCTGATGAACTATTTGATTGAACCAAGGCTTTGAACTTTTTCGATTGAACCAAGGCTTTAAACTTTGCCAATTGATCCAAGGCTTTGAACCGAAGCGTTGAACCAAGGTGTTGAACCAAGGCATTGAACTAGTTTAATAGTTCAATGGTTCAAAGATGATAACCTTCTTTATGTTTTTTTAGACAAGAGTCCAAAGAAACTTTGAAAAAACTTTCACTCTTTGAACTAGTTCTTCATGTGCCAAAAGACTCACCTGTAGAGTTCGTAAAAAAATATTCTTTGTAGAATCTGTAGAAACTTCACCTGTAGAGTTCGTAGAAATATCCATGCCTACAAAAATGGTAGAAAAGCACCTACAGAGTCCGTAGAAATGGACTTGTAGAGTTTGTAGAAATGGACCTATAGAGTATATAGAAATAGACTTGCAGAGTCCGTAGAAATTCCTACACTTGTGCGAAATCAAAAAATGAATTGGCCTAGAATAGCTGGGGAAGAAGGGGACCAATTTTTGGCCTGTTAGACCAAAAATGGTCAATAGATAGGACATAGAATAAAAATTTTCAGTTGGATGATGTGTTTTCTTAACCATTAAACATGAATTACTTGTAGATACCATTTCCTCCAAGATATGAACCACCAAAATTTAAAAAATACAATGGGAAAGGTGATCCCAAGGCTCATTTGGCCAAATTCTTTATTACATGCCAACCAATGGCATATAGAAACATATTCCTTTTTTTTTCCCAAGTATCTTATTAGGGAAAGCCTTGGAGTGGTTTTTCAAGTTTCCCAGGAATTCTATATCTGATCTTGATGATCTTATAGACAAGTTTGTGTAACACTTTTCATATAATTTGGAACATGATATTTCTTTGGTCAACTTGATGTAAGCCAAGAAAAAGGCCAGAAAGAGTTTTTTTAAGTTATCTATAGTGATGGAGAGCCCTTGCAAGCCAATTCACCCATAGTTTACTAGATAAATAATTAGCCACTATGTTTACTAAAAAGTTGTATAGTGAGATATCCTATCATCTAGAACTGTAGTGTGCACATGCCATTAAGGAAATAATTTATAAAGGTTTATTGATTGAGTGTTCATTATTGATAAATGGATAATGAATCTTACCTCATCTAATTATAATCAAGGTACCAATCTAATAAATGGCCAAAACTAGCACCCAGTCTAAGTGCAAGTGTCACAACTGGCATAAGCCAATAACAATGAAATACTATGGTAATTTAAATGTAGCAAAAATGTTGTTAGAAATGGATTAAAAAAGTCATGTCATGTCCAAATGGTGAAAACACCATTTAATTATCCCATGACACATGCAAATTACTCCTAACCCACAAAAATTTTAGCAAACATAGCAATCACAATAGCCTAGGCCTGTGTAATAAATGCAACACCATTAACCATTAAAAACCCCTCTTCTAAGGATAATAATGCCTACTTATTACATTTTTAGTGACCTTGAAGATCCAATTGAATTTGTTTTTCACAATATTCTTTTCATTAATCTAATTAGCTAGCCTATATCAAAACATCATCCCCAAGGCATCCCTTATTCTAATTGGTACCACTAAAATTAATTCTATGAATATCATCAAGTTAACTTCTATAATTTTCACAACTATGTGCAAATAAAACATTTGATTGAGAACATGTTGGAGAATGGGGAGATAACATTAGATAGTGGTTATTTTAATTCCAATCAGACCCTTGGAATCTATCAGAACCCCTTTACCCAACATAATAACCAACTATAGAAATAATAAAAATAGAAATAATAGCCATGGAAACACTAATAACAACAATTTAAATAAATAAATACAAACTAGAAGTATCAATAGATGTACCAACAACAAAACCATCAATGTCCAAATAATGGACAGAACCATGGTCATATAGGCAACAACCAACAAACCTATAATGTAGTTTCACATAATTACAATAAGGTTGTAGTTCATATTACAAGAGGTTTCATTAACACCATCTCCATTAATTTGAGACCATATACTAGCCAATCATGACCTTTGCTAAACAATGCCACTCCACCAACTCACTTTGATAATCCTTTCTTGACCTAGAATCATATATATTCATATTAGCAAGCAAGGATTACTAATTTTATACCATATATTGATAACTTGATGTTACCTCATGATGATACACAAGTGGACCAACAATCAAGACTTATCCTATCTAGTCCCCCACCATCACCAACATTTGTTAGAAATCATGGTCCTATATTTAATCTTGATTGTGTAATCATAACTCAATGATCAAAGATTACTATCTTAGGCCCACATCAATCTACTACTTCACCCATCAACCAACCATTTATGCTTGAAATAAGCCATTTCACATTGACCAAGAGAATAAATTTGATATTATGGAATAATTGTAAAATACGCCCACACAAATCTCCATTTGAGATTTGTTACATATGTCAACAATCCACAAGGATGTTTTGAATAAGTTCCTTAGCCAATCTACCATTTCTAGTGACATGTCCCCTAAAAAATTCCAATCTTTGGTTGGACATCTAGATCCATCCCAACAAGTCACTTTCAACCAAAGAGATATGTCATCCCTTGGCCTACTTCATAATAACCCCTTGGACATTGAAGTTTACATAAAGTGCCACAAAGTAAAACATGTCCTTATAAATAATGGATCAAGTCTAAACATAGTGTCTCTAAAGCTCATCAATTTTATCAGGTCACTATGGTATATCTTCAAGAAAAAACAATAACCATCAAAGCCTATGATAATGAATAATGAGAATCGCAAGGCACCATTTGTTTTCTAGTTATCCTTGGGCCCTTGACCCATGATACACTTTTCCATGTACTAGATCTTGATTTGTCATACAATATGCTTTTAAGAAGACCTTGGTTACATGAAATTCATGTCATCTCATGGACATTGCACCAATGTATCAGGTTTTCCCATTTAGGGATGGATGTTTTTATACGAGATTTTCAATTGTACGAGCACTACAAACACCTAGATGTTGAGTTCAAGTGTTATAACTATCATTTCAGTGTGAATCTAGTGGCCAAGTAAGAAAATGGAAAATAAATACTCCTTTATTCACTAGAGGACAACTACATTTATGCTAGTACCCTTAAAAGCCTTTCCCACATGTTGCCTCCTAAGATATCCAACCATTATAACATCTCATATAATGGCCTAGAAGAGTATTTAACCCATGATACCTTTCATATTTTAAAACTTTCATAGAACCCAAAGTCCTTTGGAAGACCTAAATCCAAACTAATTCATCTAGAATGGAAATAAAAGGACAAAGGTAAAGGACTTGTCACATTTGTACCAACATCTATCCTAGAACATGATCCTCTTGAGGGAGATGAATCATGGTTATATAATGATAAGCAAGTTAATTGTTATGATAATGCCAAGTACCCTATTCCTAATAAGATCATGAAGAATCATGACTATGAAGGAAGAGGCCTTGGACCAAATCAACAAGGATCACTCGAGACAATTTTCATGAGAAAATACATAGGACCCTATGGACTTGGATTTAAACTACCTAGGGATGACCCCATATACCTTATTCATGTTCCATCTCCATCGACTAGTGATGAGGATGATGACAATGAAGTAGAGTCTAATCATAGCCTTTTAATGACCTATTCGAGACCAAACTATTTGATACTCATTCCATTTGTACCCTTAGACTAGTCATTCATCACAACCCACTACCATTGTATTATCCCTAGTTGATAGACTAGGACCAACAAGAGTCCAATGTATCAAGTGATGAGTTTTAAAACAATGAGGCTTTCTATGATTTTCTTGGCCTTAGAGACAATGTTTTGTTGGGGGACCTTAAATCAGGGTTCGCAATCTAGTTAGATCATGAAGCCTATTTTGTAGAGTAGGTGAACACCCTTAGTGAAAATAAAATAAATAAAACATTGAGGTCCCAAAGTAAAAACCTATTTAAGGGGATTTCTGACCAGGGAAAAGTAAAGAAAAAATCTAGTCTAGTGGTGAAAACCTATTTTAGGTGCCATTAGACAGGGGTGTTCAACCTTCTTCAACCATAGCTCAGGAGACCACCAATGATGAACTTATCTATGATCCTAAGTTCAATTTTGAAGAATAATAAGTTTTTGATCAAATCCTTTAAGATTTTTCAACCATTTTTGCTACATGGCTAAACCTCCTATTGGGATACTTTGATTCATCATACCTAGGGGATCTCGAAGAGCTAGTCCTAATAGAGGACTCTCACATTTCCAACCAATTCAAATATTTGCACACTATCCTTAAAGATATTTCAACCCTTCTAATGTAATATATAATAAAGGTTAACATCATGTCTCTAGATGACCCAAAATGGATCAAGCTAGCCACTTATCTTACTAAAGAGCATGAAATCCTGATAGCCCTTTTGAGGGAGTTTGTAGATATATTTGCATGGTCATATTCTAACATGCCAGGTTTTAACTGCACGTTGGTTTTGCACCACCTTGTGGTAAATCATAATGAAAAACTAATAAAATAAAATTTGTGCAAGATACATCCTCACATTATTGTATTAGTGAATAAAGAGTTGGAAAAAATCATAGAACTGGGATGTATCTAATTGATCAATTATTTAGAGTGGATCTCTAATGTTGTGCTAGTTAGCAAAAATCTTGAAGGAATCATAATTTGTACTTATTTCTATGATCTAAACAAATATTTACCTAAGGATTACTTTCCATTTTCAAACATTGACATGATCATCAACTCCATAATGGGTTATGAAATGCTTTCATTAATGGATAGCTTTTTAGGGTACAACTAGATCAGGATAGCACCAAAAGACCAAAATAAGATAATATTCACCACTCCATGGGGAACATTTTATTATCAAGTTATGAATTTTGGTCTTAATAATGTAGGTTCCACCTATCAAATAGGCATGACCATCATATTTCATGATAAGATGCATGGTATTGTTGAAGACTATGTCAATGACATTCTTGGCAAATAGAAAACCAGGTCTAATCATCTAGTAGTGCTACGTATAATATTTAAAAGACTACATGAGTAAAAATTCATAATTAATCCTAAGAATTTTTTCTTTCCAATCACATTAATAAAATTTCTTGGCTTCATTATATGTCATCAAGGCATTGAAGTTTATCTAGCCAAAGTTTAAGAAATAACAAATATGAAACCACCAACTAATTTAAAGCAACTCTATAGTTTTTAGGGCAAAATCTAGTCTATATGATGCTTCATATAATAATTAATTTATAAATTTCATAATTTCATGAATATTTTGAATAAAGGAGTCACCTTTCACTAGGATAATCTCTGCCAGAAAACTTTTCAATAGCTAAATTACTATCTAACGACTCCACCTATTTGTTGCCTCTTATGGTGGGAAGATCATTCCTATTGTATCTATCAGCTACTGATAATTCCCTGGGGGAAATTTTAGCTCTTCATGATGATGATGTAAAATAAAATGTTGTGTACTATTTAATCCATACATTGGTCACATATGAACATAATTATATGCCCATAGAAAAAGCCTATTTATTCATGGTCTTCATAGCTCAGAAACTATGCCATTACGTGTTAAATAATAAGACCATGGTTATTTTAAAATTAGATTCCCTCAATTATATACTATCTAAAATGTATTTACAAGGCTGCATGGCTAAATTTATCATACTTCTTAGTGATTTTGACATCGAGTAAATCAAATAAAAAGCCATTAACGAGCAAGTTCTTACAAATCACCTTACTAAAGCACCCCTTGTTGATACAAAGCCATTTACATTCCAATTTCTTGATGAATACATAATGACCATCATTGACACACCTCTTGAAGATCAGAACTATAATATATATTTTGATAGATCACTCATAACACATGGAGAAGGGACAATATTTTATTTATTACACCATAGGGGGATCTAATCCCTAAATCATTTAGGATCAGTTTTCCTTATACCAACAACATGGTCAAATATGAAACACTTATTACAGAGCTTCAACAAGTGGTATAATTTAATGTATCTCATATCAAGGTTTATGGTTGTTTTTAGTTAATCATCAATTAAGTTATAGACCACTTTCAAACCAAAGATGATAAGATGGTTCCATATAAGGCATTCATCACCACTCTTAAGCATTAGATTATCAACATTCAGTTTGAGCATATACCAAGGGAAAATAATAGAACCAAATATGATATGGATACTATCGGATATATAATTTGAAAAATATACATGGCCAAAAAGTATTGGTTACTTGTTGATAATTTGTTAACACTAGCTCATAAGCCTTCAACCATCATGATGATTTATGATATTATTTTTCCTACAACTATCTGGTATTCAGACCTTTACAACTACCTCCACAACCAAGTTTTATAACTTTACCTATCCCAAAAAAATCCAAATCCTTCATCCACCAAACCACTTGTTATACCTTACCTGGATCAAACCTTTATCATTGTATTTTAGATGGAACTTTGCTTCATTGTTTAACTTTGGCAGAATCTACACTAGCATTATGAGAAGATCATAAGAGATTATGTGGAACCCACACTAGCAGGGAAATCCTATCCAAAAAAATCTTGTATGCTAGTTTTTATTATCCCATGATGGATGTAGATGTAACTAAATATGTGAATAAGTGTGACAAATGTCAACAAGATGCTAATTTGATTCATGCCCTAGCTAAAACTCTAAAACCAATGTTGACACTATGGAGATTTGATATAGGGGGGTCCCAACCTCATTTTTAAGATCAATCCCACCTCTTTAAATAGCCATAAATATATCCTTACCACCACTAAATATTTCACTAAGTGGGTTGAATCTATACCCCTCACTTACAAGATCAAATACCAAATTTACAAGTTCATTTTCAACCATCTCATTTGCCATTATGATATCCCTTCCAACATTATATCTAATAATGGAGGATATTTTAAGAAAAATGATGTCAAAAATCTATGTATTGAATATAACATCACACAATACTTTTCTATGTCATATTACCCTTAAGGTAATGGCCAAGCCAAAGCATCAAATGAAACCATTGTTAACATTCTCAAAAAGATTGTTAATGATGCTAGTCATGATTGACACCTTTAGATATTTTGTGCCATTTGGGCATACCATACCAATCATTGTACACCCACTAGAGCCAATCTATATTCACTTTTTTATAGAACTAAATCCATTCTTCCTATCAAGTTCAAGTTTCCATCTCTATGCATCTCTTTCAAACATGTCCCAGATGAAAATGACTATCAAGTAGCTCACCTAAATGAACTAGAGTTACTTGATGATAAATGCATTGATGCAGTGAACAATCTTCAAGCCTATTAGAATTGACTTCAAGACCACTAAAATCAAAATGTGAAACATAGAGAATTTGAACTTGGTGATCTTGTCCTTAAAGAGAACCAAAAAAATACCATGGCCAAAAATAAGCACAAAGATAAGTTCAAAGCCAACTGGGTTGGTCTTTTCATCATTATAGAAAAATTTATAATAGGAGCATACAAGCTTACCACACCAGATATAAATGAACTTGGTGATTTAATGATAATTATCCATCTCAATTGGTATTATGCTTGAATGAATTGGTGTATTATATATAAGGACAATTTTGAATGGTATCATTTTATCAATCTTCTTTGTACTATATCACTTTATTGTCCTATCATATTACTAACTTATCACTTTTTACTATCACCTACCCATTTTACCATACCTTCCCATCAATTGAGTTCATATGAATTTTGTTACATTCTATTATATTTCATTCACATTTTCATCAAAAAGGATTTAGATTCAATTTTGATAGTTATTTCAAATAAAGGCAGTATTTTTGAAGTCGTAAGACAATAGTTTGGTAGTTGTATCCTTAATTTATTATTTCATTCTCTCCCATTATTTTTATCCTAATTATAAATTATTATGGGAAAATTATTATCATTGACCTACATCATTGTATCCTAGTTATAACCACCTATGCACAAACTAGGGGCAATGCTTGTTTGTCATGCCCTGACATACCAACTAGCCATTTCATGTGTCCTATTATGCTTTTGTACTAATTGTGCCTATTTTGTTTGAATTGGATGCTACATTAGTATTATTTCTCCACTGTATGGTATAAAGTGAATTGAGGTCCTATCTTGGGACTATGTAGGTATCACTCAATACTTCTTAAGTTTAGCTCAGTCACCCTAAGCCACAGTCTCAACATTTTACGAGCAACCTAAGTAACACACTCATTATTTTGTGAGAAACCTAAGTAATACTTTCACCATTTTTTGAGCATCCTAAGCCATGCTCTCTCCATTTTAAGAGATTGAACCATTTAATATCTCATCATTTTCAATTGAGTTGAGATACTCAAAATTTCCAAAAGCATTTGTAAAAATATTTAGAAAAACCACAAACATTGACCAATTATTTGCCTTAAGGATTATGAGAACCCTTACTAAGTCACAAGAAAATCACTTGTCATTTAGTTTTACCATCCTTTTTGGCCTTTTCTCCCATGCACTTTCCATTTTACAAGACCATTCATATTCTTCTATCATATCCGCCAAGTTTATTTTTCATTTTTTTTTATCATTCTTCCCATTTCTTGGGAGAACTACATTAGGCTTACATTTTTTATAAGATATTACATCCATGGAAATATGTAGGAAGCATTCACTTTCCTAGTGCATATGGAGATATCTCAACCACTCCCTTTTCTTCAATTCCCCCTGTCATGTCTATTTGTTAAATTGTCACCTATTTTAAAGGGGCAATGTTTGTCTAGTTTAAGCTATGTTGTTTACACTAACATTAGGACTAACTATTATTTATTTCTTTATTTGTCTCTTTATTTATCTATTTATTTGTTGTTTGTGTGTCTGCTTGTTGTCTTTCAACACCGTTGCCTTGATTCAATCTACATGAATTCATTGGGTGATTCCTTGCACATTTATACTTGAATCCATCCATATTCATATGTTTACAATGTCATCATGGTTTTTATCATTAGTGTATTAGTTTCCATTGAATATTGGATTGAAGGAGTCAATCCTTATGTTTCTTTTAGCCCAGTCCTCATGTTGTTCTATCATGATGCTTATCATCAAGTGACACAACAAAAATTAGCTTTAAGAACTCTATTGAATGGTGGCAACATCAACATCTCCTTGGCACTAACATTATCAACATCTCAATATGATCTCGATCATATCCCAAATATATCAATTAATAAATAAAAATAATTTAAACCTTTATTAGTTTAAATGAGCATCTCCCTACTAGCAAGATGTTCCAATTCATCATTATCCTTTCTGTCAATTTATCATCATTATCAACCAATAAATCATGTTTTCCATAATTTGGGTACAATGATTACAACCACCTATGGGAAAATCATTGAACACCATCCCACTTGTATTTATCAATGATTATAGCCACCTTTAGGGAAATCATTATGTTCTCACCAAATTTACTTTATCTTTGCCCACATAGGGTCATGCAGTTATCTTGTTTATCTATCCTAACTAGGGTAGTTCCATCTTCTCAATGATTATAACCGCCTTTGGGCAAATCATTATGTTATCATACCATGTTACCACTATCAAGGTATAATGATTATAACCACCTTTGGGAAAACCATTGTACACCATCCCACTTGCATTATCAATGATTTTGACTACTTTTTCAAACTCATTATGTTCTTACCCCATCATTTTCATTTCTTTTGTCCTCTCATTTCACTTCTTTATTTTTGAGGGAACATTTGCTAACCTACTTGTGCCAACCATTCCCTCAAGGAGGCATCATATAGTCCATCCATTATTGTTGAATTTTTAGGCATACAAGACCTTTTCATTTTTTGAGAAGATTTCACTTTTCCTATAACTTACAATGACTTCCTAAATAGGGTCAAACTATAGACACCTAAAATTGGCCACCCATGACCTTCAACCAAAATTTTGAGCAATTTCTATCAAAAAGTATAATTTGGCCTAAAAACACATTAAATTAATTTAAACAATCATATCCAAGTAAAGATTTTGGCTAGAATATCATTAAATGAGGTAATGAAATTTATGAAGTAACTAACTTTGATCATACCATTTCAAGTAAAAATGACATTTTTGTACCTGGGTACTTTGGATTGTTCTTTTCTACCCAATTTATTACATGAGACACATGCTTTTTTTATTTAGTTTTGGAAACATCCTAAATGGGATAATAGATCCAATGAATCTAACATTGACTTCCAATTCCATTCTAATCAAATTTTGAGCCAATAATACAACATTTTTACCAATTTGATTAATTTTTGCACCAATTGCCAAGGTTTACATCAAAGTTTACTGAACATGTTTAAAGCTCATTAATTTAAATTGAGAGTCTAATTAAGAATTCCATGAAATTTGTTGAATATTTCTTTTTGGAAATTGATATTAAATATCTACATCATCAAATGACATCATTTATTAGAAAGACATCTTTAGGCCATAAATGCATTAAATATCTCATCAAGCCCTCCCATGCCTCACTAAGACCTTCCATGACTCTTTAATGTCTCTCTATCCCAAATATCTATGAAAGCATTTATTTATTTTTGCATAAAAAATTCAATGGATTCTTAGCAACACATCTTCATCTTGAGATAGATGGTTCAGGTTCATTTTGATCATTCTCAAAAATCTATAAATAGGAGGCCTTGCCTATTGAATTTTAAAGCTATTTTAGGCCAAGGTTACCATGCTCAAATAACTTCAAATCACATCTTGATTTAGTGTTATTATGGCTAAATATTGAGCCAAATCTATTATAAGCCAAAGGTGCCAAGAGGAGATGAAGGTAACACACTTTATTGATGAAGATCTCTTGAGACACAAGCCAAGCAAGCCAAAGAAGAATCCTTTTGGATCAAGGATTTGGTAAGAAATTTGTGTTTTGATTTCATGTTTCTCATTTATTTCCATTTCTAGTTGTGTTTTCAATTTTTTTTTCCTCACTAAGTTCCCCCTAGTGAGTAGGCCTAGAGATGTTATGATATTTAGTGTGTTTATTTCATTTTATTTTCATTTTGGAACTAAAACGATACTAACCATCCTCTCTTAGGTCAAATTCCTAGTCTATAATGCCATCCATCATATAATTAGATGTTATGCCTCTTTTATGGATGGATTTATCTTATGCTCTTTGTTTGATCCCAATACATGTCATACCCATGATTCATGCCTTATTCCTAATTTTCATTGAATCTATGTTATCTTGATTATTGTGCCAACTAAAATGCCTTGAATTCCATTGTTTATCATCATACTACTGAGATATGAATTGATTTTGTTCTTGAATTAGATGTATAGTGTCATTTCATATTTTCATAACTTTGATGGGTCTAACAACCATGAAATTTAAGATATTATCTTGTTGACATCATTGATATCATGTCCTCTATTAGTATGTTATTTCTATGTGGTTGTTCTAGATTATTTCACTACTTGGTTAAATATGGATATGGGATGACATTTATTTTAGCTATGGTGAAATAGGATTTTTTCACATGGCATCATTTTTCTTACACAAGATATCTAATGTGTCTAGAGATTATATAGACCACCTCAAGGTAGCAATTCAATAGGATAATGCCATGTGGTGACATACCAATAATACACTAACCCAAAGGATTTTTCTAAGTATAGAATCAATCAAGGTGTGGGTCATCAATATCATACCACTAGGAAGAACCTACTAATCCACTTTCCCAAAGGACTTTGTTGAGTAGGAAATCATCTAGGGTAATAAGTCATCAAGATCTTTCCACTTGGAATAATCCTAATAATATATATATTTGAATGCTTTTAGGTGAAATTTAAAATTCTTAAGTCCCAAAGAGTAGTAGAAAAATGTTGCATGACTATGTGGGAGATTGTTAGAAACTTACTATGTGTATAAACACTTTCAATAATGGACCAAGGTCACCAGGAGAAATGAAAGGGTGTCACATGACACAATAAACACTTTAGGTACCTATGAGAAATGAAAAAGAGTAAAATAATCAATTTTAAATTAAGATGGCTATATTTTTTGAAATAAAATGGCTATGGAAAAGGCTAAAATTTTACAAAAGAAATAATCCAAATGAAGACACAAAAGCATGAAATTTGGCATAAAAGGAAGAAAAAAATCACCAATTTAAATCCAATTTTATCCATTATACAAAAAAGTGACTAAGTAAAAGAATAAATTTCTAGAAACACTTAGTCACTTTATATCAAAATGAAATAGAAATGGATTAGATTACTCTAGAAAAGAATTAAAAAACTCTGAAATAGTTAGATATTTTTCATAAATCTAGGTTGAAATGATTTAAAAAGGAATATGTAAATGTGTTTCAAAACACAAGCATGAAGATAACCAAGACTTAAAAAAATCATGCAAATCATATTTTTAATTTAATACAACCCTAGATGTGATTTCTATACCAATTGCTTATGATGAAAATTAATTAATATTCTGACTTGTTTAATTTAATGAAGCACATTTGGAGTTTAAATTGTCATATTTAGTAAAAATCAATTCCAATAAGTCTAATTTAAATAATAAACCACCATTAAAATCCTCAAAGAGATAAGATCATACTCTAGAGCAAAAAGAGTGTCTCCATTTTAGTTTGAAAATAGAACACATTATGTAAATAACAATAATGTTGACTCCTATTGGTAGATATTCTTGAGTATATAAAAATTATATAATCTCTATTTTTTCAAGAATAAAAATTGTTAGTTACAAGAAATTACTTAGAACAAAATATAGAATTTGAAGACAACAAGTTTTCCTCAATCTATGACATATTAGGCTACAATTCTACCAAAGACCATATATATGTGTGTGAACAAGTGGTTAATTTATTTCATTTTATTTCACATTCATTAATTCAAATTTACATAAGGATACAAATTTGAAGGAAAAAATATTTTAAAGTTTAAATTATGGGGAAATGGTGTTGACAATGCTTTGCTTCTATTCGGATGTGTATATCCTTGACAAAGATACATTTGGTCTCTTCCAAAGGCCTTGATCCACTACCAAATAGGTCATAAAACCTATGGTTGAGGCTTCCAAAATCACCATTTTAATCAATATTTTATAATTTTAAAAAAGGCTTTAGCTTCATTTGAAAGAATATTTTGCATTTTCATCCATAGAGGGTTGGGGACCAAGCCAAAATTAAATGGAGATCAATGAGTTCATGAAATTTCAAGGAAAATTAGAACTAAATGTTGCATTTTTTATTTATATATTACACAAATTGTATTATATGGATTAGATCAAAACAATAACTTTTATAAATTCATAAGATCTATTATGAATCATTAACATCTAAAATTTAGGGAATAAACAAAGCAATCACATCATTTCACACAATATTTTCAAGTAAAATTTTAATTGGGATCTTTTAGTTCAACCTATGCTACCTATGCAACAACCTTTAATTTTGTTTCTTTTATTAAAAATGTAATCTAAAGGAAAAAATAGAAGGAATATTAAAAAAAAAAAAAAAAAAAACAAGAAATGTAAATTAAACTAACAACTAGGGATATGAAGGAAAAATAAACAAGTAGAAGAGAAAGGAAAGGATAAGAGTATCTATAGAAATGCTCAAGTGATTACATATTTGAACCAATTAAACACCTGATTTATCAAGATTTTGAGTATGGAAAAGGAAACATAAACATGCATCTATTTTGTCCTTTACATAGGAAAACATTATCCCATAGAGATTTATCAATGTTCTTCCCATGATGATTAATCAAATCTAAATTGAGAAGATCATCAATGTGTTTACATTTAATGTGAAAAAATTAATTGGAATAGGGTGAATAAAATACCTTAATCCATATATTATATTATGATGAAGAATTGTGCTAGGTATCCATATATACGAGATGGATTAGGAAATCCAACTAGTAACAATGTGTTCTTGATGTAACCCACCTATTGGATCACTTGAAGGTTACTCCTTAATTGAAATGGATTCCCAAATTTCATGCCATTCTTATTCTATATTATCTAGAAGGTATTGTTTGAAATCACCCCATGTCAATGATCTTCTAGATTTGTCACTAGTAGATGAAGTATATGAGGAGATAGGTTGAATTAAATATTTCATAGCTTTCTTGGCATGACTTCTTCATTTAGGTCACTATGTTCATTACTTCCCATTTACATATCTATTACCTTTATTTCTAAGAGGAATGTTTCAGTGCTATCGACTGATTTGAAGGTATGGATGAGCTGAGAAGAGAGATCATAAATTTTAAACTCTTTTAACTTATTTTCCTAAAAGAGATAACCCCCTTATTCATTTTTTCTTATTCTTAGCACCAATAGAGTAGGTCAGTGTTTCCTTCTTCAACTTCATCCTTTTCTAATGATGAGGGGGAAGATAAATTACTATCATAGAGATGTCCATTATCTTGGACCAACTTTTAAAATGTATGAGTAGGAGCACATGAAAAGGATACTTCAAATGCATAATATGAATATTAATCCTCTAGTTTATCTAGTTACTTGAATGGGTATTTTAGTTGAGTGCAATATTCTCTAACTTGTTTTTATTTATTTTGTGTGGATAAATCTTGATCAATTATCTTCTCATATGCTAATTAGACTTCAAGATTTGATACTTCCTCATATTTGAAGTCATCATCAACACTGTTGTATCCTCTAAAAAATAGATCATTTTTTTGAAATCGGATACTCTTAGCATGCATGATTAGATAAACATTAATAGTGTATCTAAATTCATATACCTTGAATGGTGAATTTAGGTATGCAACCTCATAACTTGGATTATGGATATCCTGATAATCTTAAGCTACAATGAATGGTATTTGATTAGTAATATCACCCAAAGATATTAAATCATTAAAAAAATATGAATTAGCCTATTGATTATAAATATAACTAACTTAGTTTCATGCATTAGAATAGTAAGGCTCTCATTCATTATGGGAAGGTTTGGTTGAAGGATTGGTGAGATGATTTTTTATGAGTCACATATTGATCTATAGACTTAATTATAAGAATGAAACTTGAATTATTTTGGGCATAAATTCCTACTTGTCCCAAGGAATAGGGAGGGTAAGCAACAAACCTCCAAGTCATTATTATTTATTTATATTGATAACCTCTTGGTAAACCAATGCTAATGATGAAAGAGTAAATGGGTTCATCCTAATGAACATGGAAGTTAGATTATCCAAATAATAATTGTATATTCTAATAGCTTCATCATCTACTTGTAGACAATATTCCTTCAAACTAGTGCATAGTTTATGGAATCTATGGTTGAAGACACTAGATGGTTAATTAAGCTCTTTATTGGATGTGTAAAATTGATAAAAATAAGATATAAGGGTTAATGAGCACACTAAAATTATTAAGGACCAAATTTTAAAAGATGGCTCAAGTGGTGATGTAGCCTTTTAATAGACCGAGATACCAATAGTAGGCCATTTCATCTAATGAAAGGTGAATTATGCATATAAATATATCCTCATGGTGAATCTACCTTTTGATAATGGATTCTTTAAAATCTAGGATGTATTCCTCAAGACTCTTGATCCCATCATGGATATAGTTTATATAGAATTTGGGGGGATTTTTCAACTAGTCATGGGAAGGTCTTAGAACATTCACATGATAACTACGTACTCCTATCCAAGTTAAGGCCTTTAGAGGAGTTAGATAATAATTTTTTCTAGTATAAGAACCTATTAAATAACTAGGTAATTACTTAAAAACATGAGACAAATTTGAAACACATCATTTCATCCCTCCTACAATGAGACTTAAGTGATATAATTTCCCTAAGATCTTGGTACCTAATGTAACCCATTTGGATCATTATGACCATTCCATTTCAAGGGGATTAGGTGGGTATTTTATAATAATCATATACATTCTAAGTATATAATTTATTCCTATAGAATCGGTATAATGGTTTAACTATGTGAATTTAGCTCAATCAAACATGTTTATAGAAGGGAAGATTTGATAGTGTGAAAGTATATATAAATAAAGGAGCATGTAATCAAGATAAAGTGTTAGACTCAAACTAGAACTTAGAAACTAAAACAACAAAGTTGATTAAATAATGAAGTAAAAGAGAGAAGGAAAGGGAGAAAAGAGTAAAAATATAATGATTTCTTATGGAGCCAATTAGTTCTTCTTGAGTAGATACATCCCTAGATAAACCAATCATTAGTTGAGCTATACCTACCATAAATCTAAATAAAGATGGTGAAAGAGTGTATGGAATGAAATATATGTGTAAATGAGGAATAAAAGGAGTTGATATTCATGCATTAATCGATTCTATCAAATGACAAGGATTTCACATAAATATATTTCCATTAAAAAGATCACTTGTGAGTTTATTAGAAATTCATGTGATTTACACAGATGGTTTCTAATTAACCATGACTCATAAAAATAATCTAAAAATTAGGAAAGAAAGATAAAATAAAGTGACCGATCTACTACTCTAATGCTAAGACTAAAAGGAACCAACCAAGACTAGTCTCATTTATCCTAAAAGGATCAATCCTTATTACAACACATGAGTTGATCTTATGTAGACACAATAGCTTATGGAGTTTTAAAATTCAAAATCACCAACTAATTGGGTAGTTATATAAATCATCAATGTAATTGGAATATGTATTTAATTATTTAGTGGAGATCTGTGATATATTGGAGGTGTGCCCATGCTTCATGTAGTTAGAGTCCTTGCCTATTTTAAAGGTTAATTTGTCATATGTTCTTTGCTTGATCCCAATGCACATACCCTTACCATGATTCATGCGTTATTATTGATTTTCATTAAATATATGTTCTCTTGATCATTGTAACAAATTCAACAACTTTAATTCCATAGTTTATCCTCATGTTACTAAGATGAAACTTGATATTGTTTGTGAATCAGATGCATAATCTCATTTCATCTTTTGATGGCTTTGAAGTGATATATGACTATCAATTTTAAGACATTGTATTACTAGCATCATTACCAGTGTATCCTCTATTGGTAGGGTATTTCCACATTATTTCTACATATTCTTCCATTTCTTGGCTAAGGCTCAATTTGATCTAGTTATATCTTTGGTTGCAATGAAGCAAAATTTCAACATGTGGCATCATGTCATTTACCTAGGATATTTGATGTGTTTGGATATTGTATGAACCACCATAGGGTAGTAGGTCAACAAGAACATGCCACATGCTAACATCCCACTAATCTACTTGCTCTAGGTATTTTACTAAATACAAAATTGATTAGGGTAGTCGGTCATTGAGATCATGCCACTTGTCAACATTCTACTAATCCATTCATCTAGATGACTTTATTGAGTATGAAATTGGTTAGGGTAGTGGGTGAATAAGATATTTGTACTTGGTATCATCCCATTGATGTAGACACTTGAAGGATTTTAGGTGAACTTTAACTACTTAAGTCCCATAGAATGGTGGAAATTTGACATGTGGCTCTAGGAGAGATTTCCAAAAATTAACTAAGTGTCAAAATGATTTTGAGAATGGGTTGGTGCCATTATGAGATACTAAATGGTGTCACATGATATAATAATTGTGTTTGGTACCTTAAATAAATTATAAAGAGTGTAATAAACATTTTTGAATTAAAATAGCTAGGTTTTTATAAAATAAGTGGCTAAGGTAAAGGCCAAAAATTGACTAAGGCAAAAATCTCAATGAATAAATGAAAGCACAAAACTTGGCATAAAAGAAAGCTCAAATTAACCAATTTAAAGTGAATTTTGTAAATTTTATAGAAAAGAGACTAATTAAAAGAATAAAACTATATGAATACATAGTCATTTTCAATCAAAATGACGTAGAAATGGATTAGAATGTTCAAGAAAAGAAACATACAAATTTTAAAGAATTAGTTAGTTTTGATAAATACAAGGTGAAATGGTCTAAAAAGGAAGGTTTAAATGTGTTTCAAAACACAAGCATGAAGATATACCAAGACTTATAGAATCATGGAAATTCATATTTTTAAATTAATGTAGTCCTTATTGTGATTTATAGACCAATTTCTAATGATGAAATTTTATTATTATTTAAGCTTGTTTAAATCAATGAAGCATATTTAGAGTTTAAATCTTCACATCTAGTAAAAATTCACTTCTAAGAAGGATTCTTTAAATAAGAAACCACCAATGAACTCCTCAAAGAGATAAGACCATAATTTGGAGAAAAAAGGGAGTCCTCATTTTTAGTTTAAAAATGAGGAATATTGTAAAAGCAACAAGAGAAAACTACTATATAATTTAGGTTTTTGAACATGCAAATAAATAATCAAAATATTCAACTAAGATTTGTTCTATAAAATGCAATTTCTAGTTTTTATTGTGATCTAGTTTACTATGAAAACTAGATTGATTTTTTTTATTTTTTTTAATGTTTTAATGGATCTATAGTTATTTTATAATTTAATTAGTAAATTTTTTTACTTCTTATTTTTTATAATTTGTATGAATTTACTTGACATGCAATAAAAAGAAAATTGATATAGATTTTATGTGTGTATTAATTTATTTAATCTAAATATGTTGCAGGAAAGTTAAAAATATAATTTTTTATGGTTTAATCTAATTATAAATTTATTATAATTTACCTTTGATTTAATTCAAAACTATGTTCATTGAAGATTTGGTTTGTAACTAAAAATTAAAGAAAATAAAACTATTTTTTTATGCAAAAGAAGAGAGAGGAAGATGATATATTTGATTTGATTTTACTATATTCTAGATAGAAATATATCTATATGAATAATAAAAAAAATGATATAATCTATTCTATTAAACTAAACTAAATTAAAAATAAATCCTACAACCTGAGTAATTATGAGACCAAGCTAAGGTGAAGAAAGGATTTTTATATGTATACAATCCTCAAGTAGTTAGATCCATTTCTAAATAGAGACCTTAGTAACTATCCAAAAAAAGGATGATAAATAATATAAATAATAAGACATAATTCTAAAAAAGAGAGCATCTAATCTATGGCTAGACTAATTTATGAATAACAAAGAAATTGTTGTGAATTCCCTTATCCAAAACTATGTATAGTGATAAGAAAATAATTGAACATTTAATTAAAGCTTATAAAATAAATTAAATCATGTTAGGATTTTTAAAAATTTAAATATTCAATATTTGATCAAATTTTTGGATCTAAAAACCTAAGGAAAGTGAGACTTTTATGGGAATAAATGAGGTTTCATGTAGGAGCTAACTAAAGCTTGGATGGAATTTAGTAAATTTAACCTTATAATGGTACATAAAAATAGGACTAAGAATGATTTGGGCCATCTAGAGGGTCAAAACAATAGAAAACATGAAACATGCAAATGAAATCATGTAAAACATGTGAAAAATGATGTCTTAGATGATAATTTTAAAAAATAGAAAATTGTGATGGAATTTTCACCCTCTATAGGTAGTGAACACAAAACTACCACATAACATTATGAAAATTTCAATAAGTTAAAAACACCACTATTAAGAGTAATATAATAACTACATCAAAACAATTTTCATCATTGTGGTTTACAAACTGACATGGTGGAAAGGATTTGGGAGTGGTGGTTTTGTCAAGAAAATAATTCAAAATATAAGGTAATAGACTCCATAAAATAAAAAAAATAGGTTTAAAATAGTCCAAAATAGAGTTATAAATTAAATAAGTCAATGAGCATATTTAGGTAGATGTCCTTATATCATCATTAGATTTTTTACAAATGTTGCACCATGAAATTTTTTAGTTCATACATATATTCCTCTCAAGGAGAAGCCTCATAATAAATTGGAGAGGTGTTTTTTATAAGTATTGGTGCATTAAAAATAAAAATAAGGTTAGGAATATTACGTTACTCACCTATGCAACATAACAATTCAGTCAAGACACCCTCATGACCTATGAGAAAAAATTAAGAATCAAGTGTAGCTTGATGAGAAACTAGAAAATAGAATAACTAATAAAACATAGATAAGCTTGATTACCATGTACATATGGAGGAAGATACTACCTACACCATATTTTTGGGAGATTGAGATCGAGGTTGAATGGTGTGAACATGTAAAACTAAGATTAAAAAACATCATACCTTTCAATTGTAGTATAGAAAATAAAATATCTAAAATTGTTAGTGTTTGTTACATTTTTTATTTTCAATCATGGAATCATACTAAAAATGAGATAAAAAGTAATCCCTAAAAAAAATTCCAAAAATAATATTTTTTCAAAACATAATGATTAATATATATTTTAAAACTTTCTAAAAATGGAATTCATTTATGCATTTGCAATTTGTCAATATTGAGCTATGAATTTGTTATGGAAGATTTAAGGGAAAGTATAGTCAAAAGGATGAGTGAATGGAGAGGATGATTAATATACCAGTGGAAAGAGGATATAGTTAGGGATTGGTAAGTTTTACTCATTGTTATGTTTTTGAGCTAACTTTTAAAACTTACTTAAAAATTCCATTTAGATACATTGAAATCTATAATATATGACATGGATGGGATTTAGGGCTTGCTTAGGTTAGGAAAATGTTATAAAATTTGTGTTTTAGTCAAAAATAAAAAAATTGAGGTGTTTTTTTGGGTAGTCATGGTCAAATAACAAAATAGCTAGTATCATGGCAACATCATTGATCTGATAGAGTGGTGGTTACATATTTAACATAATAGTTAATGTAATTTTCATGTTATGAAGAGTGGTAGTTATGATTTTTCAACAATTTTTGGTAGTTATGTAATGTCCTTGGATGAATCACACAACCACTAAGTAATGCATGTGATGGTTACATAATCATTGCCTACATAAAGCATCAATTTTGTCATAAAGGTGAAATGACTAGTTTAGAGAAAATTTTGAGGTAAGAAAAGTAAATAGTAGTATTTCACTTACCTTTATAGACTATGTATATATAATAGACCCAAGTGAGGGAGAATTAACGGATTTATATGATTCTTTAGTTTCTAACAGCTGAGGAGTTGGTTGTATTAGATGTAGCAGAGATTCATAAGATTTCATAAGTTGGGAATATTTCCCCATGGATTAGGTTGTTATGTGACATGTTTACTTATTTGAATGTGGACCAAAATAATTTTTTGGTTTTCAAGTATAAAATATTTTTGGGTTTTTTGGAGATAGGTCAAATTGTGACCTTGAAAGAGGCCATAAATAGGAGAGAGGCTTTGAATTTTAAATAAAACTTCAATGATCGATACACACCCAGTGTGTTTTTAAAGTATGTATTTATACTATTAGGGATGAAGTTAGTAGTGATCCTAACCCATAACAATAAAATTATATGTATTTATTCCATTTGACTAATTGGAGACAAGGGGACTAATAACCTACTACAAAACTATTTGATTATCATGAAGATGATGGAAGAGAGGGATAAACACTTTTTGTAGGACCAAGAGGTTATGGTAAGGACCTGTGTGTGTGTGTGTGTGTGTGTGTGTGTGTGTGTGTGTGTGTGTGTGTGTGTGTGTGTGTGTGTGTGTGTGTGTGTGTGTGTGTTTATATTTATTTTTATTAGTCACTCCATGCCCATCATTAGTTAAGTATACTATAAGGTGATTTCATGAATGTGATGGGTTGTGAAAAAATATGTATGGTCTATTAGAGACTTGAGTTAGATAGTGATGACATTATTTAGGGCCTTTCCCTAGGCGATGGGTAAATTGATAGTGGTGATCTGGTGGATTTATAATACTAGGATATGGAAAGACTATTGGTAGATGAGGAAGATTTGTTTAAAGCTTATGTGAATGCACATATTACACAAAAGTATTTTAGGTAGAGTTCAACCTTGTATACAGTAGTCTTAGTATATATGTTAAGATTCAATATATGTAAAAATACCCTTAAGGTAGGGAAACACCATATAATACTCCTTTAGGAATGAATAACTCCACAATGTCTCTTTGAGGGGACAACCTCCAATATCCTCTTACAATAGAAGACTCAATGCTTACTTTATATCTTTACCATGATAATCATCTCCTATATATATACATCTATCTAACCCATGGATGGGTAACCTCCTAATCCCAATGTAAGCCAATCATTACCCAATGTATTACTTCCACAAGTTACTCTATTATCCTAATATATTGTACCCATATAACTAACTAAGGGGATGTGTGCCACATGTCAGCATCTCTATCAACCCATATACAATAATATGTCATGTCCCTAGGTACATAGCATTACATCCCTCCTTGACATGTTTCATCCCTCAAACATAGGAAGAAACCAAATAATGAGTGTGCTTCAAATCATTGCACACTTCTCTCCAATATCGATCATCTAACCATCCATATGTGATCTTGGTAGGTGATATCTCTCCAATCTTGTGTCCAAAATCCATTGTGCTCCTCTGGTTTCATTCATGATCATAATTAGATTGCTTTGGTGTCTAAGCATAATTATTCCTCTTTTTATTCCATGTATCATATTTCACTTCACTTCTCTGATTCCAACCATGACCATAATAGGTATTCTTCCATGCATATTCATAGTTATTTTCCCATTCATTTCATGTGCCATAGTATTTTTTCTTTGGATTACATGCATATCCATAATGATTGGAAAGTTTATTTCTTGTATAAACAAAATGATTGTTGTTATGACACTTCCTCACCTAGTTCCATGATTTTTTCCTCTCATGATGATGTGGGTGTCTATATACCTCAAATTTTTCCAATAACTTGGCCTTATCCACCTTTGATTCTACCTCTTCCACCTTTTCCTTCTTTGTCTCTTGAGTATATGATGTGTTCATTTGTAGTGTGTCTTTATCTATATCATCTGAATCTTCATCATTATCTTCATCACCTATTTCAATCTCATCCTTATGATCTACCTGGATTATTATTGGTGCCTTTTTCACTATGATATCTTGTAAAGTGATCTTCTTTTTCTTATACCAAAACTTCAAGAAATTTTTTTGAACATTAATATTCATTGTTCCCAAAGTCTCTAACCATGGATATCTAAGAACTATATCCATATCATCCATATCCAAAGCATAAAAATCTGAATGCAAAACATATTTTTCCATTTATGAGCTTCAAATATTTAAATAGTGAAATATTATTACCATATACTTGAACCTCCTTGATATTTTTTGCTTGAACATGTAGATTCTTGGACACATTAATGTTAATGAAGTTATACTTGTTGGTAGGGTTTATGGACACAACCACCTTCTTCCTTTGAATTCATCTATGAAATTGAAAAATTGACTTGAATTACTTTGGAGCCAAATTATTTGAACCCTTATCATCCAATTCTTCTTCTTCTTCTTCTTCTTCTTCTTCTATTTCTTCTTCTATTGCTTATTCTACTACTACTAATTATTCTTCATCTTCTATTGATTCTTATATTTATTATTCTTCTTTTTCTACTTATTCTTCTTCTACTACTTCATTTTCTACTTCTTTTTTAATATCCCATAGATCTAAAAAGATCTGTTCCATTTCTTTCCATGAAGAAAACCTTTCTGTACAACTAAACTGATTAAACCAATGTAGTGTAGGCCCAAACAAAAAAGGAAGTAATCATCTTTGCCCAATTTTTTTTTTTAAATTATTCTCCAAAAGGAGCCACCATTCTCTATCATCAATATCATCTTCCCCTGAAAATTTTTGCAACTCCATGATCCACAAAAAAATTAAGGTTCATGAAACCCTAAAATATAAATAACCCATACAAAGCTGATCTAAAAAGTCTAAAATTTTTATTGTATATTCCTCTTATGATATTGGAACCTCAGTCAGAATTTTGTGAAAAAATATCACAAATTTTGACTTGTATATTGAATATACGAAAAACCATTAAATCCCAAAAATTCACTCAAAACAACTCAATTTTTTTTTAAATTGTGCTTATCTTATATATTCTTACATCTCTAATACAAATTTAGAATAAAAATTCCTTATATTTTGGAAGATATAGTGAAATTATGGTTTTGCTCCACACAAATTACCCAAATCAAAGCTCTGATACCACTTGATATTCAATATATGCAAAAATACCCTTATGGTAGGGAAACACCATATAATACTCCTTTAGGAAGAAATAACTCCACAATGTCTCTTCGAGGGGACAACCTCCAATATCCTCTTACAATAGAAGACTCAATGCTTACTTGATATCTTTACCGTGATAATCATCTCCTATATATATACATCTATCTAAACCATGAATGGGTAACCTCCTAATCCCAATGTAGGCCAACAATTACCCAATGTACTACTTCCACAAGTTACTCTATTATCCTAATATATTGTACCCATATAACTAACTAAGGAGATGTGTGCCACATTTTGGCATCTCCATCAACCCATATACAATAATATATCATATCCCTAGCTACATAGCAATATATATATATATATATATATATATATACCATTTCTATCCAACATCCCAAATTCGTAACTAGATCTTAATAGCATTAGGGAGAAAAGGGATGTCAAAATAGGGAGATTGGGGTACCACTCTCTTACACCAAGGACTCATATCATAGAAATAGTAGAGAGGAGAATGAGAGGATAAAAAAATTAGACTATAACCTATAAAAAGAATGTGGGACTCCATACTAATGGTGATACCAGTCAATATACCAATTGGTTGTCAACACCCACCACCATAACAAAGCCCTTAACAACATTCAGTGGCTAGAGGAGGTGGGAGAGAATATTATGTTGTTGTAATAAGTTACCATACATAAGTTGATATGGATAAAATAGTAGGAGAGGAGTAGGTTGAGTTGATTTCTTATGATGACTCAAACCATAATTGACATGAGGATGTTTGAGGTAAAATAATTTTTATACTTTCACTCTTTATCACATTAATTTCCATTTTCATTTCATAGTTTATATTTTTAATTTAAACAATTGAATATCTACTATTTTGTATGGTTTCAGAGACATCTACTTAGTGGAGTAAAATGATCAAAGATATTTTGTTCAACCTTTTTAAGGTGAACATTGGCTCAACGCAAGATTAGTTTTTGGTGGATGTAAGTCTCCCTAAGGGTATAGGTAGGAAGAATGATTTTTCCCCCTTTTTATATGGTGTTAGAGACATCTACTTAGTGGAGTAAAATGATCAGAGATACTTTGTTCAACCTTTTTAAGGTGAACAATGATTTGACCCAAGATTAGTTTTTGGTGTAAGTCTCCCTAAGGTTATAGGTAGGAAGAATGATTTTTCCCCCTAATTATCATACATTTGTTGATATCAATCACCAATAGGTACATATATGGCCTTGATGTCAAGGTGAATATTTTAGAGCCTCAATTGAAGACTCTTAATGATATTGTTAAAGCTAGGGTTGTTCAGGGTTCTTTGAGTTGATAGATAGTGGGATGGACAACCTCTTATGTGGGTATGAGTAAGATATGCCACATGAGCAAGAACCATAAAACACATCACTCCTCAGTATCAATTCCTTGTCATATTTGGAGAAGTATTCCTAGACACTCATCATATGTTCATGGTTACTATCATTGAGTGTGACCTTACGGTCACTATTGTATCTTTTTTTCACTTTTTCAAGATTTTAGACACATTTTCCCTCTATTAGGTGATTATACATGAGACATGATTATAAAAACTTGAAAGTGATATATAAAGAGATATAATTTGGGTTATCTGGGTGACTTGGCATCATATACTTCACTTTTAGTTTTCATTTTACTTTTCATTTTATACACTTTAGATGAATAGACATGTGATGATATACCATGTATATTTATTTTTGATAATTCTATGGATATGCTCATATATTTGAGATGTGAAAACATAATATATGAAAATATTTGATGTATGAAAATGCATTGAAAGTTTATCTTCAAGTGATGATTAACTATTTTTTTCAAACAACTTATGACATTCAAATTTTAGTAGAGGAATGAAAGGGTAATGAGATATATGTAATATAGTGGAGAAAAAAAACTATTCATCAAAAATTCACAAGGAATAAGAGGTTGACCTAATACTTATAATAAAAGGGGAAATTTTAGTTTGTTATTAAATTTATAAACACTAACTTTGTTGGTTTCATCTAGAGGGGGCTAACTATGACAAAATCAATTAGTGGGTTAAAGTTATCCTCTTGGTGTAGATATATTTACAATATTTTGGGTATTTTATTTAATCACACTCTCTTTTCTATGACACTTTATAAAATTACTTTATTCTTAATTTTGTTTGTTTTTTTGAGACCCCTTACACTTAGTCTCATGTGAGTAGAAAGTCACATGGACTTATTACCAAATGCTAGATGTAGGTGAGTGATGACATATCCCTCTAGTACTAACCATACAAAACTAGTAATATGTGAGGCCAAAACATTGAGAATTAGTGAAGGGTGGGAGAGGTGAAATAAATTTGACTTTGATTTTGTATTAGTGTATTTTTTTCATTTTCATTTTTTTTTGGGGAAAGAACCTTATTTTTTAATCCTAAAAATTATAGATTGGGGTTAAATAGGATTAAAAGGGATAGATATATAATAAATTATAAGGTTGATAAACTATATTTATAATAGTCTAATTATATGTTAAACTCAAATATAACATTTAATAAACTCATTAAACTAAGATGGGCTAAAAATAGTAAGTACATTTATGCTAGATATGCAAATGAAAGAGTAATTACTTAGCTAGTTCTGATGTTAATGTAGTTTTAGATATATAATAGGTAGTAAGTAGACTAGAATATGATTCTATAATATTATGATTTAGTTCTTCTAGAACCACACACACTAGTGTCAGTTTGGGACATTTTTTATGACACTATTGTTTGAACCCAATGCAGATGTAATATATGAAATACCTATTAGAAAAGGATGTGACCACCAAGATGATTCTAGATTGATATTAAAATTGGATTTATTAAATTCAAATTTGGGTCATTGATTATCACTCATGAATTTCTTCATCTTCATAGTGACCTTATGGAAAATGGGTTAGTGCAAACTAACCCCAAATACTTATCCATAAATGAGCATAGCCTATATATACATTAATATAAATAGGGCCTCATAATAATTTAGTTATCCCCTATATGTTGGATCATGTGTGAATCATGCAATATGTGCAAATCAAGTACAATAGTGACCTAACTTGTAACTTAAAAAATATATCTCTTTGGTTTCTCCTTCAGTACTTCATAATTATATTTGTGTTGTGCCAATGATTGATATGGAAATAATAGAAAATAGGGAAGCTTTTATCGCTTCAACACTTGATTGAATGCCTTTTATAAGTCACCTAATGTGTAACTAATAAGTTTATATGTGATAAATGAATGAGGGTTGATCTTGTATTCATATCAATCCCTTTGGATAAATGACTCACATTAAATCACTTAGGCTAACCATTATCATATGTTTAATTTAAAAAATATATTACTTTATGACACTAAAGACTTGCATTAATACATGACACCTATGTTAATGTAGGTGTCTATCCAATATGTTAGTGTCTAAGGAGTAAGAAAGTAGGTAAGTACTCACAAATTTTAGAGGTGGAATATAATCATGTTTTAATCATTGTGGGAAAGATATAAGGTTTGGGTCATCAACATAAGACTTATAAAACCAAGAAATATGACAAAGGGAATAACATAGAGTAGATGCAAGACTTATGAAAGTAAGAAAGGTCTAAGACTGAGAAGAACAACCAAGGTTTGTATTTTTCAAATGTACAAGACAAAGGTGATATATAATCCATAAATAACATCTACATTGCCCGCCCCCCCCCCCCCACCATTTAATATAGTAATAGAATTACTAGTTTAAAGGAAAGGAATGTGTACCTGGGTGTGTATAAAAAACCTTGTTTATACATGATCCCAACTTAAATGCTTTATTGGTGACTGACCTAAAAATATGATAACGTTATAATATATAATCAATGCAATATATAATCAATGCATATAATCTAGAATTTTAAATTATTTAAAATATTGAAATTAAAATTTCAAGGTTTATGAATACACTTATATTTTGATGTAACTGACCTACCTATTGCCAAGTTGATTTGAAAGATGTATCACTATAAGGCTCTGAATTGAGATTTGGACATATATATCTAAGGATATAGAGATAAACATATATTAGAAGGAAAAATCCCTCAAACATGGAGAAAATGTTAGTTCCACCTGATAATTAAGATTAGCTCAATCTTAAAACCCCATCATATTTATAACATGGTGAGCATGAGTGAACAAAGATAACACATACTATAAAATTAGTAAGGAAGGATTATATATTCAATTAAAACCTAAAAAACATGTAAATATTGAGTTATTTAATTACCTAGACCATACTAAAAGTAAACCAAATAATGTGGTAGATTGGATTAATACAATCCATAAAAGTACACCTTGATGGATGATGACAATCCCTAAGAGTGTTTTTAAATCAGAAACTAATTTTGATTTTTCAATATAAGGTGACCTTTATATATCATAGGCACCTTAAATATGTCTCATGTTGAAACTATGGATAACAATGATACCAATGTATAAAATTCTACAATTATGAATCTAAATTATATAACTATGTGCTTTGGCCAAGTTAGAAACTATGTAAGTTTGTATAACATGCTTATAAATCATGCCCCTATTATATATGGAAAAATATAAAAATTTAATTAAGTTTCAATGTGGAGGACATGTTTCTAAAACATGGCCCCATTGAATTTGGGTGTGTCGAATACTAAATAATTATAGAGAACATGTTTCTAAAGCATGACCCCAATGAATATAAATTTTGAATGTGTGGAATACATGCCTATATGAAATGACCCCACTAAATCTAAAATAATTTATAAATGTAAAATAATAAATAAGTGTGGATAACATGCTTCCAAGCATTCCCCCACTAAATTTAAAACTGTGAATATATGGGAGCCATGTCTATGTGGCATGCCCCCATTAAATCTAGGAAACTAATATAAGTTCCAAATGTGAGTAATATGCCTTAATGACATTCACCCATTGATCCCTCCCATTTTACTTGATGGAATAATATAAAATAGTATTTACCTCACCTCAAAAGGATAAGACAACTAAGTAATATCTCAATATAACTATGTAGTATATAGAAGAACATATCTAGGTAAATATGGAATTTAAGCCCATAGAACAATATGATCACATGAAGGCCTAAAATGCATGACAAATATCACAATAATTTATAAATATTAATTTTACAATCTCAAGAATAAAATAAAGCACACACATAAGATCATTCAAAATGAAGTCAACATATAATCATCCTAGGAGACCATAAATAAGTGGCATTTTCAAATATCGCACGATCGAAAGGATGTGGCATAGTCAAATGTCCATAAAAATAAGGATGATATATTAAAATTTCCATAAAATAATTGATGGCATGTTCAAATTTCAAATCAATCACACATAGGCATAGGGACCAAAAATAAAGGAGCATATTCAAATGGTCGAACAAGCAAGACAATAGTAAGGTAAGAAACTAAAGGATGTGCATATATGAAAGCATAAGCCACCAACATAAATATATAATGGTATCTTATGGATCAAATTTGTTAGTAAAACAAAATTCAAGTGTATAACATATCAATTACATTATGTAATATATAATCATGGATAAATACATGTTTAAGTACATAAGAGCTCAAACATGGTAATGTAGAGCAATCTTATAATGATATAACTTGGAAGTATCATGATAATATAGTTGGATGCACCCAATGTATCTGAGTCATCATCCTTGATCTTAGTATCATTGAAAGTAATACAAGGTCTCTAAACCATAAGAGATATATGTCATGTATAAGTACCAGTAATAACATCTAATGGGTTCCCATAATTTGATGGATTAGGATTGCATTGTTTTCCATTTTCACTTCTAATTCTATCATAGAATGGTCTCATAAAATACTATTAAACATTTTATTTTTTTGATGATCACCAGGTTATAAATCTAATTCCTTAAGAGGACCATCAATTGTAATATTTTGGTCATCAATAAGTTCTTAGATCTTATGCTTCAAGGTAAAACATTTGTTTATATAATGTCATGGTCCTGGTGAAAATCACAATTGTGAACATAAGATTGTAATAAGGGGAGATTAATTTAGTGTTACTATATGAAATCAAAATCCAAAACAAAAAACACTAAATCTAAAACTATAAGCCTATATCAAGGGGGGGATAATGACAAAATTAAATGGAAAAAAAAACTATTTTGAAAATTACAATGACTTTTCACCTTCTTTGGATGCTCCAAATGGCTTGATGAAGTAGCTTGCTTGGCTTGTGCTCAATGAGTCTTCATCAAAGGAGGTTTGGGTATCTCCTCTTCTCCTTAACACCAATGGATTTGTTATGGCCTTGTATTGGATCAATAATTGGACATGATAACACTACATCATTGGATTTAGAGAGACTTGTAGCATTATAACTTTACACCAAAAGAGCTTTAAATTTAATAGGTAAGGCATGGTATTTATAGGCTTTTGAAAATGACTAGAATGAACTCGAACTGTCCATCTCAAGATGAATATGTGTGGCTAAGAATAAATTAAATTAGGAAGGAAAAATTCAATAAATTACCTCATAAATATTTGGGATATAGAGGCATTAAAGAGGTATGGAAGGGCTTAATGAGGCATAGGAGGGCTTAATGAGATATTTTATACATTTATGGTCTAGTGATGTCTTCCCAAGAAATGATGGAATTTTTTAATGTAAAAACTCATAATCAATTTCCAAAAATAAATATTCAATAATTTCCATGGAAAATTAACTTAAGATATTGATTCAAATTAATTAGCCTTAAACATGATTTGTCAATTTTGGTGAAAACTTTGGAAATTGGTGCACAAATTAATCAAATTGGTTAGAATGTCATATTATTGGCTTAAAATTTGAATGGATTGGAATTAGATACAATTTTAGATGCATTGGAGCCATTATCCTATTTAGGATGTTTCCAACACAAAATAACAAAGGCACATCTCTTTTACAATAAATTTGGTAGAAAAGAGAAATCCAGAGAACCCAAGTGAAAAAATGTCATTTTGACATGAAATGATCTTATCAAAGATATCTGTATCATAAAATGAATTTCACTATTTAGGGATACATTGACAAAAATTTGAACTTCTATGTGACAGGTTCAAAGCTTTTAACATGTTTTAGTGTTTTTAATCCAAATTGTACATTTTGATTGAAATTGGTCAAAACCCTAGTTGAAGGTCATTGGTGGCCTCTTTTAGGTGTCTAAAATTTTCCCATATTTGGGAAGATGTTTCAAACCATAGTCACAATAATTTATTCTCAAATAATGATTAAAGGTATGTATGCCAAAAAGATGATGATGATTGAAGAAAAAACTCTAAATGGTGTTTGAAAATCCTATGATGATGTCCCCTCAAGGGAGTGGCCATCACATATATGGATGGATGGTCATTCAAAAGGAATAAAGAAGAAATTTGGGATTAACATGTATTTGTGATTAATCCAAATGAGTAATGCTTGCATTCATTGATTTAAAAATTTGATTGATTTACCCAAAGGTGGTTATAATCAATAACAAAAGTAAAAAATGATGATTTGATCATAGGTGGTTATAATAATTAAGATGACCTAGATTGTTTAATAAAGATGATTTTTCCTTAGTGAGGTTTTATTAGCAAGCATAACTCAAGGATATAACCCAGAATAAAGATTAAAGATGAGTGGTCACAAACATATATGTGATGGTCTAATGACTAAAGAATCCATAAAAAACCAATCATAAAAGGATGCAAAAGTTATGAAAGGGATGGATAAAAGAATAATATTTATCATTAGAAATAATTTAGTTGTACCTACCAATGACGAAATTCTCATCCTTATTAGAAATGATATAACTAGAATGGTCAATGGGTTGATTTGATCAATGGTGAGATGGGAGGATTTTTCAAGGTACCAATGAGAAAATTTTATAGTTCCATTTATTTTAGACCTTCTTGAATCTAATTTTGGTTGTAGCATGATACAATAGGCATCATGATAGAAGACCATGATGACTGGGATAAAAGATGCATAAGGACTAACTCTTGATCCACTAAAAATTTGAAAATAATGCACCAATGATAAAAAAAACATGATGATAATGTCCACATATGAATATGGATAGACTCAAGAATAATTTACTCAAGAAATCACCCAATGAATGCATATATACTTATTCAAGGCAATAGTGTTGAAAGAAAGAAAACAAGCAAGTGAAAAAATGAAGAAAAAAACAAAAAACACACAAAAAAAAAAACCTAAAATAAATAAACAAATAGAAAGCTTGAAAACAAAACAAAAATAAAGCATCATAACAATGATCATGCCCTAGTAAGGTAGATCGAGGATAACTGACAAGCTTTAGACAAGACAAACGTTTTTTTATTTTGAAATATTTTAATGTTTTTGGAAATTTGAGGTATCTTAACTCATTAGAGAATGACAAGATACCTATTCACAACATGGTAAGAGAATTTGGCTTAGGTTGCTCACAAAATTGTGAGAGTGCATGAAAAGGGGGACTGAGGTGACCTCAACATGAATTGAGCACAACCCACATAGTCCCAAAATGACCTCAAGTGAAAACAATTCCATCCACACAAAAGGAGAAGAAAAAACAACTAGGTCCCAACAAGTTATCAAATCCATTAAATGGCCAATTAAATGAAAACAATAATGACAAGGTGATGTGATAATGCATGATAAATAAATTTTGCCCCTAATTTTCCCATAGTTGACTATAATTAGCATACAACAAACTAGATCAATGAGATTAAATTTCCCATAGGTGGTTATAATTAGTAGCAAGATTGGTGAGACACTAATTTACTCAAGTAGTTGATATAATCAGGCTCACATAAACAAACTTGATATAGGATGGAAAATGAAAGATATATTGCCAATTCAATTGTCACACTACTTTCATAGATTGTCATTTAAACATAGAATTTGATTAATTAGTCAAACTTGATCAGAACCCCTCAATAAAAGTGCAGGAAGAACTAAAGGAACCAAGATAAAAATAAGATTGGGTAAGATGACTAAAAATAGGATTTGGTCTAGATAATAATGGAATGATAAGATGGCATCATCTTGATTTAGGATAATGATGGTTTTCTATAGATTGAATAAAATGGTAAGAGGGTTTCCCCCAAGTGAGAGGTGATTGTCTAGGATATGTGAAAATGGAAAATGGATATGGTAAATGAAATGGTATGGTACATGTTTTTAACTTGGGTAATTGTTGGCTTTTGATGTTCTTAGCTTGGGTAAGGTAGAATTGCATAATATTTTACTATTCTTAATAAAGTTGAGGTGCACATCCTAATTATAAAATAGTACAAATAGAATAATCAATCATGTTAATTATTACCCCATAGATCCTCTAAATATCTACTCTATCAAGAACTAGTTATAAATTTGGATGAAAATGATGTTTTTGTGATCTTTTTTGGTTATTGATTTTAATTCCTTCAAATGTTGAGACAATGTATCTTTGTAGCCTCTATGAAAGAAAGTGAATCCATGGATTATAAATAGGTAAAAATAATGGATCAAAGGTTTGATTGGGAAATGGAATAATACAGGATAATGGAATGTGTAATGGTGAAAAAATAAATGAAGATCAAGATTTTTAGGCACACATAATGTTACTAATTCTAGAATCAACATATCTTTGTATGTGGTGGGGCTTATGACTCCTAAATATTCTCTTGATAAGACCCCTAGATTTTTTTGTGGTCTTGAGAGTAGCTACTATATGATTATGCTATAAATTAGAATCTATTTTAATTTTTTCTTTGATTATGTATTCAAGTGGTGAAGGACATTTATTCTTAGCTATTGGTGCCTCAATGAGGTTTCTACCAATGAAGTTATCTTTATTTTCCTATCGCATCTCCAAGAAGGTTTCACTAGGGAATATTGAGTTTTATATTTTATTGGATTTTAGCACCTCCAAAAAGGTTTCACTAGAAGATGCTAAGTTTGAGCTTTGATTATCTGATAGTGCCTCTGAAAAGGTTTCACTAGGAGACTATTATTCTCCTAAATTAATTTATTTTTATCCTCCTTACTATTCTTTAACTGATATGTCTTTGTGGATGTAGTTCAACAAGGTATGATTCTATCAATCCTAATCAACACTTGTGGGAGGTGGAATGTCAATAACATGGGTATGTTGATTAGTGGTAATCGAATGGGATGAGCCATCACAATCCTCATAGAATATAGTAAGATAAATTATGTCAATTTTGAAGTATTCATTCTCAAAAACTATGGAAGGGTCATAAATGTATTCAAATTTATTTTCTAGGCATGTGTAACCAATGTTGTAATAGCCATGAACGTATTTTAATTTTAAATCCATTTCTAACTTAAAGGAATTTGAATTAAATGTCAAGACTAACATTGAATCTACTATTGATGTTGAATCTAATGTTAGTTTAAGAATAGGACCTGACTCCAATGTTGATTCTTCATTTGGTGTGGATGCTACTATAATGATGTCTTGTTGAATGTTTGGTATTGGACAAGTAATGAAATATGATGGCATAATGGGCTCCATAGAGACTAGTTTGTCAAAGTGAGACTCCTCAATGATAGAAAAAATGTCAAGAGACAACTTCATAGAGATTGGTTTATCAGAGGAGGCTCTTAAAAATAGGCATATGGTCAATGTAATGATTTGTCCAATGGTAGTTATAATGATTAAGAAGTGACTCAAAAAATATTGGTTTGTGAGCATGAAACTCCTCATTAATAGGTATAGGATTGAAATATGATTCATCATAGGTTGAATTATCATAAATGGTTGTTTCAACAAAAGCATCTTAGATTGGTTGGTTCTCTTCAGCTTGGTTTCTAATGTGTTAGAAAAAACTAGTTTTAAACATAGTTTGGTCTTTGAATAATTGCCTCAATTGAGATTTTGATGGGATTGGTATTAGATAAGGAATGTCATGATTGGATAATGGTAGGAATTATAGAGCATGATTTATCACATTAAATAAATGACAAAGTCCTAAAATGGTAACGACAAGTTTGTATAGAGCTTGATTGCTCATAAAAGTAAAGGACTAGGTCTAAAAATGAGGAAGGGGAATTATAGAGCTTGGTTTCTCACATAAACCAAAGGAGAAGGTCATGTAAGGATAAGTCTAGGATGTTTTGGATCTTAGTTGATCACACAAGCCAAAGGATATAGTATTGGTAGGGAAATGGTATTCCTTGGACATGGTCCTATAATAGAAATGGTATAACATGGTGGAGCCTTATTATTCACATAAGCCAACACTTACAAGTCTTCCTCATAAACCATATCATCCCAGTGTGGGTTTTGAGTTGGATTTTAATCTAGTTCTTGATTTTGTTTCTCCGTATGGAGTATTGTAAGACGAATAATAAAACTTCTAGAAAATCTATCTTTATAGGGGTTTCTAGTCATATTTTATATGATCATTCAATCATAAATTGGATTTTATGTGAATTAATCATAAGTGTAGCTAGACATATTTGCATAAATTATGAAAGCACTAAAATAAAAGGCTTAGATTTAAACAAACTCTAAAAATAATGTCCAAAGGACAAATGGTTTAAACATGGTCTAATTTTGTCAAAAGGGGTGGATCTATATCTCCAAAATGGTTTGTGCTAGAATTTGGCATAAAAAATATAACATTAAATTTCTAATTTCAAATGTGATACACATAAAAGGTTAAGCATATGAATAAAAAACTAGCATGTAAAAGGTTTAGGCCAATGTGATCCAAAAAAGGTCTAAACTAGGAAAGGGAAAAGAGTTACTAGGTTTTTTATCCAAATGCAGAGTCAAAATCTAAGCTCAAATAGGCTATGTTAGGAATGTTGGCTAAATGACATGAAAATCTATGCTTGAAACAAAGGATTGATGTGAATTTGATTAAATTTAAAAAGTTTGGAAACAAATTTGACATAGACCCATCACACAAAATCAAACATAAACATGACCAGTTGACATAATCCATAAGGCAAAAGCCTCTTGGAGAAAGACTATGTTCTTGTAAAAATAGGCACATATAATGAGGAGGATAGGTGTTGAACAAATAAACAATAAATAGTTATCAAGTTTGGGTAATCAATTAACGAAAGTTATTCAACCCAAAAGAGAAAGATCTATATATCATCCCTATGAATTGAGACCTAAAAATAAATTTATCAATGTTTGAATTCAAACTTGATAAGGTTAATTGGAAACTCAATGTTGAGGAATATGATTTAATAAAACAAGCTAGACAAGATTGGACAACATAATGATGTAGAAACAAGGTCTAAATGGCATATGTGACATGGTTTTGAACAATGGTTTTGGTACAAGTCAAACAAGTTTTGAAACAATTTAAGTAGCATAATGGCATTAGCATGATCTAAGGATGTAATCAATGTTATGTTTCAAAGACTCAAAGGCACAAAATTGATATCTGATTTGGGTAGTATAATGGTACCATTATTAGTCAATTAAGACACAAATAAACAAGTTTAGAAAAAAAAATGTAAAGCACAAATGTGGTGTAAAATGACTAGCATAACACCTCTTTAAACAAAAGAGTGGTGCATAAACAAGTTGGTTTTGATGTGGTTTATAAATAAAAACATTAGTTTGAGTCTCAAAACACCAAGAAAGAAAATGATAAAATACAAGTAAATAATCCAAATTCTTATCAAGGGTGTGGAAAAGTGGGGTTGAATAAAAATAATTGGTTTTTTATCATTCTATATGGATCTCATGTACAATACTTTCACATCAATGATATAACAGAAACTCACATCATTTGGGTCCATAGAACTTGGCTTGCTGTAAAAAGTTCTTGCCCTTTTTACAACCACTACATCTATATTCACTTAGTGTAGCGTGATGTCCAATGTGCTTAAATATGGTTCAACCACTTCAACCCCAATGATAGGATATGGTTCAACCACTTAAACCACCATCCCATTGGGGTGATCCCATTTTATATACCCCCCATGGAGAGGTGTTGAAGACAATGTCAGTAGGTGAACTCTTGGATTAAGGCTTCCTTATATAACTTATGGGAGGTGATGAAATCCCCCTCACAAGCTAAGATGCATGAAATAAAGAATAAGTAAAAGAGCTTTATGATTTTTTCTAGATCACCCAAGCCATATGGGTCTTGGGGAAAGCTTCACAACATCTCCTTTATGCCTTTGGATTAAGGCACTTTGTAATGAAGATGGTACTTTTGATCCCACATGTTCCCTATAGGGGATGGGGGAAGAGCATACATGCACAAATACCTATTTTCTCAATCAAGAATAACTAAAGAAATAATTATAAATAACTTGCAAAAAAATTAAAATGATTCCAATTTTAAAGTACTAAATGAAATGTGTGGTGGTGTTCTTTAGCCCTTTGGCTTTAAGTTGTAAAAAATTGTAAAGAATAACTATAAAATATTAAAGTAAACATCTAAGTGTTTCCTTAAGTACCAAAATGAAATTTCCTAATATATTTTCAATAACTTAAAAAGAAGTTAAGAAGACTATATTAAGTTTTTTTATCACTTCTCAAGTTGTCCTTTCAAGGAAAAAGTTAGAGTTTTGTCTAGCCTTGAAGCACTTTTCCAAATGAAACAAATAACTTTGTAAATTGAGTTTTTGGATTCATAAAGTGCAATCCTACAACTCCATAGTGAAATCTTGTTACTCTAAAAAACTATGATTGGTTAACACAAAATCACTACTCATGGGTTAGTTAATAGGAATCCCCAATATTTCCTCTTGGATTAACAATAATGTAGGTCACAATGTAATATCACCATTATCAGAGTTATGGTATTATCACTTAACCACTAATGATTTACCCATAATACCATGACTCAAATAGGAAATATCATGACTATCAAGTCATGGTATTATAATATCATAATTATTGAGTCACATTATTCTAATATCATCACTAGAAAATCATGGTATTTCAATATCATGACTGTCGAGTCGTGGTATTATAATATCACTACTAGCGAATTGTGGTATTACAATATCACTACTGGATCTATAAAAAAATACAAAGTTAGCTCAAAAAACATATTTAAATTCAATATCATGGTTTGAAATGACAAAATCATGACTTTGTTAGTTGAAAGATTGTAGTCTAGAGGACAAAATCATGACTCCACAGTGACAAAATTGCGACTTCTAGAAAAATAGGTTTTTGTTAAAATTTTCACTCTCTTCCCTCCCACACTCCAATATCCTTCATTAAAATGGTTATTAGGTTAATTTTAAGCACTATTTTATGATATTTGTGAGGCTAGGTCTCATTGAGCATGTCATTTGTGAACATAAGATGAATTTCCCCATTTATGAATACACTGGCCAAAATCAACACTTTTATGTGACATGTTCAAATTTTTAATGTGTTTTAGTGTTTTTAGGCCAAATTGTGCATTTTGATAGAAATTAGTTAAAATATTATTTGAAGGTTATTGGTGGCCACTTTTATGTGTCTAAAACAATAAAAATTCACATCATATCCTTTGGGTAGATGTATATTACTTTTAACCTCTATAGGATGAGGGAGAGATATAAGATGTCACTCTACTATATGTGGGAATAAGCTAGAGGGAGACTCAAGTAAGTGTGTAAATTATATCTATGGTACATTAAATAAGGAAAAATGATTAGGATACTATGAAATTATGTTAAATATTTTAGTTTTTTCCTTTTTAAGATCAAGAGGCTTTACCTTAGAACTTGGTTTTATTGTAAATTTGGCATTGGTTGTAGATGTTAGTTGTTCAGGTTCTACGTAGTTGAGATTATTGTTTGAAACAAGATTCATTTTAGGATCCCATAAAAAATGACATAATTCATTACAAGCTTTGAATTTTTTAAAAATAATGGAATCATGTAATGGAAAAAGCAAATTTTTATTGAATATGTCTTGAATCTCCTTATCTATCATAGGATTGATCATTTTATCCAACATTATATTATATATTAAGAAATATTCATTGATATATTATTTTGTTCCTTATTTAATTATGGTAATTTTAGTATAGGAAACCTTTTCAAAAATATTAATGAAAAAGTGTGCAAAAAAATGATATATAAGAGATTTGAATGATTCTACAAATTGGAGAGGTAAATCATTTGATACTTATTTGGAATAAGTGGATCATTTTTTTCATTAGAGTCATAATCAATGCATACAACATAAAAGGTTTGTATATGTTGTTCAGGAACACCCTTGCAATCATAAAATGTGAACTTAGGTGAAAAAAAACCATTTGGTAAATGTTGTAAAGATATCTCAAGTGAAATAGGGTTATGGAATAAATATTAAAAATTAATATCATGAGGAGAGTTTAAAGCATTTTGTTCAATGTTTGTTACCTTGTCCTCTAAGGTATTTATAAATTGAAGGAGTTTTTGAACTATAAACACATTATGATTTAGATTAGAAATTTGATTAGTCATTAAGTGGGATGTAATCATGGTTTTAATAGGCATTGAAATTGATATTTTAGTTGAAACATTTTTTAGCCACATGGTAGATGTAGTAATAGTAGTTTCAAGAAATAAAGGTTGGAAGACACAATCTATGCCTCTTCTAGATGTAGGTGGATTGATAAGTATGTAATCAGTTGTAGTACCTTCTAATGATTCACCATCACTAGGTGAGGAATCCTTAATTTTATCATGTTTACTTATTTCATATCTTGTAACATTCAAAAATGCATCCATTAATATCTTGTTATTATTGAGATGAGTAATCAATGGTTTTTTTTATCTTCCACTTGAAATGAAGTTTTTGAATTAACATTTTCCATTGCTTCAAAAATGAAAAATTTATAATTTGAAATAAATAACAAAAATCAAGAAAACATGAATCCTAGAAACCCAAAACCACCAAGTGTTTGGTGATAAGATCAGCTTCACCAAATGTTCAACCCTAAAAATTATATATTGGGTTATCTAGGTTTAAATGAGATAGAGATAGCCTAAAGTGTAAGGGTGATAAACTACCTCTATAATAGGTCAATCAATCAAATGCTAATATTACATATAACATATGATAAACTCATTAAACTAAGATAGGCTAAAAATAGTAATCGAAATTATGCTAGATATGCAAATGACAAAGAAGTAATGTAATTAGTTGGTTCTAATGCTAATGTAGTTATAGATCTAGAATAGGTAGGAATCAACTAGAATATTATTTTAGAATAGTCACCAAATTTTTATTTTAGTGATTTTGGATCCATGGACACTAACATTATCCTTGGATGCTTTCATCAACACTAATTTTTAATCTTGATGTAGGTTTATTGTACAAAATACATACTAGAAAAATCTTCAACCACCTAGATTCTTCTAGGTTTATCTTCACCTTCACTTTGATGCATTCAGATCTGGGTCATGGACTGTCACCCCTCATGAAATTTTAAAACCTTATGTATTCATATTTATAGTGACCATAGGGTAAAATGGGTTAGTAATAACATGGTTTCAAACTAATTCCAAAGACCCCTTCATCAATTAGAATTGCATTCATAGAGACTACTTTGAAGAGGTCCACATACTGATGTAGCTGTTTCCTATGTATGTGTGAATCATGTAATATGTGAAAATTGAGTATAACAATGACCTAGATTTAATCTTTGAAAATATAACTCTTGGTTTTCTCCTTTAATACTTCAGACATATGTTTGAGTTATGCATATGACTAATATAGAAATAGTATAAATTAGGTAAGTTTATCTAACTTGGGTGCTTGATTGAATGCCTTATGTAAGTTACCTAGTGAGTAGGTAATAACATTCTAGGAGAGGAATAAATGAGTTTTATACTCTATTTATATCAATATATTTTGATAAATAACTCACATTAAAGAACTTAGGTTAACCATTGGGATATATTTCATTTGAATATTAGATGAATTAGGGAAGTAGACACTAATTTCAGAGTAGGGGACATGAATCAATGTAGCTTTATGTTTTGGATGCTAGTGTCAAGGGATTAAGATAGTAGATACAAACTCATAACTTGTAGATGTGGAAGATAATTAAGTTCTAAGAATTTTAGGCAAGATATAAGGCATGTGTCATCAACATAAGATTGGTCAGACCAAGAGATAGGCCAAGTTTCAAAATATAAATAAAATGTGAGACTTATTTAAGTGGGAAAGGTCCATAACTGAGAATAATAACCAAGGTATAAGTTTTCCAAGTGAACAAGACTAATATTTTATATTATATAATCCATAAATATTATCTATACCTACCCACAAATCTTAGTCCATTGTAAATGGTAATATACAAGGCCTCATTACCATGGACTAAGATAGGTGAGTAAGTTACCTTTATTTAATAATGTTAGTCATTTTTATTATAGGAAACCATATAAGTATAATATATCACTAATGAACTTCTACACTAGGATGTAGACTATATTTTTATAAGCTTACAAGAAATTATAAAAGGAATGAGGTACACTATGCTCATAAAAATTAAGATAAGAACTTATGTCATACTAATTTTGAGAATATTTAATAAACTAAAATAGGTCTATATGGTAAATGTAATGGAATGATCTGCTTTATTTTGAATTCTTTTGTCTTGTGAACTCATAGCTAAAAAACTAATAATAAAATGTATGGCATACATAGAAAAAGATAAACTATGAGAAACTTATTTATTATTAAAATAGGTAAATATGAAATGAAATGAAAATATGTTAAAAAAAATTGGTTTCAAATAGTTCATATACTGACCAATCTCATTACCCTATAGAGTGCATAACTGATAGGATCCATTATTAAAATATCAGTAAGTAGATATGTGCTCAACCAATTGGGCTTCAAATTATGGCCTTCTCCCTTTTGATTATCTATTCCACTATCAAGCCTTAGGAAAAGATATCCTACTTATATGTGGAATTCATAAAAACAATTATAATACTCACAATATGAATCATATGACATGATTATCTATACTTTCACCATTCTATACAAATAAGGGAAACCAAAAGTTTACAAGAATGGAGTGAGTCGTTTATTATAGTCTTATACCTTTGTAGAGGAGAGAAATTATTTAACCTTGAATTTTTTTAATAATACTTGGAAAAAATGTTGATTTATATAGTGTCATTGGTAAAATTTAAAATTCCCTCATCAAAAAATGATATCGTAGGGGTAAGGAAAATGTTTTAATTATCTACTGTAATATTTAACTTATAACTTTACCCTATATGATGGATTGTTTATTGATTTTACTGAGTAGATGAATCATCTAGTTATTTTTGGATCTTATCCTCATTGTGGACCTGGATAGTAAGGTTAAGGTCTACTAGCCAAGAGGGATGTGGGGATTGTATGTATCAATTATTTATGTGTCAAAATGCAATTTGATTGGTTTCTCCTTATCTAGGATGATTATGAATAAGTCACTGACTTGGTTGATATGGTTAGGGTTATTTAGGGATTTTTTGTACTCACCTTTTCCATTATTTTACACCTTTTCCCTCAGGTTTATCATTTGATAAGGTCTTTAGAATTTCAAAACCCTTCTTTAAGATGCACATAGTGGTCATTATGAGTTTCTTATCTTCAGTTAAGGGTGTGTGTTTTAATAAATTATTATTGGGTACATCATAATTGATATGTAACCATGGTTTCCTATTGAAGCTAGATTGGATAGTGGTAAAGGTTTAGGATTAGTTTAGGAGTTACAAATTTTCCAAGATGGAAGAACCTAATCTATCTTAAAATAGTTGAATGGACCACCTTCATTTTGTGAATTTATGGTATTCCAAGGATCATGTTATAGATCATGCCCATATAAATCACATAAAACTCTATAAAAATGGTTTCAGGGCCAAAAGTCACAATAAGAACAATGGTCCCAATGGAAGTGGAATTTAGGATCTCATACCATCTTAAGGTGTTTCACGTGGTAGAGCAATTGGTTTCCTAAAAATTAAGATTATAGCAAAATGGAAAGGGGACTATGTTGTAATTTTCTCCATTATCAAACATTTCACTCTTTATGTAATTATTATAAATTTGGATCCTCACTTAGCCATCTTAGCTTTTTGGGAAGTATCCTAAGGTCAAAGAACTAGCTAGTGTCTATTGAGTTTTTACTAGGTGGAAACATGTTGAAATCAGTGTTGTTAATATGGGTCTATGTAGGAATCATAACACTAGATAAGTGTTCCAATCCTAGGACATCAATCAATACCAAACTATGTTTAGGATATTTCTTGATGAAGTCCAATAAATTAATATGGGAAAATGTCATTTTAAATCTAATGATTCAGTCATAGTTTCCCCTAGTATTTTGATTGATGCTAGTCTTTAAAACATTTGGGAAATGGGGAAATTTAGGTTTTTAATTTAATAAGTGAGTAATTATTATCTCATATTTTTATATGTATAATTAAATAACTCCTATAATCTTAGTTTTTCCTTGAGACCCAAATTGGGGTCACACATCAAGGATGGCTAAGCCATAAGTAAAAGATTAGTCATCACAAGTTCCAATTTTTGGAGGTTGGTTGGTATGGAAACCCTATGTATTTTTATATAAATTTTTTTGGTGGTGGTTAGTAATTTAATGCTAGTATATGTGCAAATTTCTATTTTGATGTGACACATGATTGGTTATTTGATTTTTTTGTTCTACATTAGAACTCACTAGGAACATGTCTACAGTGGTATATCATTGGTTTTTAGGGAGTATTTTCATGAATTATTTTATTCCATATAGGCATGTGTATCATTTCCAATGAATATAAAAAATATAATAGACATTTGGATCATAATACCTTAATAATTGGTTTTAGTTTTATTGATAAAACTATTTTTGGCTATTGCTTTGATAAAATGGTTGGTTCTAATATTATGGGTAATTTTCAACATGTTGAAACTAATTTTGAGTTGGTTTCTAAAATTATGTATTATGAGGTGTAAATAGTTAAAATATACTGCATGAAATTTGGGTTGAGGATTTTAGTTTTTTATGACCATATTATCATTGTTATTATTATTTGTGTTGGTGTGCATGGATTGAAATGGATTATTTTTCATAATGTTTAACCTCTTACTTTGGCCCATGAAACCATTCATATTGGCATTTAAGTTTTTTTATAACCTTAAGCCTTGACTATTGAGGTTTCATTCATTTGTGTTTTTATAACTCCCATTGTTTTGGTTTGGAATGATAACTCATCTATTGGTTACATAGGTTCTATGGTGACTATCAATGACCAATTGATCAATTATAAAGATGTTTTTTTTATCACTTATTCATAGGACCAATAAATGAAATAGTATACATCCTCCCTCATTTCCTTGTTAAGCTAGAATATAAATAGATTTCATAGTTATATTTGGTTCATATGAGGTGCATTGATATATGAGTAAATAACTTTTCACCATCTTATGATGAAATGGGTGGATGATCCATTGGATTCTTAAATATTGTACAATAATTATTATATTCTAACCTTGATGATTTTTATCATAGGCCTTGAAAAAATCAATGATGATTTTTCAAATAAAATGAATGGACACTCAATGGAGGCAATAATACCAATCTAATGTTGTTACTTCAAGGATATTTGGAAATATTCTAGAAACTACCCCATCCCAAGGTTGAAACTCCCTAATAGTAGTGGCATATAACTTAACATGTGCGTTGGTATCTGATTCCCATTCAAAATTAGTAATTTTAGGGAGGGGACATGGCATGGTAACTCCTAATATATAGTGGTTGATGGGATCCTTAAAAATTTTGATATATTTCTCACTATCACTAAATTTCACCAAAGGCATGGTGGGATGAGCTTGAAGATGAGATTTTGGATAAGAGGTATATGGGAAACCACTAGGATGGAAATATGGAGGTTGATATGGTGGAGTATAGTAGGATAGAAAGTATATGTCTATCTAGGTTAATGTAGAAAAATTATGGTAATAAGGTGGAAGAGGTTTGAATAAGAGGTTAAAGTTAGGACATATAGAGGAAGAGTATATGTAGATGGCATGTGACTTAAATGGATGAATGGTTTATGGATGTTGGTCACAAATTTTTTAGGTGGAATGTAAAAAAATAGAACTATAATAGGATTTTGAAAAAGAGGTTGATATGGTGGAGGAATGTTACTAGCTATAGGGATAGGGAATATATGAGTAAGGATGTACTTAGGGTACTGGTTTTATGTTTAGTTAGCAAGAGGTGGGTTATGTGGATATTCTAATGATTGGCATGTTTCCATTGGGATGGAAATGGAGGAAGAATTGACTTAGTTGAAATTATTAGAATCCATCCCTTAATTACAAGAGAGTTGGTTTTTATCTAAATCACAAATAATATCCATCAAGGTAGAGATGAGTTCATTCATTGAAGAAGTACTGTATTTAAGAACCTTTTTTTTGGAAGACTAATAAGGTAAATTTTGATAACTAGTAATGAATTAGTTTGAGTTGGATAACTCAATAAGAGTGTTAAAATTATCTCATGTAGGATACAGATGTTTTGGTTATCACTATAGGGGTATGAGGATGATTATATCTTTCTCAACCGATATTATAGGTAATGGATTCTATAAATGTACTAGTCAAATTTTCATGTGATATATGTATCATGGTTTTTAAATATTTTCTATAGTTTGGTTATAATATAATGATAGTATCATCCTCTTTTAGTTCAATTCATACTATTAGAGTCTAATTAGATTTTGGTAGTTTTAGATGGGTCCCAAACTTCTTGAACTACTAACTTAGATTTATATTGTGAGTTTAAGGATGAAGTCTTGGGAATTGGTTTTCCATGTTTTTAGTGGAGTTTTTATTATTATAACTAAATAAGGAGGCCTTGATATGGATTTTTTGGTTCTTACTATATTTTTTTAGGTCAAAATCTCTCTTAAATTATTGTCTAGACATATTTATAGGGTGTATAAATACCTAAATAATAATTAGATGATATTAGATAAGTTGGAGAAAAGTGAAATAAAATAGTAATACACAAAATGACAAGCCTTTCACTTATGGTTAACAAGTTTATGTAAATGAGGAAGGGACATGTTAAACATTGTGCACATGACTTGTTGATGTCTAGTAGAGATAACCAATGAAAATATGTTAAGATTATGGGTATATTGGTTTAGTTGATTAGGTTGGTGTATAAGGATGGGGATTTGGATAATTGGTAGTAAATAGTTTTTGTGGAGATACCATAAGAGTATTGTTATGTAGGCATACTATCTTCACTTGCATTTGCACCAACACTTAGCTGGGGAAAAATATATTATGCTTGATCCCTCTTCAGAGTATTGGTATGTAGGCAACTCTCATCACATTAGGATGTTGAGGATGTCTATCTTACCCTACTAACAAACACACATTACTAATTATATCAACTAGATTCCATAGTAATATGGATTATTAAGGTTTTCTCAAAAAATTATACAAAATAGGTCATCTATAAAGTTTCATAACTCATGCATTTAGGAAGAGATTTGACAAACCTAGACATAGGTGCACCCAAAAACTCAGAATAGTTCTACACAAAGGACACTATCACCAAAATAAGGACACTAGTACCACATGGAACTACTATCCAATTAGAGAGATATTGTATAGAAGTGGTTTTGATACCTCTATCCTATTTGTGACACTTAGGTCGACCTCTACCTTAGTTTTTAGCCTCTAGATCACATGTCTCAATCATTTTACATATAATTTCTCATTTACATTATTTATTACTATTTTTAGAAAGGTTAAATTTATTTATTTTTGTAACAAATTAGTTGTTGTATTTATTGCATATTTCTACCTTGATTTACTATACTCATCCCTTTAACAACATAGGATCTGCATTCATCTAAGTCCTAAAAGGTTAAAATAGAATCCATAGAAGATCAAATCATTACTATGAGAAAGTTCATTGAATATTTTTAAAATAACTTTAGTTCAAATATGACATTATTGTAAAATCATATTACATACCTATACGATACAAAATATTCTAGTGTTAATCATGTGATTAAATCTTCATCTAGAAATGTTATTCCCAAGAAGGTTTCATATCAAAATAACAAGCTATAATATAGTTCATCTATAATTAGTTAACAAAATAATAATAATATTCCAAGTGAAATACTAAGAGAAATTTTTTACAACAAAGTAACCAAATTTCCCCCTATACATCCTATAAAGCGATCAAAATAATATTTTTAATATCATAAAATGTGTGGTCATCATACATACTATTTTTCACATTGAATCTCAAATAAAAAGTAAAATTTATAGTGGTGATCCTATAATAGATGCATAAATTAACACTCATATAATGAGTACCTCTCCTAAAACACAAGTTCATATAAAACAATTATGGGTATCAAAGGATAATTCATAGAAAAATAATTCCAAATGTAAAAAGTAGAGCACAAAAATATTTAAAAGGAAAAATTATAGAAATAAAAAATAAAAAATAGAAATATATATTAGGATATGTTATAATTAGATTTATTATTCAAAGAACTTAAATTACATATTTTCATAGTTTTCAAGCAATGATAAATGTCTCTTCTCTAGTTAATAATGAGACATGACATTTTGAAACCTATAAACATACTCGAGAAACAGAAAATTTTAAGAATGAAACTCCAATTTATGGTGTATTTTTTTTTTTTGCATGCACATATTCTCAAAATGTTATATTGCACATTTGATTAAAATCTAAGTTACATGTCTCCTATGATAATGATTAAATTGAGTATTATTATCCTAGTAATATACAAGATTGGTATGCTATTAAAGATATTGATTGTGTAACTTACGAATATGACACACATGATACAAGGAATATACAATTATGATATCCTTGGATTCTAGTAACACTTTTCATTTGTCCATATATTTTGTGTTTATCAATTCAAATTTTAAAAAAAAAATCAATAAAATAAAAAAAAGACTCAAATAAATTAAAAATAGAAAAAGTATCCACTTTCATATGTTTACTAACTTCATCGCATCTATAATTTTTAATTTATGTTATTATATAGCACATAATTTTTTATAAATACATGTATGTTTCATGCATAGTTGAGTGTAATACAGGCATACACCATATACATGATACATGAACATATACGTGTTGGACATTTCATCTTCCCATGTGACACACTACTTTGGGGACATAATATTCCTTGATCATTATTGATACAAGTTACATTACTTTATTATCACCTTTCATTATCATGTTGAGATTATATACTAATGCTTGCACATGTCTTTGTTCATTATTACGTCTTTCATAGTGTATTTGATATGCTATGTAGCTTGTCATTTTTTACTAACACATATATGCAAGGACTAGTATGATATGTTTATTATGGTTGTTTATATTTCATTTATTCATGTTTTCACTTCCTTAAGTGTCTTTTTATTTATTTATATTATCTTTATTGTGGAGCATTTGAATATTTTCCTTGTTCATTAGCTTGTGTACTGCTATATGTTGATTTTTGTTGTTATTTGGACATTTTAATAGGTCATTTCTTTAGGTGTGAAATTTTTTAATATGCCCCTTGTTTTTAGTCTCTTTTTAACCCATTTTATGTGACATTGAGTGATCATGTGTGTATGATTAATTTATTTTTGATCTTATTAGATGAAGGATATATTTATTACCTTAATTTGAAACCATAGGATGGGCCACCTTATGATTCATAAGGTGATAACCTAGACCTATTTATATGGATGACATATATCATCCTCTTTAGGGTGAGGAAGAGGAAAAGGATCCATATTATTGCAATAATAATTTTAAAGAGATTAAATGTTGATCTTTTTTTAAAACACTCTCTTTGCATTAACCAATTTGGTTACTCTATTTGATTATATATTTCATTAATTTAGCAATGTATGGGAAATAACAAGTAAGAATTACCATCATATATTATGTAATGAAATAAGTAATATATATATATATATATATATATATATATATATATATATATATATATATATATATATATATATTTGTATCAAATGTGATTGATTACTTTATAATAAATGCAAATTTGATAATAATATTTTAATAATTAATAAATTAGAAATAATAAACCATAGATAAAAATATGATTTTATACAAGAAGACTTAGATGTCAGGGTCACTAAATATCTAACCCTTTTTTTAATTTTTGGTTGATGGTTAAATGGTATAATATACTATATAAAAGGATGAATAAAAATATTTTAAATCAAGTAAACTTATTTAAAACTCATATAAATGAATATTTTGAATTAAATGTTAAGTTTTGATAAAAATAGAAAGTATATTTAAAACATTAATTTTATTAAATAAACACAAAGAAGAGATAATACTTAGCTTGTTTATAAATGAAAAGTAGATATAATATGTTTAGATGTGGAAACATGCAGGAACAAGATCAAGATCTAGTCATCATATTTTGAAAATATTGTTTATTCGTGACCTAGACACTTTTGTCATGCTTGGGACCCTTACATAAATGTATGTATTTGGATGTCTATGGATATGTCTAGTATGGAATATTCAATTTATTATAGAGTAGCCACTTGTATTTTTCTATGGTTTATATCACCATTTTGATATATTTTATTCATGTGCATAGGTTTTAGATGACTATTTATATATCATCTCTTATATCTTCACCTTACTTATTTGTACTTTTCCAAAAATGGGTTAGTTGGCTCACATATTTAAGCTAACCTCAAGAACCCTTTTTTAATGAGTACTTTATGCATAGCCAAAACATTGAAGAGGGCATCAGGCATATGTGTTTCTCCCCTAAGTATTAGATTATGTGTTCACATGGGTGAAATATGTTGTATGCAAAGGGTATGTAATGATCTAGATACATCCCTATATAAAAAAAGATTCTAATTTTACTATCACACTATGTGGGAAAACTATATGTGGCTTTTTCCCCTCCTTGGATTATCAAATACATAGTTAGTTTTCAATCATAAAACATGGTTTTTGAGGTCAAATCAACCAATTATGATTTATTAGTTTTTGATGGTTTATATCACTCACAATCACACTTATATTGGTAAGGTGAATGAGGATAATTTATGTAGTGGGAAACATCATCAAGATTTGGCATCACACATATAAAAATATTATAGATAAGCGAAGGTGGTCATATGGTGAAAAACCAAATTTTATACATAGATCAGTACTTACCACTACATGTGAGTATCAATAGTTGATATTCACTTAAATTTGATGGAATTAACCTTATGTAGACATAAAATTATTTATATAACCTTAAGAGTCATAGGTCTTCATTAGTATGTTTTCAACTACCATAACATAGTTAAACACCGAATCATAAAAGCTACCTATGAATCCCTTTGTTGTACTTAGTATATATACTATATGGAATTTTTAAAATCATATAAATAGATTCAGTATATTACATTAATATGTATGCCTAACTACCATATTTAGTAATCTAAATTCATATATTAGTTTATCTCCTATTAGGGTTTCTAAAACTAATTAGGATAATACATATTGGTGAACCCATACACAATTAAAAAAAATTCAACCCCTAGGTCTCCATCAGGTTTTCATCATTTTAAAGTTTAAAGATTTAGCCTTAGGGTTTTATTTTTAGACATGATTTATGATTAATCCCTAATAATACACATTACCCATGGCTATAATGGATGAACATTTTATTTATTGGTTAATTAAAGTCATGAAGGTAATATTATCTTATTTTTATCCTTTGATATTGTATTTGATTTTGATCAACTATGTACAAAAATTGATTAAATATATGAATGCTAATAAGGCTAAAATTGACAATGATAAATTCCATTCCTACCTCAAATCATATTTTTTCAACATCCAATCCATGTTTCCTTTTATCACCACTAGACACCAAAGGGCATGCTTGACTCATTTTATTCCTCCTCTCCCTAGAACTTAAGATTTTACTAGATATCATCCCACTACCATTATTTTCCAATAACTTATTTTGGATTCCATGGTCCTTATTATCAACACTATATTACATAAGGTGCCCCATCATGCACATAAAAATGAAGGTAGTTAACATGTTCATCCTTAACCCACTACACCTCCCAAAAATCAAGATAATCAATTGAAAGGGTATGACATGAAATCAACTACAAAACACCATCCCTATTTTAAAATCTCTAGCTTGGAGTTGCTCAAGATATAAATGGTCTATAAATACATACTATATAAGACATTATAAGAAAATATATATACTTATTGATAAAAAACCTATGTCATTTTCCTCTATCATGAATAAATTCAAGAATATCTAAAATTGAATCACCTTTTACAAATAATATTTACTTACACAACACATAATAGATAAAAATATGTCATTATTATATCAATTTCAATGAAAATTAATATGGTCAAACATGTGTTGGTAGATAATGGATATTGATAGAATATTTTTATCACTACTTTATTACAATAATTGAGGATCAGCCAATATATTATTCAAAAAATAAATCAAATAATAAAATTATTTTACAAAAATCCATATAAAAGACTTGAAACCATATCATTATTTGTAAAACTATGTCCCAAGATGGTACTTACTACATTCCACATTATGCCTAATCGTTTTCATGACAACTTAATTTTGGGGTTACCTTGGATACATGTGATGGAAGTAGTAACATCATAATTATACAAATGTTTAATATTTATTCATGAAAGTTATTTTTATACACAAACTATAGATGATGACAATTTAAGATATTGTAAACATAGCCAATATACTAATGAGAACCATTAGCAATAATATTTTTAAAATCATACTACCAATCCTCCATCATAACCCTTTCTAATAGTTTAGATTCATACATATGAGGTGGTAAAATCAATCAATCAAAAATAAAATGAACCAAACATAGAAAAAAAGTAGGTATACATCATTAACAACAAGTTAACATAGAATAACTAAAATATATTCTTAAACTTGCATTACTAGAAAATTTTAAAATCTAAGATAGCATGGGCATGTATTGTTATGACAATGAAAATTATGATATTAACATGGAAAATATTACATATGATTATCTATTAAATTTAAACTTAAATAATTTAGATTAACACGTATCTCATACTTTACTCACAGCTATTCACATTGGAAAATACCATGACAGTTAACATATAATGAAAAGGAATAAATATTAAATTCCTATTTAAATACAATCTTATTGGGGAAAAGGAAAGGAAAAAAATGGCATATTATCAATACATTTATAATAAAAACAATAGTTTCAATATTATCTAACACCAAGCACTAATGACACTAAATTCAAATATGACTTGGACAAAAAATCAATCATACATTTTAGGAAATAATGTTGAGAAGTCATATACCAAACTATGAACAACATTAAAATTAATATTTATTTAAGATAAAATAATAAAAATACTAAAAATATTACTTGATCATAATCTCACAACATTACCATCTATTAGACAATGATCCATTGGACATCTCTCACATCTGTATGTAAATTGTATTATGATTATCATATTATCACAATACATGACACTGATTATTGAGACACAATAAAAAATAATATTTAGTGATAAAATAATGAAGGTACTATAAAAATGGCATAATATCAATTATAAAACTCACTACTAATAGATTAATCTTTTTATACGACATCATATCTTATATAACTATCAATATTACATACACATATTTATAGTTATTAATATCTTACAAAATATTACATGCATGTGATACTTTACTATGATGTGACACTAATACATATGAATGGTGCATACTACTATTTAACTATTCTATCAAGTTGTTACTCTCTTTCATGAAATCCCATTGTAATCCCCCCTTTTGAGATGATAGATTTATCTTATAATCTACTCTTCTTAAAAGAAGAGTTAAATATAATATCATGTAAAATGATGTAACATGTGGAGAGTATGTCATCATAGTAATGCATATGTCAATCAATGCATCCATGTAACATATGTAATTCATGGAATATATGTGTTATGTCTAGGTATAAAAATTAGTGAAGCACATAATTATTAATATCATTAAAAAATAACTAAATAAGACTGCACAATATAAGTGCATGATATTGATCATGGCACTACTCAATGTCAACAAGATAAACATGTGAAACAAGATTAAAAAAGATCAATATTTATTATCACACATAAATTCAAGGGACACACACAAAAGACATGAATATATTGTAATAATCAATGCCAAGGGACATATGTAAGGGACAAAATGATGTCACAAACAAGTGAGATAGAAATGCAACATAAAATAATGCTAAGGCCCACACAAAAGGAAAATAATGATGTGAAAAATAAAAGACATAACAATGACACATAAAATAAGGCCAAAGCCCACATACAATAGATAAACAAAAACTAGTCTATCATGAAAGAGAGTAACAACTTGATAGAATAGTTAAATAGTAGTATGCACCATTCATATGTATTAGTGTCACATCATAGTAAAGTATCACATGCATGTAATATTTTGTAAGATATTAATAACTATAAATATGTGTAAGTAATATTGATAGTTATATAAGATATGATGTCGTATAAAAATATAATCTATAATAGTGAAACTTGTGGAGTAAGATGCCTTGAGTATCAACATGGCTGATAAGTATTGGAAATCCCAACATCTATATATCCATGTGTAACTTGAATGTCCTACATTATACTCATTTACATTGAAAAACATGATATATGAAAATAATGTGCCATATACAAAATATATGATAAATAACATATGTAATTTTTTAGTCTAGTAATCATATCATGCTCATGTCCTAATTTTGATTCTTTTGAATATTTTTTATTTATTTTTTTTCTATACTTGAAATATTTGAAGGTAATAATCATAAATTTTTTATTAGTTCATCCTCATTAGGATTTAATTTGATAGCTCTTGGCTTGAATTTGATAATATATAACCATATTGCCTCTTTTTTCACTATCTACGATTATCCATAATATTTTATTATTATTATCTTATAATATTTTTCCTTTTGTTTTGTAGCATTTACATAATGTTTAATCTTGAATGTATTTTATTCATGTAAGAATGAAATATATTGATCTATTTTATTTACAGTGGCCTACCTCAAGTATAACATTCAAATCCTAACATGAGCATCTACTAGATGGTAGAATGTGTCACCCATGTGAATGTATCAATGACTTTAGATGACAAGAAATTCATATGGTAATATGACTAAAGAATGTACCATGATAATTAACAATTAGGTATTTAATTTTGATCCTAAAGTATCATAATAATGCAATAATACATATATTTTTTAGTTGGTCTTCATCGATCTCAATATATTGACCATAAAAAACTTTTATATATGATGTAAAAGCCAAAATATATTATCATGGATGGTTGTAACATATATGTGTTACATTCATGAGATGAGTTGTTACTCTCTTTCATGATAGACTAGTTATATTATCATGGATGGTTGTAACATATATGTGTTTCACTATTATAGATTATATTTTTATACGACATCATATCTTATATAACTATCAATATTACTTACACATATTTATAGTTATTAATATCTTACAAAATATTACATGCATGTGATACTTTACTATGATGTGACACTAATACATATGAATGGTGCATACTACTATTTAACTATTCTATCAAGTTGTTACTCTCTTTCATGATAGACTAGTTTTTGTTTATCTATTGTATGTGGGCTTTGGCCTTATTTTATGTGTCATTGTTATGTCTTTTATTTTTCACATCATTATTTTCCTTTTGTGTGGGCCTTAGCATTATTTTATGTTGCATTTCTATCTCACTTGTTTGTGACATCATTTTGTCCCTTACATATGTCCCTTGGCATTGATTATTACAATATATTCATGTCTTTTGTGTGTGTCCCTTGAATTTATGTGTGATAATAAATATTGATCTTTTTTAATCTTGTTTCACATGTTTATCTTGTTGACATTGAGTAGTGCCATGATCAATATCATGCACTTATATTGTGCAGTATTATTTAGTTATTTTTTAATGATATTAACAATTATGTGCTTCACTAATTTTTATACCTAGACATAACACATATATTCCATGAATTACATATGTTAAATGGATGCATTGATTGACATATGCATTACTATGATGACATACTCTCCACATGTTACATCATTTTACATGATATTATATTTAACTCTTCTTTTAAGAAGAGTGGATTATAAGATAAATCTATCATCTCAAAAGGGGGGATTACAATGGGATTTCCATGAAGACATAAACCTCCATGAGAATAAAATTATATCAAAAAATAGATTTTATATATTCATAATGTTTTATATATCAGATAAATTTGGTTACATGACATATATTGGCACTTTATACATATTATGGGGGAATATTCTATGCATACGCACTCACTTTACAAATACTTGAGTACATATTCATAAATGATTTAGTGCATACACAAGGGCATATGTACATAATTTACATGAAACTTTTTTACAATTTTTCACATATAGATACAATATATGTGGGTTCTTAGATTTATTATATAGATGCATATAATTATATATCAACTTGTATAGATTCATGGGCCATGATACTCGTTCATGGATCTATACACATTTTCATATTCATTAAAAATATATATATTTTAAAAATAAAAAACAATAATTTTATAAGTTGAATGACATATGGTTTTCCTTTCATTTCACATTTCTTGACATTCAATTCATGATGGACACATGAATATTAATCATTCTCTTTCTATCATGCATTTATATTAATTTGAGTAAATTTCATATGACATGAGAAAAACTATACAATTAAATATTAAGTCATGATGGAGGCATGAATTTATTTTTGTCTTTTGATCATGCATTTATTTTAAATGGATAAAACTTGATGGAAATTGATAAAAAAATATATAATTGAATCTATAATCCATTTGGATTGATTTATTCAATATTACTTTTGGCAAAACCCATCACATGTTTCCATTTTCTTTTTTAATTAGTTTAATGGGTTATTACACTCTGTATTTATTCCCATATTTATGTAGGCTGGTCCATTTATCTTTGTAACCCAAGGTCTTCCATATTTACATAAATATTAGAGCATAGTATCCTAAATTCTCCATGTTCTTTAACAAGGAAGATTTTTGTTTTATGTTTCAAGAAGGAAATATCATATTTAAAAAATTTCAAGGGTGACATGGTTTTCACCAACACACAAGTGTACTCCTTACTTTATAAATAATTTTTAAAATTTAAATTCATATTTTAAATTTAAATCTATGGGCATCAACTAGTATATGTTTCTTTCATGTTTTTTATTAATTTATGTGCAAAATTAGAGCTTCCTACAAAATAAAAAGTTTATTTTACATACTTAGGTATATATTTTCATTTTAATATATCAAATCTATTACTATAATTAAATTAGGAATTTTTTAGGGCGCGATGGAGGGAGCGTTGCGTGGACATGGTGGAGAGGGGAGCAGTCCGTTGACTGGCCCCAGGCAAAACAACTCTTTACCTGGGGCGCAAGCTGGAAACCAGGAAGCAAGTTTTTTGAGTGAGCGCTCTAAGCTCAGCAAAGTGAATGGATGCCTGTTGAGAAGGCAGGACAGGCCAGTGGTGGTGATTTCCCCTGAAGCTATGCAAGAAGATGTTGGGTATCTCTCTGCCCACACACTTATCTGCAAATTTTTGGGTATAAGAATCTCCTTGACTGCTCTAGATGCCTGGATTCGCAGGACTTGGCACATTGATGGAGACTTTGACATCATGTTGGCTGGGAACAGCTATTTTTTGGTCAATTTTTCCTCTGTCTCAGACCGTAATCGTGTTTTTGAGGGAGGTCCATATTTTTACGACCGTGTGGGGCTTTTTCTTAAACCCTAGCATGCGGGGTTCAACTCAGCTGATGAACTTCCGGCCTGTGTTCCGGTTTGGGTCCGTTTTCCACGACTTCCGTTGGAATATTGGAGAGAGGATATTCTCAAGCAGATTGCTGCCATGCTGGGAACGCCCACAGCCATCGCTCATCAATCGCTGGAAAGAAAGGTAATTTCCTATGCCCGTGTGTGTGTGGACATTGATTTAAATTATCCATTGCCGGATTCCTTGGAAATCTATTTGGGATCCTCGTCCTAGATTCAATAGATAGATTATGAATCTATCCCTTTCAGATGCCATATTTGTCATGTCTATGGTCACCTGCATAGACAATGCCCACAGGCTGTCAAAGACAGAGAGATTTTCCACGCACCTGCTACTCCTCATTCTACAGGGTCCGACAAGGGAACGAATAAAAAGGGTAATTCTGCTCAGGCTAAAACCCAACCCGATAGAGCAGTTAAAGGGAAGAACCCAGTTGTTTTTGATAGTGTGGCGCAAGGGTCAGTGGATCATGCTAATATGGATACGGAAGGTTTCACTACTGTTAGGCGTCGCTCAAGAGGAGGAGGACACAAATGCAAAAATGTTGATAGGCAACTGGACATGGGTTTTAACAGGTTTGAAGCTCTTGACAACATGGCCATTGAGGATGGCATTCCAGATGAGGATATAGAGGATGCTCTTGAGATAGACCAGCAAGGCTTAGAGCCGATTCTGGATCAGGTAATGGTTTCTTTGCCAGCCCCTGATAACTCTATGGGACCGACTGCAGGTGTAGATGAATCTGAAAATGAAATTCTAGCTAAGGAAGTGAAATGGGCTGATTTAGTTAAGGAGGTGGATGCTGGTAGGAAAGATAAGAGCACCTCTTCTTCGCTTGGCCTGGTGCAAAGGCCTTTCAAGAAAGCTAATTCCTCTGCTTCCTCTAAGGCAGGGCGTAGAAAGGACTTGGAGAAAATTAAAATTACAGGTGATTTACTTGTGGAATCAGGGGTGGTTAAAACCTTGGATGAACACTTCCCCCTTGTCCCTCAATGATTGTCTTATCTTGGAATGTGAGGGGTTTGAACAGCTGCCCCAGACAATTGGCTATTCGAAGGCTTGTGCTAGATCACTCTCCGGATATTCTTTGTATCCAGGAAATGAAATTGTCAATAGATTTACTGTTTGCTTGTATGCCAAAAATATGGTTTTTGGGCCATTTTCAAGGTGTGGGAGCGATGAGAAGCTCTGGGGGTTTAGCAATGTGCTGGGATCCGCGTAAGATCATGCCTCTCCATTGGTTCGCTTGCATTTCTGCCCTTTCCATGGTCGCCTCTTCCCTTGAAACAGGGGAATTGATTCTCGTTACTAATGTTTATGCACCTGTTGACTTGGACGGGCAATTTCAGCTTTGGGAGCATATACGGTATGTTCGTAGCTACCATCCGTTCCTTCCGTGGATTGTTACGGGGGACTTTAATGCTATTATGAATTTGGAGGAGAAAAAAGGTGGACTGCCCTGCCTTGGCCCCTCTTCTGGATGCCTCCGCAACAATGTTGAGCTCCTACATCTTTCTGATGTTAGACCCTCCAATGGGATGTTTACCTGGAGTAACAGAAGAATGGGCAATGCTGCTATAGCGGAGCGGTTGGACAGATTTTTGGTTTCCTACTTCTGGAGGTCTAGCGCCTTCTCTCTTAGCTCGGATATCCTGGATTGGAATGGGTCAGACCATTGGCCCATCATGCTGTCCATTAATCTTATTGAGGGACCTAAGAAACCCCCCTTTAAGTTTCAACAGATGTGGTTACGTGATTCTTCCCTCCAGGACAATATTGGTCAGTGGTGGCGACAGGGGGGACCGAATCATGGTACTTCCATGTATTCGTTCCTCAAAAAACTCCAGTATGTCAAGAGAAAACTGCAGATTTGGAATAGAACTTGTTTTGGCAATTTACATGGCATGAGGAAGAGGGCGCAGGAGGATCTTGCTATTGTTACTAGACAAATTAGAGACTTTGGCCTCTCGGATGAGCTGAGGCAGGAGGAGGCAAGAGCTTCCAGCTCTCTTGCGGAGTGGGAGTTAAGGGAAGAAATTTATTGGAAACAAAAGGCTCGAAATGACTGGCTTCAGGAGGGAGATAAAAATACAGCCTTTTTCCATAAGTCGGTTCAAGCCAGGAGAAATAGAAATGTCATCTCTTCTCTTGTTTCTCAGCATGGAAATCGCTTGGCCTCTTCGCAATCTATCAGTGAGGAAGTTGTTCAATTTTTTTTGGCTCTTCTTTCTAGTGACCCTGTGACTGATGAAGGAGCTGAAACTGCTGTTCTTTCTTGCATTCCCCAGCTGGTTACTACGGATATGAATGAGTTTCTTATGCGTCCTATTGGGATGGCCGAGGTTGAGGAGGTGGTTTTCAGCATGAAGAGAGGTAAGGCTCCCGGCCCGGATGGCTTTTTGGTTGAATTTTTTCAAGAATTTTGGAGCATCATCAAGCAGGACCTGTTGGATGTCATTCTGGAATCGTATACCAACAAGGAAATGCTTAAGGCTCTTAACGCTACTTTTCTTGTTCTGATTCCGAAGAAGGAGCAGCCCCTTCTTTTGGATGAGTTTAGACCCATTGCGCTTTGAAATGTTGTGTATAAAATCATTACAAAGCTCATAGCGCTGAGACTCAAAGTTTTTCTCCCCGGGCTCATTTCGGAGGAACAAGGAGGTTTTGTGGCCGGTAAGCAAATTCTGGATGGAGTTATTATAGCTTCTGAAGCCATCCATTCTATGAGCACGTCCCAGGAGCGTGCAATGTTTATCAAGCTGGATCTTGCCAAAGCTTATGACAGAGTTAGCTGGAGTTTTTTGCAAAAAGTTCTTATGGCGCTTGGTTTTAACCAGGAATGGATCCGATGGGTGATGAGCTGTATCACGACGCCCTCATTTTCGGCCCTCATCAATGGGACTCCTTCTGAGCTTTTCAGGGCCTCCAGAGGGCTCCGTCAGGGGGATCCCTTGTCCCCATACTTGTTTATCTTGCTGGCTGAGGGGCTTGGTAGGCTCATCAAACATCGTGCCTCTTCGAATGCCTTACAGGGATGGAGCTGGGGTGAGGGGCTTACTGCTCTGACTCATTTACAGTTTGTTGACGACACCATTTTGACTGGGAGAGCTCGTATAAGAGAAGCGTTGGCTTTCCGTCACACTCTGGACATTTATCTGGCTGCCTCTGGGCAGAAAATTAATGAGCTAAAGTCTTCTATCTTCTTTTTTAATACCCCGGAGCCTATTCAGAGAAGGATTGCTGTAATACTGCGGTTCCAGACTCAGAGCCTCCCTGTTACTTACCTCGACATCCCCATTGTTGTGGGAAGGCAGCCTAGACTGTTTTGGCAGAACGTTCTGGATAAGTTGAGGCTTAAGGTGAGTCATTGGACTCATAGATGGCTGTCCACTGCGGGGCGTGTGACGCTTCTCCAATCGGTTATCCAGGCACTCCCGATTTATCGTAGTATGGTACAGGCTGCCCCGGTTTACTTCCTGAAGGAATTTGATTCCCTTTCTCGGCAATTTCTCTGGAGCGGTAATTTACAGAGCAGTAAGTGGAGTCTCATTAATTGGGACAGAGTCTGCAGGCCGAAGATGGAGGGGGGCCTTGGCTTACGCTCTTCTATTCTGGCTAGTCAAGCTCTAGCTGCCAAGCTTTACTGGAGATGGTGCTCTTGTTCATCGTCTCTTTGGGCTCGGGTTCTGTCGCACAAGTACTTCCCGGGTGTGGATACCCATGATATTTCCAGGCTCCCTCTGGAGGGCAGAGGGTCCATGGTGTGGAATACGCTTAAGCGGGGGGCTCAGTTGGTGAAACACAGTTTGTTTTGGGTCTGTGGTAGTGGGCAGGAGGCTTTCTTTTGGACGGACTCTTGGGATGGCGAACCCCCACTATTTTCGTCCCACCCGTATTTACGGGTTTTAGGAGCTTCTTTCCAGTCGGCAGGGTGGCATAAGGTGGAGCATTTTAAAGAGGTTTTTAATTTGGGCACTACTGTTGGCTATAGATGGAAGGATTCTACTGATTGGCCACCTGGGGGCTCTGAGGAAGATAGGAGGGAGTTAGCTTTCATCCTGGCTTCTAGACGCTGTAGTTCCCTCCAAGGGAGAGATGTTCTTGCGTGGGGAGGTGATGACTCTGGTTATTACTCAGTGTCGGCTGGGTACCATGCTCTGACTGGTCAATACCTGATTAGAGATCAGTTTGCCTGGGGGAAAAAAATATGGAATCAGGTTTCTTGGCCAAAGTGTAATTTCTTCCTCTGGCTGCTCACCCACAACAGGTGTCTCACCTGGGATAACCTCTGTAAGAGAGGTTTTCAAGGACCGTCTAGGTGCATGCTGTGCCTCAGTAATGAGGAAACTGCTGCTCATATTTTCTTCCAGTGTAACTATGCTAAGCAGCTGTGGCATTGGTGGTGGGATGCGTGGAGGCTGCCCTGTTGGCATGCCCACTCTCTTGCTGATTTCTGGGGACGCCTTGGTCAGAGTCCCACTAAGAATTCATTTCTCCAAAGCGCCTGGTCTGTGGGTCCCTCCTTTATTCTATGGAATCTGTGGACTGAAAGGAACTGAAGAATCTTCAGAGGCGTCCACCTGGATTTGTTGATTCTGAAGGCGCATGTCCTCAGGTCGATTCAAGAAACTATGGCTATTAAATGTGTTTGGGTGCAGGGGACGGACCCTGAAGATGCGTCCATTTGTGAGCACCTGGGGCTAACGCCAAACTTGAGGTGCAATACTGACCATGGCTGTATGCTGGGACGTGGTAGGAGCTGCCTTGCGCGTCCTATTTGTAGAGAGGGCCGATGGAATCCTCCTGAGGATGGTGTCATCAAAATTAATGTTGATGGCTCCTCTCGGGGCAATCCTGGGGATGCTGGCATTGGCGGAGTGGGACAGAATTGTGCTGGAGGTATCCTCTTCCTCTTCTCGGTCTATAAAGGTAAGCATTCCAACAATGTCATGGAAGCCTCGGCAATCCTGGAGGCGGTGAAAGTTTGCTGTTATAATGGCTGGAGCAATATTGTCTGTGAATCGGATTCTCAAATTGTTATCAACTTGCTGAATAGAGGTAAGCCTGGTATTGCTGATTGGCATCTTAATGTGATTATTCAGGAGATTTACCAAGTTAGTTCTTCCCTGCATTCGATTTCTTTTAATTACATTCCCCGCGAGTGGAATTCTGTTGCGGATTGTCTTGCTAAATGGGCTTCAGAAAAGGGCCCCTCTTGGAACATTTCGGATATTAATATGCTTCCCAGAAGCCTATATCTGCAACTAGTTCAACTGATGGACCAGGATATTTGTATGTAACTGTTGTCTTTCGCGTTTTTTTAATAAATTTTTACCCCTCTTTTAGTTAAAAAAAAATTAGGAATTTTTTATATAATAAAATATGGTAGCAAGTACTTAAACATGATAATATTGGCATACATTTACCAATCATGACTTTTGCACATAAATATGGTCCTAACTTATCATTATCTCACACATAAATTATAATTTATGAGTTTTATCCTTTTTTCTTATGTTATACACCTAGAAGAGCCTCATTGTCTATTTTAGGCCTAAATATTATCACATACAAACATTCCTATATTATTAACTTAATCCTCATGTGTATAGATTATTAAAATCATATTTGGTAAGTATTTTTAGTTTATATATATATATATATATATATATATATATATATATATATATATATGATATTGATTGTATTAACCTTCTTTTAGTGACAAATAATTTTTAAAATCAAACAATCCCTTAGGTTTAGCCTATCTACCTACCATGTTGGTGGCCTGATAAATTAACAAATTAGACTCATATATATTCACATAAATGCCTCACTTGATATGATACTTTAAACTTAACTAGTACACATATATACACTATTACACATTTAGAAAATATTCCTTAGTCTTCTTAAATTATGAATCAACCATTAGTAGTCACAAGATAAGTCTAAAGTATAACAAAGCCAACTCAAAGTAACTATTATCTAGTATCAAGTCAAAAAAATCATTTTAATTCATAAAGTGAAGGAGCACAATTACATAATCACATTAGTTTGGATATATATATATATGTGGTTTTATTTCCCTCACTGGAGTATTAGATACATAGGTAATGATCAATCATCAAATAGGGTTGATTGGGGATAGTTCAGTGCATTACACTTTCATATTTTTCATGTTTCTAAGCCTCACAATCCCACATAGGGTTTCAAAGTGAAGCATTAGTATCTATATAGGTGTATGCATCGTCGAGTTTAGAATTACACTTAGAGGGATTTAAAATATAGATAAAGGTATTCATATAGCCACATTTCCACACATGTAAGTACTAACCACTACAAATAATCACCAATAGTTTATTTTAACCCAATTATTATGAAACTAACCCTACACAGATATAAATATAGTTCCATAACTTAATGAATCACAATCCTACTCTAGTTTATTTTCCATTTCTAGAACATAGTCATAATTAGACAATCAATCATAAAAGCTAAGTACTTACCCATTTTTTTACTTAATATATATAACATATTCCACTTATCAAATAATTAAGCTTAGTTTCATTATTTTACATCCAGTTGTATGATTTATTGCCATATTTAGAAATATAAATTCACAAATTAGTTTCTATCTAATTAGGGTTTATAAAATGAAATTAGGGTAAACCATATAGTAAATAAATGGAAGTAAATGAAAAAATCTAAAAAAAGATAGTAAAGCTTGGAAAAATTATTTGGATAAGGTTAAATTATAACCAATAAATCCATGGGATCAAATAAAATTAAGGGGGGAATTTAAATCAATCATGTGGGTGCCTATATCTAACTAAAGAAATTCAAATATAAAAAATAGAAACATGACTAAATCTCTTGCAAAAGGGTGAAACGTGGAAGCATAAAAGAGAAAGACAAAAAAATATGGCCTAAAAATTAGTAAATAAATCTCAAGGTCATAAAATTAACTAAGATAAATATTATAAATATAAGGATGTGTCCAAGAGAGCATCTCATAACAACTCAAATATGGATATTTTATTCAAAAATGTAAAACACTAAAGCTATCATAATGATAACATGCCTATAATAATTGAAGAATTGGAAATACAAAAGATGGGAGAGATTTGGAAACAAACCTAGATATTAAGGTTAAAAAATGGGGAGTAAAAATAAAGTTTCACCAATGAAAATGAATTGTCTTTATTAGAAACATGACACCCTAATCATGTTGAAAATATTAAGAGTTTTTCAACATCAATGACCCTAGAGAACCCTCCCTATAAATAGTAAGGTTGAGATAACTAGTGACATGAAAATTAATAAGATACTACCTTTATAAAACATGTTCCTTACTCCTTAGGGCCCTTTACATTGACATTAGTTTGTTATGAGAATTAGATACTTACTTTAATAACTAAGTGGTGTTATAATTTAATATAGATATATGAGTAAATAATGACCTCCTACCATGTTCTACTTGCCTATTTCACACATATTGACATCTATTAAATTATAAGGCCAATTGTGGAGTTTTAGATTTGACAAAAATAGGAGATCTACCCAAAATAAGATCATTTCTTTTAGTGTGATCTTAATTTTAATATTTTATTTTGCCTTTTAATTATAATAGTATTGTGAACTAGGAATTTTAATAAGAAGAGGAGATTAGTATCGTGTTAGCGGATGAAACCAAATTAAAAACACACTAAACTAGCATCTTCATGCCTAGTTACTAGGTTGATCTTAGTAACAAAAAAAATGATAAACACAACTAAAAATTAAGGAAAAAATAATAATTCTTTCACCTCCTTAGATTATCCAAATGCATTTTTAGTAGTGGCTTGCTTAGTTTTATGCTCATGAAGTCCTTGGTAATGGAAGCTTGGCTACCTCCATCTCTCCTTGGCACCTTTGGATTTGGCTTGCCTTGGCTTGGAATCAATTTGGCATGGTAACACTAGTTTACATGAATCTTTTGGAATCAATCCTACATTATAACTTTACATAAATTAAGTTTTTTTTCATGTCGTAATGCCTCCTATTTATATATTTTTAAGATTAAGCAAAATCAACCTAAACTATTTATCTCAAGATTGAGATGTGTGGCTAAGGATTAATCCAATTTTAAAATTAAAATTGATAAATAGGATCATAAATATTTGGGATAGAGGATAAATTAAGAGGCATGGAGGGTATTGATGAGGCATAGATAACATGAATCCTGATATATGTGACATTTATGGCGTAGGGATGTCTTCCCAAGAAATAAGGTCACCTAAAGATGTAGATATTCAATATTAATTTCCAAAACAAATTATTTAATAAGTTTTAATGGAATTCTTGATTAGGCCCTAATTTGGTTAAACTAGATCTTAAGCATCATTAAGCACTTTGTGCACAAATTACTCAAATTGATCAGAATGCCTTATTATTGGTCCAAAATTTGACTAGATAAGAATTGGAAGGTGATGTTAGATGCATTAGATTCATTATCCCATTTAGGATGTTATCAATATTAAATAACAAAGGCACATGTCTTATGTAAGATATCTTATAAGAAAGAGCAATCTAGAGCACCTACATGTAAAATTGGGATTTTGACTCAGAATGATTTGATCAAAATTAGTTAGCCCATAAATTGCATTACCCCATTTAGGGATACCCTAACCAAATTTGGCACTTGAATATTTTAATTTCAATTCATTTAATATGTTTTAGTGTTTTTAGGCCAAATTGTGCATTTTGGTGGAAATTGGTCAAAATCCAGATTAGAGGTCATCAGTGTCTAGCTATAATCATAGTAACATCTTGTCAAATAATGAAAAGGCCTTGTATGCCTAAAACTATAATGATGATAAACTAACTATATGATGGTTTCCCCCCTCAAGGGAATGGTTGGCACAAGTAGGTTGGCAAACAGTCCCTTAATAAGAATCAAAATGAAGGGACCAAATAAAGGAAAGATGATGGAGTGAAAAAAATTTATTTTTAAAAAGTAGTCAAAATCATTAAGAATGTAAGTGGGATAGTGGACAATGGTTTTCCCAAAGGTAGTTATAAGCATTGTGCCCTAATAGTGGCAATGTGGTATGATAACATAATGATTTGCCCAAAGGTGGCTACAATCATTGAGAAGATGGAACTACCCCAATTAGGATAGACAAACAAGATAAAATCATGCCCTTGTATGGGCTAAAAAAGTAAAATGGTGAGAACACAATGATTTGACTAAAGATGGTTATAATCATTAAGAAATGCAGGTGGAATGGTGTAAAATGATTTGCCCATAGGTGGTTATAATAATTAGACCTTGATTATGGAAAACATGATAAAATTGGTTGAGGATGATGATAACTCAACATAAAGGGTAATGATGAATTGGAAGAACCTACTAGTAGGGAGATGCTCATTCAAACTAATAAAGGTAGAAATTCTTTTGTGGTTAATTACTCTGCATGGTATATTATTAGGATTGAATTAAGATGTTAGTACTAAAGAGATGTTGATGCTTCCATTGCTAAATAGAATTCTTAAAGCTGAGGTTTGTTATAACACATGTTGGTAGACATCATGGTATAACATCATGAGGACTTAGATGAAATATGCATGAGGACTGACTCCCCTAATCCAATACTTAATACAAAATAATGAACCAATGATAGAAAATATGATGAAAATATAAACATATGAATATGGATAGATTTGAGTATAAATGTGGGTAAGGAATCACCCAATGAACACACATAAACTGAATCAAGGCAATAGTGATAAAAGCAAACAAATAAGCAAACAAACAAACAAAATAAGTAGAGACAAACAAACAACACAATACAAACCATACAAACATTTATCCTATAAAATAGGTGAAAATTAACAAACAAAAAAAATGGGGGAATATAAAAAAAGGAAGGGGGTGGCCGAGTTGTCTCTAGATGCACTAGGCAAGTGGACATTACCTACATAGTTCCATGGATGTAATATCCAATAAAAAAACTTTAGGCCAAATATAGTTCTCTTAGGGAATGGAAAGAATGTGATAAATGATGAAAACAAACAAAATGGATGTGATATAAGAATAGGAATGGTCTTAAAAAATGGAAATTATATGAGAGAAAAGGCCAAAGAGGATGGGAAAACTAAGTGACAAGTGATTTGCTTGCAACTTAGTAAGAGTTTCCAAAATCCTTAAGGCAAAGAAGTGGTCCAATGTTTTTGGTTTTTTCTAATGATTTTATAAATGTTTTTGGAATTTTTGAAGTATCTCAACTTGATCAAGAATGATGAGACACTAAATGGTTAAAGATCACCAAATGGTGAGAGTGTTTAAACTTAGGTTGATCACAAAATTGTGAGATAATTCAACCTTAAGTTGCTTACAAAATGGAAAGAGCATGGTGGAAAGGGTGACTAAGCTAACCTCAATAAGTATCAAATGATACCTACATAGTTATACAGGAGGACCTCAAGTCACTGTAGTTCCACCCTACAATAGAAGAATTTGACTAGTGTAGCAGTCAATTCAAACAAAATAGGCATAAGTGGTAAAAAGGCATAGTATGGCATAGAAAGTGGCAAGTTGGTATGTCAAAACTTAATAAAAAAATGTTGCTCCTAGTTTTCCTATAGGTAGTTATAAATATGACAAACCATCATAGATCAATGGTACTAATTCACCCAAAGGTGGTTATAATTATTAGAAAGACTAGTGATAAGAAAGGAATAAAAAATAAAGGATGCAACCATCAAAACTTCTATTACACTGCTTCAAAATATGATCTCTATCTAAAATACTTGAAATAAATGATAAAATTGATCAAATTATTTGATGATAAAAATGTGTAATGAATGGAAAAAACTAAGGTCAAATGATATTTTTTGAGCTATGAAGACCATGGCTAGATAAGCTTTTTCAATAGGTTCATAGTTGTGTTCATATGTGACTAAGGCACAACTTAGGTAGTATACTACATGATATTTTCCATTGTTATCATGTTGAATTAAAATTGCCCTCAAGGTATTGTCAAAATATAATATATACAACAAGAATGACCTTCCTAACATAAGAGGTAACAAAATAGGTGGATTAAATAGATAGTCGTTGAGTTGTTGAAAAGTTATTTGGAAGTGGTCATCCCAGTGAAATACAAATCCCTTCTTTAGAATATGTGTAAATGGATGACACTTATCTTCTAAGAGATGAAGTGTTGGATTGACTAGATCTTGCCCTATAAATTATAGAGTTATTTCAAATTGGTTGATGGTAGTATCTTGATTATAGCATGAACTTTGGCTGAATCAACTTCAATGCCCCTAGGAGACACAATGAAGCCAAGTAACTTTATTGAGGTTACTCCAAACACACATTTCTTTAGATTGAGTCTGACTTTATACTCTTATAATCTTTTAAATATCCTACATAACACTATTGGATGGTTGGCCCTAATTTTTAATTTTCCTAATATGTCATTGACATTATTTTTTACAATATCATGCATCATATCATTGAATTTGATAGTAATGGCCCTTTGATATGTAGCTCTAGCATTCATAAGACCAAATGGAATTACTTGATAATAAAATTTTCTCCATGGAGTAATGAAAATTGTTTTGTATTGGTCTTCTAGTGCTATTCTGATCTAGTTATATCCTAAAAATCCATCCATGAGTGTAAGCATTTCATAACTTAATGTGGAGTGGATGATCATGTCAATATTAGGAAACAAAAATTCATCTTTAGGATAAGATTTATTTATGTCTTAAAAATAAATACAAATTCTAATTCCTTTAGGCTTTTTTGTAATAAGTACAACATTAGATATCCATTCTAAGTAGTCAATAGAATGGCTACATCCTACTTCTAAGAGTTTTTCCAACTCTTTCTTTACCAAGACAACAATGCGAGGATGCATCGTACATAGATTTTTTTTGACCAGTTTGTTATCAGTATTAACCACAGGGTGGTAAAAAACCAAGTTGGGGTCCAAACTTGGCTTGTCAGAATAAGACCATGCAAATATATCTAAAATTTCTCTCAACAAAGCAGTAAAGACTTCATGTTCCTCCTCAGTGAGGGATGCACCTAATTTTATCCATTTTAGGTTTGATGGAGTCTTGATGTTTACCTCTAATGTATCCTTGACTACAAGGGTCAACCATCTTCTAGGATAGTAGGCAAAGACTTTCACTATTAGACTATATTAGGGTCCTCTATTAGGACTTACTCTTCAACATCTCCTAGGCATGATGAATCTAAGTCCCCCGATGGGAGATCTAGTCATGTGACAAAAATAGTCAGAAATTCTTGAAGAATTTGATAAAATACTTGTTGCACAAAACTAAACCTAGATCCATAGGAAAGTTCATCATTGGTGGTCTCCTAGTCTAAATTTGAAGAAGAATGAACACCCCTATGTAACAGGGACTAAAACAGGTTTTCATTACTAGACTAGCCTTTATCTTTACTTTTTCCCTGGTCAAAAAGTTCCTTAAAGAGGTTTTCACTTGGGGACCTCAATGTTTTATTTATTTGTTTTTGGTTAAGGGTGTTCGCCCACTCTCCAAAATAGGCTTCAGGATCTAATGTAATTGATAATCCTAATTTATGATCTCCCAATCAAATGTTGTCTCTAAGGCCTAAAAAGTCATAGAATGCCTCATCATTCTAAGACTCGTCAATTGGAAAATTGGAATCTTGTTGGTCCCAATCTATCATTTGGGGATAGTATAATGGTAATGGGTTATGATAAATGATTGGGGTAAGAGTACATATGGCATTGTTATCAAACATGTTAGTCTTAGCTAGGTCATCAAAGGTGAGGCTATGATTAGACTCCACTTCAATATTAGCATCATCATCACTAGACACCAGTGATGGAACTTGAATAAGATATGTGGGGTCACCCCTAGGTGGTTTAAATCTAAGTCCATAAGGTATTGTGTACTTAGTCATGGAAATTGGCTCAATGGTTCCTTGTTGATTCACTCTGAGCTTATTCTTTCATAATCTTGATGCTCCATGATCCTATTGGGAATAGGATACTTTACACTTTTATAATAATTATCTTGGTTATCATTGTACAACTGTTATTCATCCCCTTTAAGAGTCTAGTTCTAGGCTAGATGTTGGTACAAACATGATAGGTCCATTATCTTTGTTCTTTTGTCTCCAATGTATGTGTGGGGTATTTTTAGGTTGCCCAAAGGTCTTTGGATTCTAAGGAATGTTAGTAATATATAAGGTATCATGGGTCACATACTACCTTGGTTCATTATCTAAAATGGTGAAATGATTGGAAGCTTCAGGAGGTGGCATGTGGGAAAGGGAATCCAAGGTATTAGGATCTATGCAATTATCCATGGCGGATCAATAAGTATGGCCTTTCCTTTATCATACTTGAAATTTGGATTCATGCCATATTGGTAATTATATCTTTGAAACTCAGTCTCAAGATATTTACAGTGTTCATATGGGTGTAAATCTCTTGGAATATTTACTTCCATCCCTGAGTAGGAGAACTTAATACATTGGTGTAGCATTGATGGGACGGCATGAATCTCATGTAACCAAGGCCTACCTAGAAGTATATTATATGAAAACTCAAGATCAAGCACATGGAAAAGTGTATCATGGGTCAAAGGTAAAATGATAACTAGTAAGCTAATGATGCCTTATGATTCTCTTTCCTGATTATCATAGGCTTTGATAGTTATCATTTTTTATTAGAGATCTACCATTGTGTACCTAAGAAGCTTGATGAGATTTATAGACACTATGTTGAGGCTTGATCTATTGTCTATAATGACACACTTCATTTTATGCTACTTTATATAAACTTTTATGTACAATGGATTATTATGGCGCAAGCCAATGGAAGATATATCACTTTGGTTGAATGTGACTTGTTGGGCTAGAGCTAGGTGTCCAACCAAATCTTGAAATTTATCAAAGGATATGTCATTGGAAATGATGGATTGGGTTAAAAAATAATTCAAATTTTTATTATGGATTGTTGATGTTCACAAAAAATAGAAAATAAAAATTTGTGTTGGTGTCTTCTATAATTATTCCATAATATCAAACTTATTATCTTGGTCAATGGTGAATGGTTTATTTCAAGGCCAAATGGTTGGTTGGATAACATGCAAAGTGGTAGATGGTTATGGACCTATGATAGTGATATTTGAGATCAAAGTTATGATTTCACAATTGGGATTAGATGTTGGACCATTATTGCTAATAAATGTTGGGAATGGTGTGGGACCAGATAGGACAAGTCTCAATTATTACTGCATTTGTATGTGGTCATGTGGCAAGGGTGAGTTATCAGTATATGGTCCAAAAGTGGGAGTCCTAATTTGTTAGTTTTTATGTGTGTAGTCCCAAGTCAAACAAGGATTATCTATGTAATTTGGTTGAGTGGTATTGTTTAGCAATGGTCTAGATTGATTAGTGCTCAGTCTAGGATTAATGGAAATGGCATTAACACTACCCCCTATAATATGACCTACAACCCTATTGTAGTCATGTGAAACTTCATGGTAGGTTTGTTGGTTGTTACTATTTTGACCTTGGTTTTGTCCATTTTTCTGATGTTGTGGGTTCTATTATTGATTCTACTAGCTTGGCCTTTGATTTTGATACTATTGTTTTTATTGTTACATTGGTTAGTGTTGTTGTTGTTGTTGCTGATTGTTATATTGTTCTTATGTGTTATGTTAGGGAAAGGGGTTTTGATAAATCTCAAGAGTTTTATTGAAGGTGAAATCACCATTATCCAATGTTATCTCTCCATTCTCTAACATATTCTCAATCAAATGCCTAATTTTCACACATCTTCATAGATTATTCCCATTGACTTGAAGATATTCACATATAACTCATTTTCATGGTACCAATAAAGATAAGGAATGCCTTGTGGATAATGCTTTGGTATAGGTCAAATATTTAGATTAAAAGTGGTAATTTTACAAAATATAGACTCAATAAGCTCTCCTAGGTCGCTAAAGACATGATGTGTAGGCACAGTTCTCCTTAGATGAGGGGTTTGTAATGGTAAATTTTGTTATATTTTTTACATGGGTCTTAGTTGTTGTGTTCGTAGCATTGGTTGGAGAGGTTATTAGGTAGGAGTAAGTTGAAAAGATGGTGCAGATGATGTTTACACTATTTGGACATGATGTGCTTGGTTACTCCATTACCTATAACATTCTTATTATTGTTGAATTACTTTAGTCTATCCTGGTTATTGGCATGTGTTGGTTGTGATGCTTGCACTTAGATTCGATGCTGGTTTTGGAAAATTCCTTAATTGGTACCTTGATTTTGATTAGTTTATTTAAGATTTATGATCCCTTTATTAATAAGTTCTTGCTCAATCAACAAGCCTTTGTCGATGATCTCCTTGAAAGTATATGCACATTGTAGTTCCAGATGATAAGCTATCTCACTATTCAAATTTATATTAAACATAGTGGTTAATTGTTTATCTAGTAAATTGTAGGTGAATCAAATTACAAGGTCTCTCTATCATTGTAGATAATCTATAAAACTTTTAGCAACCTTTTGTTTTATTTATGTCAAGTCAACCAATGAAATCTCATGTTCAAGATTATAAGAAAAGTGTTTCACAAACTTATCAGAAAGATCATCAAAATCTATTACTAAATTCTTGGGAAAATTTAAAAACCACTCCAAGGTTTATCCAACCAAGCTCCTTGGAAACAACAATAAAAGGTATATATTACTATATGTTGCTAGTTGACATGCGACAAAGAACTCTATTAAATGGGCCTTATGATCACCTTCCCATTTGTATTTGTTAAATTTTAGTGGTTCATATCCTAGAGGAAATGGTATCTACAAGTAATCTATGTTGAATGTATAAAAAAACGTCATGTAAATTAAACATTTTTGTCTATTTCCCAGTGTGAATGGTAGCAATTACATCCTTCATCTATTATAATTCTTAGGATAAGAAACTAGAAGGAACAATGGTTTGAGGGAGAATATTGGTTTGGGTAGATGGTTGGGAGGTCAAAATTGGGACACTTTGACTAGGGTATGATGGAGATATCCATTGGGGTATATTGGTTTGGTTGGGAAATGGACCAGGAATATGCATACATGGATTAGGATATACTTAAAATTACATATTTAGTTGTGTGATATTCAGGTTTAGGTTGGATATGAAGGTTTGAATTAGAGTATTTTGTGGTTGGGATGGATGGATATAACTATACTATGCCTATTTTGGTTGAAAAGGTACATGCTACTGACTAATAGAACCTTGTTGTTGAGTGGGAACTTGTGGACCAAGACCCTATCTCTGAACTTGTGGCATATTTTAAATCAATTGTTGTCTAGTAGGTAGTTGAGAAACATGGGATCCTCTTTATTGGATGAATCCTTATTGGGAAGGAAAATCATGTTAAAGATTTGACATATGTCGTTGACCAATATTTACACATTATTGGCTAGTCATAATATGGTTTTGGATTGGTACACTGCTCTATGACTAAGGAGGTATATTTGCCACTGCCTAATGAGGTGGAATATTAGTTGTCACTTATTGAGGTGGAAATACATTTGGCCTTAGCTACATTGGTACACTAGATTATGCTTGATGTTGTGGAATACTAGTTTTCACTTATTAAGGAGTAGGATTTGTTACATTATATTGTTGAGGCATGACACTAGTTTTTGGTTGACTACCTAATCTTATAGGTTTCACACTTGATGAAGAAATTGGTTGAGGTTGGGATGAAAAAAATCATACTCCCTAGTATTATGGTCCACTCATGGTATTAACTACAAGCACATGTTGTTGAATAGTTGTTTGTGCATTAGTACCACTTTGATTTGGATTGGATGTTGCTTGCACATTGGCCACTATATTTTTCTCATTATTCTATGTTAAAATAAAAGAACTTCTTTAATAATGGGTATATGTATCAAGTTTTATACCAAAGTGTTTTACATGAATGGGTCTGAACTCGAACTGTCTTAACTAGTTAACTCTATAAAAACTCCTATTGAAGGAACTAAGTTAATAAGAGGTTTTCTCACCATAGTCATCTGATTGAAATTATATACTAGATTTAGGTAGGTTTGATATGCCATCTATATTTGGTAAAAGTGGTCTTCCATAATTTTTTTGCATTTATTAGGCATATTAGGGTCCTAATACATTGTTTAGACTAGAGCCAAAGGATTGATAGAAGAAACCTATTGATCATAAATTATGTTGTGCGGCATTCTTACTAGGCTTGGTAAATTCTCATGAGGGAAGTTTGTTGGAAACTTTACCCTTACCTCTATGGTTAAAACCAAAATATCATCTTTGTTCCCTAATAAATGATGCTAAAAAAATAGACCATATGTGGAAGGTGTATTAGTAGAGCATGAATGTTGAGGAACTGGTTCTTTAGTTGTGAGTATTGTACCTAGGTATTGTGTATTTTATTCTTGGTTTTGTTTTAAATAAGGTGGTGTATTAACAAAATATTTAGCTAATGGATCTTGTACTTGTGCCCTAATTTAGTATTATAAGAGGGATAAGGATCCATCTCATAAGTAATATTATCTACATAGGGGTCTTTCACCATTTCTTCCTACACAACCACATTACTAATCCCCAAATTGTACATGAGTCCACTATGAGTGTAGGAATACATGTTGGGATTCATAATCAATGCTTAGCAATAAAAAAGGGAAGAGATTTATACAAAATATAAAAAGGACAATGTCTAAAATAGGTTTATGCAAAGATTTGTGATAACACAAGCCAACATTAAGTGTTTAATGTTACACATCTTACACAAAAAGATTAAGTAAATAAACCAAAAATCAAAATGCCAAATGCTAAGGTCAAAGTGTTTCAAATCAGTCTAATCTAGGAAATTAAAACTTGCTAGGTTTTTTGGCCAAACATGGAATCAAAAGCTAGGCTCAGACAAGGCATGTGCTAGGACTCTTGGCCAAACAATGTCAAAAGCTAGCCTTTGAAAATAGATGAAAATTTTAATCTAATAGATTTAAACACTTCTAAAAAACATTAGGCATTTGATTATTAGACATGGACTCAATAAAATAGGTATAAGGTATGAAACAAAAGTCACTTTAGAGATAGTTTATTTTTTCACAAATAATGGTATAAAACTTGGTTCTTTTGAAAAATAAGCTAGACAAAAGTGAATGGTGTAACTGTGCTAGATAAAGGTTCATAAAAGTATACTCTAATTGGTTTGAAAATGTAGGAACAAATTTGAAATATATGCAATAGGGCCTATGAAACAATATTTGAAATGTTTTGGGTAGCATATTAGTGCTATACTACCCAAAATATGTGACAAAATACTTATTTCAAAAACTCTCTAAGGCAACGATAATTTCTCACAAATTTTATAGAGTAACACTACCTTTCTTGACTCGAAATTTTTTGGTTCATAGAATCAAATTGAAAGTGTTTAACATGAAATGACTTAAGTATATCAAGTGGTGATATCAATCATTAGTATTAAATGGCCTTCAACCTAAATTGGAAATTAAACCTAAGTTCCCTCAAGTTTAGTGAAAATGGAGAACCCACTTAATACATCAACCCTATGAGCTTATAAAGGTGCAAATTTGAATTTAGATTATAAATTAAGTATTTAAACAAATTTGGAAAAGGTTTAGACTCAATTGGGTAACATAACTACACCAAAGTGGATGATATGACTCTAAGTTTTGATGAACTTTGAACAAGGTAAATTGATGATTTCATGTGGGTAACATAACGCCTCTTAATTAAAAGGAAAATGAGGACCATATGTTTGGTTTGCATCATTTTTTTACATAAATTTTTGACTCCAAACAAGACTTTAATCTAGGACAAAACCTACTAATTAATTTCTCTTAGATCTTAAACTGACAAGGTTGCTTGGTATTGTTAGAATCCATCATTATACATCATTTGAGAGGATTTTAAGTGTTTATCCAAAATGAAATGTGCATTATATAGTAGAGTTTTTACACCCCCATTATATAAAATAATAGTACTATAATATGGACCTTGAGGTTCACCTTGCACAAATAATACTTTCATGGCAAGCGGGGATTTGTTTAAGATATCAAAATATGTAAAATAAAATGATGGAATTTGGGTCCATATCACTTTGATTATTTCAAAAAGGTTTATTCCTTTTTTCAACCACTACATCCTATTGTTTGCTCAGTTTAATGCAATTTCTGAAGTGCCACTATGTCTCGTGTGCAACTCCAATATGGAGCCAAATGAAGTCAATGCCGAGAGATGAATCCTTAGGTAAAATTTTCCTTAAGAAAATCATGGGAGGTGATGAATTCCTCATAAAAATCCATGTTTGTATAAAAATAAATAAATCATAAAATAGAAAGACTTTAGGGTTGTTTTCAAGATCACCCAAACTATGACAAGTTTTTGGGGAGTGCTTTAAACGACATTCTTTATGAGCCTTGGACTAGGATTGATTGCAATAAGGATGGAAATTTTGATTTAAAGGGTTACCTAAAGGGGAAAAATGGAATATAATACACACAACATCCTTGTATTTTTTGAAAACAAAGTGTTAATTGAAACAAGTAGTGAACACAAAAGCTTTGAAGGATGAGTTCATTTTTAAGCCCCAAATCGAAAGGTGTGGTGGTGTTTTTTTTTTTTGACCCCTTGGTATTAATTTGTAGCTTTGAAAGCATAAATTATAAAAACATTCACTTAATAACCTAAATGTTCCATTAAGTACTAAAACAAAGTTCCTAGTTCATTTTAAAAGCATGCAAAAGATGGTTTAAAACATGTTTTAACAAATTTAAAGTCTGTCGGTTACTTGTCTACCACACCAAGAGAAAATGTGTTAGGTTAGAAAATTTTAGCACAAATATAAATAAAATATTTTAAAAACATTAATATTAAATATATGAACACCTAAAAAAAACAAATTAAAAGGCTAAAAATAAAATATAACACAACACAAAATCCTCCACATAAAATATAAAATCTTGCAATTAGTATTTTTAACATAACTTTTAAAATATATATTGGTTTGATAATAAATTTTGATAAGTTGTCAATAACTATAGGATTCACATCTATAAAAAAATTTAAGTCCAAAAATTCAACGATTTTTTTTATCAAGCCTTTTCTAACTATTTTTACTAGAAAAATAAAAAATAGAAAGTGATAGTCACTAAAATAGCTATAACTTCTAAAATATAAAGAATTTTTTTGTGAAAATTTTATAGACTATCCATGAAATATTTATATATATTAATAATAAAATTTATACAAAAATATTAGGTAAATAAAATTTTATGACTTATTTATTGGCCGTTTTTACTCAAAGCAAAAACAACAAAAAAAGAATCAAAACTATGAAACACAATAAAGTTTATGGATTGCGCTCTCATGAAGATCATCCCACCAGGTGTAAAATTATGTGAAATAGGAATTTGAATAAAAATAGGATATTATTATCATGTTATTGAATGAAACCAAATTTAAAACACACTAAACTAACATCTTCATGCCTAGTTACTAGGGTGAGCTTAGTCACAAAAACAAATAAAAAACACAACTAAAAAGTAAGGAAAAAAAGAATTTATTCACCTTCATTGGATGATCAAAATTACTTTGTATTAGTGTATTACTCTTTTTTATGCTCCTAAAGTCCCTGGCAATGGAAGCTTGGCTACCTCCATCTCTCCTTGGCACCTTTGGTTTTGGCATGGCTTGGCTTGGAATCAATTTGACATGGTAACACTAGTTTGCATGAAGATTTTGGAATCAATATTGTATTATAAATTTTCAAAAAATAAGATTTTTTTCATGTGGTAAGGCCTCCTATTTATATGTTTTTGAGATTAATCAAAATCAACCTGAACCATCCATCTCAGGATTAAGATGTGTGGCTAAGGATTAATCCAATTTTGTAATTAAAATTGATCAACAGGCTCATAAATATTTTGGATAGAGGAGTAATTAAGAGGCATGGATGGTATTGATGAGGTATGGATGGCATGAATCTTGATATTTGTGGCATTTATGACCTAGGGATGTCTTCCCAAGAAATGAGGTCACCTGATGATGTAGATATTCAATATTCATTTCCAAAATAAATTAGTCAAGAAGTTTCCATGAAATTATTTATTAGGCCCTAATTTGGTTTAACTATCTCTTAAACATGATTAATCACTTTGTGTAAAAATTACTCAAATTGATCAGAATGCCTTGTTAATGGTCCAAAATTTGATCAGATTGGTATTGGAAGGTGATGTTAGATGCATTAGATCCACTATCCCATTTAGGATATTATCAACAATAAATAACAAATGCATGTGTCTTGTGAAAGATATTTGATAGGAAAGAGCAATCCAGAGCACTTAGGTGCAAAATTGGCATTTTAACTCAGAATGATCTAATCAAAGCTAGTTGGCCCATAAATTACATTACCCCATCTAGGGATACCCTAGCTATAATTGGCACTTAAATATGTTAATTTAAACTCATTTAATGTGTTTTAGTATATTTAGGCCAAATTGTGCATTTTGGTGGAAATTGGTCAAAAGCTTGATTGGACATCATTGGTGGCTAGATTTAGGTGTCTACAAGTATTGATTTTGACTATTTAGTTTTTTCTATTTTATCCCTTCATACATATTTATAAAAACTAACCATGGATGATAAATATTAAAAACAAAATATATTTTACTCTTAGCTTCTAAAGAGGGGATCATATAGATCATTATTCTTCTATACTCGTAATCTTACACCTAAGAAAATAGTGTAAACTTGAAACTAAACTTGGTAAGCCCAAAATGACTTGAAAATAGGGAATATAATGGGATTGATCATATAATGATTGAGTTTTCCAAATAACATAAAATTATAAATGGATATGGCATAATTACATTTAGTCTTATATATCATCATTAGAGGAGGTAAAGTGTGGATGTGGACATATATAGACTACTATAATTTTACCATAAGATCTTATGATATATTCTAAGTGAGAAAATAACACTCTTGTTTATTTCTTTATCTTTATAATAAGACACTTAGATAAGGTTGGGAGCATAAGTAGGCTATGAAACAAAGTGAATATTGATGAGTCTTTATGAGGATGGATTTGGTGTATTCATTGAGGTCTTATAATGCAGCTAAAATATTAAAAATCCAAAGGGCACACATGGGATAAAGATATAAAGTGTAAAAAATGAATTTATGAAACCTAGAGAATATAAAGCTACAAAGCATAGAAAATATTTAAAAATATACAAAGTTGCATGGTGGTAGTAAACTATGAAGTCTAAAGTCATATAACTATTGTATAAGCAAAAATTGCAAGATAAAAACTATTTTATGTAAAATTTTGGTTTTGTTTGAATATCAAAAGTATGCAGAAGATGAATAACATCCCTCTATTCTATAATTGAATGATCATGAAGGTGAATATAAAAATCCTCATTGGAACACTATAAATAATTATATTATAAAATAAAATAATTTATGATCTATGTTTTGATGAAGATAATGATATAGGGATTGATTTATAATTCCCTTGAATTTTTTTATGTGCACATAAGATTTCCCCAATTTGTTAAAATCTATGTGTCTATATAAAAAAATATGTCTAATCTAAATAATTAAAAATAATTATAATATATTGTACCCTAACTAATAATTAATTTAAATTATATTAATGGCATATATAAAGATAAACTAGATTGAATTTTTCCAAACCTATAACCAAATTCACATAATACAAACACTAGCATGTTCTGATGAGGAATTCTAGGAACCTTTGCTAATAATGTTGCAGTAAGTGTGAATTAAAATATGTTTATATGGTTTCATAGTAAAATATACATTAATAATTTTTTAGATGATACAATACAAAAGTTTATATATTAATAATAAGAGGACCTATGACAAAAATCATAGTTGAACATATTAAGGGCAAGATCTATGAGATTCTTTTGTGTTAGTTTCCGAAATTACTAGTTGCTTGGTTAATAATACTTGAATATTATTAATTAATGCAAATAAAAATAGTGTACTTTTATTATGAAAATGATAATATTGAAAAACTATTAAAATTGTACATTGATTGGACATGTACAACTGACCATTGACAAATGTGTCATTGAATTTTCTATGCAATTATATATTTCATTTTAAGTTATATATGGTTTTTTTTTAGTAGTCATGGGAAAATTATAATAATAAATTCATATATTTATTAAAATTATTATTTTGTAAAAGTCCATGGTGTTGATTATATTATAAATAGATTAATTGATTAGAGCACTATGGAGATTTAAACTAAAAAGAGTGAATGAGTTAGAAGGAACCTAAAACTAGATCAAGAATATGAATAACGTAGAGAATCATAATGAGAAGGTAATTTTTTGACTTCAATAATAACTATGGTAAAATTATATATTGAATAAATATATAGATCCTCAAATAAATAATAGTAAGTGTAGGATATATACTAAGAAAAATAATGGGAACAACTAGACCTCCAATAAAATCTAGAGACTATGTATATGGGGAGTGAAGATCTCCAAATGAACCATAAAGATCATAGAAATCATATAAACCATCCAAGATTTGGAAACTAGATTAGATAAATAAAAAAGAGACTGAAGTGTTTTAGAAGTTAAAAAGAGGCAACTAGATCAATTAGACAATAGTTTTAGGAATTAGTTTGTGGACATAAAATCTAAAAATTTGGTTATAGATGTTTATGTAGTTCAAAATCTAAATTTAGTTGAAACTAATTTCAAAAACAAGTTAGTATTTTTTATAATTAATTATCTTATAAATTTATAAAACAAAATAAGTGGGTGTGATAATTATCATTAATCATTACATAGTGTTTCCTAATCTAAATTTTCTTTATTTTTATGAATATAATGGAAATAATTGTTACAATTTCTGCATATCTCTTTAATCTATACCTTTATACTCTTTTATCATTTCCACTCTTCACTAAGCTATTAAAAATATTAATATGCTCTATAAAATATTATCTCATTTATTTTATCACACCTCAACTATATATATGCTATCTAACATATTATAGTGATGTGGTATAAATATTTAATAACTAACTATACAACTCAATAGTCATGTCTATGTGAGACATGTCTTTTATTCAAGAAATTCATCCTTTGTTACCAAATGGATCCAATATTTAACATGTTTTCTAGGTTAATATAATCCTCTATACCCTTAATATATAAATGTGATATGTTAATATGATAGAGAGTTAGAAGTTATATGGTAATCATATTTTGTCCCAAACTATTGAATAATCCTTTTAACATTTGCTCAATGTTTATTCCTTTATCTCATCCTCAAGAGAAATTTTTAAAAAATTAGAATGTACCTAAGAAGATACATCTAACTTAATTACAAAATATTATGTATTAAAATTTTGGTTCATGATGTGGATTTACCCTCCTATGGTAAATACTTCTCATATTTGTTCATCATTTCCTTAGAAAATTTTTCCTAGTTAGAACTATGGATTTGGCATTTAAAATAGTACCTTATGTCACAATGTTTTATTTGACTACCATTACTACCTATTTTTAGGTTGGTGACTTCTCTAAAATCTATCGGTATGTTTAATGACCCTTAATGTATATTTAAATATTTTAAATTTGGGTATTTAATAAATTACCATAGTCTTCCATGTCATCATAAATAAGTATGCATTGAAATTGTTTTTCCTTGTAATTTTCATGAAAACTTATCCAACTGAACCTTTATACCTTAGACGTAATTTTTTAACACCAAAATTGGTATAATTAATACTTATTTGTCTCTCTAACTCCATTAATTACTTTTTTTTTCTTGGTTCCATAGGGGATAGTTGATTGAATGGTAAAAATTGGTGGTTACTTATCCCATTACTCTCTATAGTTTAACCACTTTTTATTTTTATTCAATTATTTTAACTTATTTATATCCTACTAATGGTCCCATTAGTTCTTCCTCATATTATTATCTATCCTCTACCTTGATTAAGCTATTATATATTGTAGATCATAAATAATTGATGAAATTCTCCACAATTTCCTTGAATGGTCTCTCTATTAGCCATGTTTTATCTAATCATACTTAGGTATGGATGTGGTTAAATAATTTAAACACTTTTTTAAACCTTATTCTAAGTTTACATAATACATCATCCAATCTTTCTTATCACTCTAGATAATATTTTATCCAAATATTTATTTTTCTGTTGGGGTAATTTTTTCAATTCTAATGCAATCTTTCCTATTGTAGCAGGTTGAAGAAAACTTTGTGGCACAATAATTATAGATTTTATTTTATTTTATATGACAATAGTGAATTAATCCATTATGGTATCCATGGGACTATCTATAATACTCCAAACCATTCCTACTACTCCTATGGAACATTGCAATGATATCTTTCTAGTATCCCCTATTTTTGAAAAGCTTGTAGAAGGGTTGCTATCATATTTTCCCTTCTTATCCTTTTATTTTTTTTATGTAATTTAATTTTATTCCTTTTTATTCTCCTATTATTAATTTTTTTCCTAACCTCCTCTTATTTTGTTTTACTTTACTCCCTCATTATTTTTCCTTCTTCCTTATTTCTTTGCTTTTCTTCACCCATTTTCATTTTTCTCCTCCTAAATTTTTTTATTTGTCATATGTTTTTAATTTATATTATTCCTCATATTTCATTTTTTTTATTTTTTTTAAATTTTATCCTCCTCTATTTTCATTTTTTCTTATTATATATCTATTTTTATTGCTCTTATGTTTCTTTGTCTCCTCTAGTTTTTGTTTTTCCTTTCTTTTTCTAATTTTTTTTTGAACATTTTGTTCCTCATCCTTATCCATATTTTATTTGGCCTATTGGATATCCATGTCTATAATTTATTATATCATTATTCTCCCCTCCTCATTTTTTTCTCTAATTCTTTCATCGATTGTGTTTAAAATTCTTATATTGATTTTTAATGTTTAGAGTTGTATTTGTTTTCCCAAGATATCTAATACCAAGTTAATTTTTTGTTTATTCCTTATTTTTTTTGTTATATTTTATGTAATTTATCCTTATCTATATGAGATAAAGTTAATTAGTTCACTACCTTTTTCTAAGCTTCTCTATTATTATTATTATTATTATTATTATTATTATTATTATTATTATTATTATTATTATTATTATTATTATTATTATTACTACTACTACTACTACTATTATTATTACTACTACTACTACTACTACTACTACTACTACTACTACTACTACTACTACTACTACTGCTGCTGCTGCTGCTGCTGCTGCTGCTACTACTACTACTACTACTACTATATCTTGTAAATAAGTATGAAGATTAGAAATTTCTTTCACTATTATGTGTTGTCCCTCCATATTTGTGTCTTTATACATTGTTCTTAATATATGTATACTTATTTTCTTTATGCACATACCTATTATCATGTTAACATCTTGGAAAAAAAACCTATGGTATACATTTATTAACTTGTCTATGTTTCTTCTTGTTCTCCTTAATGATTATTTTGTTTTGGAATATATCGCATGTGTTTCTCTTAGGCCTTTTATATTAACTACATTTATTTATTACCCTTATGTATTATCTATAATTAAAATCTTATTTTATATTTTCTCCACTCATATGTAATAATGTTTCTCTATTTACTAGAGATGATGTGGGAGATGTTTCTTATTCTTCCTTTGTCTACATAGTTATTTTTTAGTTTATAATGGTTCCCTCCCTTGTTTTAGATATTTTTATAATAAAATATTATGGGGGAATGAATGTTTATACTATTTATTATTCTTCCAATATATTACTAATAGTGGAGTATTTGAGTATGAAATAAGTAGTTTGTTCCTCTTGTTCCTGAATTAATGGTTGTAAACTGTGAATTACATTTTACAATTGGGATGATTTTTAACTATGGGGATTATTTATGAAGTGAATTTAGACACTTATGATTATGATATCCCATATAATTAAATCACAACTTGTATTCCTTATTTAGGGCATATATATTTTATTGTATATTGGAAACTAACTCCTACTTCACTCATGAATTGTAGGCTTTGATGATCCTAAGTTAACCCTCTAGATATAAAAATTAATTAATAAATGTGATAAAAAAATAAACTTATAGGGGAGTGTGGAATTGGTTTGGATATCCTAGATAAGTTTTCTATGTATATGTTATAGGTATCCACTATAGATTTTAATTATGCAAAATATTTCTAGACTATTCCTTTAAAGATTCTAAATCTCTTAGATACCATGTTTTTAATTATTCTTTATATTTTAACCTTTTAGGGTTTAACTATGTAAATCCTATGTTAGATTAAAGGGTAGGTTCTATTGATAATATATAATAAAATTGGAAATTATTGATTCTGTATAACTTTCATAAAATGTATGCATAAGGAGAAAAGGAACTTATCTGGATATACACAAACTTTTTTTGTAGATTAGGGTACTAGAAATGGTTGAGTAGACATAGAGGAATATTTAATATTTTGACTATTTTTTGAGATGTGGTTCCAAATAATAACACCCCATTTAGGAAAATAATGCCATGTAGTGACAGTATCTAATTATGGTGTTAATATCCTTTTGTAGTGATAGTTTGTAACTTTTAGGGAAGTTGCACGAGTTTTTGGAGGTCTTTCAAGTGATATTATATTATGTGAGGACTCATCTATGTCATTATTTTAGTTGATTCTTCTCTAAAACCCTAATGAATACGTGCACACATGAAATAATTAACTAATCAAATGTAAAGGAAAGGAAAATTTGGGTTGTGGTATGTTATGATTATGTAGAGAAATACCCATGTTATCCTAGTTACTACCTACATTAACCCAAATGCTAAGTTTATTAAATATCATATAGTTCTCCCTTAGGTAATGTGCACCATTATTTTACATGGTATACTAGAATGAATTCTACCTAGGCCATTCTTTGATCAATCATGAAAATGTTTGTGTTAAATATGAGTAGTATGCATAGAATTTGAGTTGTATTATTGGTTGATTTTATGTAAATAAGTGCCAAAATAGTAAGTGCTAGATGTAAATTATCTTATGAATAAATTTATATATGAGAATATTTTTTTTAATATATTACCTTATTTGTTGGTTGACAAGTCATGAAAAAGATATAAAAAAACATAAGATAAAGGTCAAAGAGGAGTTAAGACTCAAACATGGGTGAAAGGGACCATCAGATACTAAATCCACAAGTGGAAAATAGTACCATGTGATACTATTGTCTTAAAAGTGGTGTTAATGTCCTAAGGCTCAAAATAGATTAAAAATTAGGGATGGTAGGCTAGGGGCCCTTGGGACTGGGAAAAGGTGACTTGTGACTGATGGGGGTCTTGAAAATTGGGAAAATAAGACACAAGAATGATAAAAAAATAATAATCAATACGTTGAAGAAAATGAGGAAATTAACCATCACTAGGACCCTTGTGTGAAGGAGAAACAAAAGACAGTAATTTTGGTTGCTTGACCAAATTAGGGTTTTTACATTTTCCCCTCTTTTATTCTAGTAATACAATGAAATGTAAGTACCAGAGTAAAAGGAAATGGAAATGCATACATGTACTTATTTATGTGAATTTAATATGGATTTGTCCCACTTATTGGTCATATAAGTGGATAAGAAATAGAGTGTAACATGTGAAGGGAATCATATGGTGTGAATTCCCCTATACTAAAATTGATTATGTAAATAATATGCATGGACTAACAAGTCTCACTTTCCTCCACTATGAATATATGTAATTTAAACTAAATGCATGGAGAAATAAGGCTCAATATCCTCCGCTTTGAATATGTGTATGTAAACTAAATGCATCGAGAAACTAGGCTCACTTTGTCCCACTCTGAATTTGAGTATGTAAACTGAATGTGTGGAGAAACAAGGCTCACTTTACACCATTATAAATCTAATTAATGTAAACAAAATATATGAATAAATAAGGATTTCTTTCCCCCAATATATATCTAAGTATGTAAACTAAATTTATGAAAAAATAAAGCTCACTTCCCCCACTTTGAATACGAATATGGAAACTCAATTTGGTGTAATTCTATGGATCAACCATTACAAATGGACTTCTGACCCAAACTAGTGAAAACATGGTGATGATACTAAGTATAATATAATAAATATGTAAATGGGAATAATAATGTTCAATCTATATGGTGTCGCTTATTCCTGATTTTGAGTGATGTAGTTGTGTTTCTAAATATCTGAATAAACTAATATACCTATGCCAAAGATGTATATCTATGTAGAGTGTACATTTGAATAATTATGTAAAACCTTTGTAAACATGTGTAGACCTTTGCGTCTATATATTTGAAATTCTATGCATCTAAAATCATGTGTAAACCTATGTATATTAGTGTGTCTATATATTTAAAAATATATGCATCTAAATGCCTATATAAACCTATGTAGACCTATATGTTTTTATATGTAGAAATGCTATGTAAACCTCTATAGATTTCTATATCTATATATCTAAAAATTCTTACTCTCAATACCTATGTGAACCTACATATACATGTGTATCTCTATATATGAAAATCTATGACTTTGAATGCCTATGTGAACATGCATAGACCTGTGTGTCTATATATTTGAATATTTATGACTTTAAATGTTTGAAACAATCTATGCATTTTTAACCCCACCTTTTAATGAGATATTTTAGACTATGATGAGGATATTTAACTAAAATGGTAATAATCAATATTATTAGTGTTATTTGGCATTTGTGATGTTGTATAAGGTTTGAATAATGTATGGATTATGTCAAAGTTTAAAATTTAGTGTGTAGTTGGATAGATACTTAGCTTGTTATATTATTAATATTATGTGATTGATTTTGTCATTTTTTTAGGTTTAAAAATTATAATGGGATTCATTTTGATAATATGGGACATAGTATCATTATCAAGTTCCATGTGTAAGAAATGATTAATGAATCAAATCTATGGTTCTTGAGATATAATAGTAACGTGAGAGTTGTATTAATTAAAATAATAACCAAGTAGGGGTAACCTTAATAAGGTGATTTTGGGTAATTTATGACTTAAATATGTCATTTTGAATCATTGTAAATTCATTTATATCATTTGAGTGGAAAATATTTTGAGTATGGGAGAGAGAATCATGTTGAGGATGTGAGATGCTCATTTATCATGCTATGAGGAGGTCAAAGCATGAATTCAGACTAGGGAGGATGTTTTCCTAGTAAGGGACTCAAACATTTCCTATTTTTATCATTTTTTCTACCTTTTTCACTAGTTTTATAGGAAAATGACTTTTTTAGGGCTGCTTTGAAGAAGCTAGCACTAGTGTCCCATTTTGGGTGATACTATCCATATCATGGTGCTATTATCTAGAGTGTGGCACTACTATCCTCTAGGTAGTGATGGTTTCCACTAGACCCATGATGTGATGCTTAGTATGGTTGATTGATTTTTTTTTACTAGTTATTGTTTTTTAGTTTTAGTTTTTCTACTAATGTTAGATTTGGTTGTATTTTTGTAGGTTTATGCCCATATGAGGGAGTTTCATATGGGTAAGCTGATGGATAATATCTAGGTTTTTCCATTAATTGATGCATAGATAGAGGTTACTAAGAGAGAAGGCTTATGATATGGTTATTTCCTAGGTCCTATGCCCTAGGATGAATATATGATCATTTCATTATGTGAGAGGTGGAATACAGACTCACGTAAATTATGGATACCTATGGGTGAGATGATGTGACATTAGAGGATGTACATTAGATCTTATTATTGATGATACCTAGGCAATGGGTTATATTATAGGAAGCTAATGGTCCTTGATACATATAATTTATATCTAGGTACTTCTCTACCATGTTGATGGGGACTCATCATATGGGGAGTCAGAGTGACATATTGTTGACCATGATTATGATGGTTTATGTTTTGAAATTACTTAAATTTATAGCTATGTTATTATCATCATTTGTTTTTGTGGATGGGAGTGATGTCTTGATCTCTTATAAGATACATGAGATACTTCAAAGCATCAATCATCATATCACCATGTACACTCGGGTTCATACCATATTGGCTCATTTATACATGGATCTCTACCATTTTACATAGGAGATGAGTTTTGGGGGTATCATTACATTGACGTTATTACACTGTTAGGTATAAGAGCAAATAGTTTTGATTAGGATAGTGGCACATCGATATGATGGATGGGCTGATATGCAGATATTTATAAAGAGATGGACTAGAATAGGGCATGAATTGAGGAGGAGTACTACATATTATCAATAGTTTATAAATAGTTTGATAGTAGAGGATGTTGTTTGGATACCTTATAAGGACAATTAGGGGTGGCATGAAGATAACACATAGTTGAGGTAGATTTGGGATATATGTTGGATACATGATTTTTGGGATAATGTATATGATAAATTTTAGTATGAGAGGGTTACTTGATAGGTTAGTATTTTACAAGATGTGCCCCTAACACTTATGTTGTGGTTGAGTAATTATCAATCTCTTTCAAGGCTAGGTAGTAGACCAAGCCCAATAATTGTTGAGATATCTCCCATGCCATTGATGGAGCATGATCCTAACATTGAGGTACTAGATGTGAATGATGTTAGACTAACCTATTCCTATGCATCCTAGTGGAGTGAGCACATATTTTTACCCTTATTCTTGATAGGTGGGCATAGATGAGGTATTGGATGAAGAGCCCCTAAAGGTTATTGATGGTAAGTTGGATAGTTTATTTTTATGTTTTGTGTAAAGTTGATTATGTGTTTTTATATAATAGGATTCTTATAAATTCAATGGATAATTGAAGGTGTAGGAGATTATGAGTATTTTTAGGTCACCATTGAGTTGGAGTTACATGAGTTGGCATGGTATATCCTAGACGATGTTGTGGATGATGTATTAGTAGAATGGGACACTAATGTAGCTGGGGTACATGCTAATTTATTTGATCAGGAAGTGATTATGATTTTGAAATTTAAGAAAGTAGAAATGGATAGAGATGAGCTATATGTAGAGATACATAGGCATACCATGCCCTCTCCTGATGCTCTAGGTGGGGCTAGTAGTCATATAATAGATGACTATATAATACATTAGTGAGAGTATGTTGAGTGTAGTATTGAGATTGGCATGTATTAGGAGAGAGTATAGGCATAGACATAGATGAAGGTCATGTAGATATATTGGGGCTTGTAGTTCTAGTTTTGATGTGTTAGATAGTGAGAGTGAGGGAGTTGGTTACAATAATCATGTTTGCATCATTGAGTGATGTACCATATCTATATTGAAATGATGTTCTGATATATATATATATATATATATATATATATATATATATATATATATATATTTATATATAGATACATATACATACATATATATACATATATATACATATATATATATACATATATATATATATACATATATATGTCTATATATATATATATATATATACATATATATATATATATATATATGTGTGTGTATATATATATATATACATATGTATGTATGTATGTATGTATATATATATACATATATATGTATATATATATATATGTATATATATACGTATATATACATATATATATAAATATACATATATATACATACATATATATACATACATATATATATATATACATATATATATATATACATATATGTGTGTGTGTGTGTATGTACATATATATATATATATACACACATACATACATACATACATACATATACATACATATATATATACACACATATACATACATACTATAGACACCGAAATCGTGTCGACTCCCCTGGTCATCCCTCATGTTATTCTCCTTCGCCTATTTAACCCCTGTCGACCACTTTTCCCACTAGCCTTAACCCTAGCAGCTTGTCAAAATGAGCAAAAGACTAAAGTTAGTCTCTGCCCCCATTCTACATCTGCCGACCATGGTCGCCACCCGACTAACGTCTCCGATGTCGGTCACTTATCGGCTGACGTCAGCGGTCCTACCGATGTCGGTTCTCCTTAGCACTACATTTTCGATCCGAATGCAGGAACCGTTATTCTGTTACCCGTTATCCATTCGGTTCCCAATCGGTTTCTCGATCGATTATCGAACCGTCCCTTGCCTTCATCCATAACCTCTTCATTCGATCAACTGGTATGATTCATTCAACAAGACTCTTGAAATCAATCAACTCTGGCAATCAACCATCTCTTGCATCCAACCAACCTGCAATCAATCTTTTGCATACAGGAATTCTGCTTCGGTCATTTGGCAACACAGCGATAACGTCAATCACGTCTCTGACTTCATCTTCAAGCATATAACAAGTAAGTATCTTGCTCTGTGTTTTATTTTTCTCTGGTTATTGCTTTTTATTTACTGCTATCACCCCAGATCTTCAGACTGTAGCCCCAAGACTTGACTTCCTCCTTTACACCTCTGCCAACTATCCCCTGACTACATAATCTGTAACTCTATTTAGACTTCCTGCACAAACCCCAAACAAAAAAATAGACCTTCTGCAAACCCCCAGACCCTGTCCAGACTAGACCAGACTCTATCTTGACTCGACCAGACTCGACCAGACCCACCCAAACTCTGTCCAAAACTGTTGCCCCAACTGACGCCGGTCATTACCCCGACCGACGCTGGCACCTTAACCGACGTCGGCACCTTCCACTGACTGACGCCGGCACAAAGATCAACATCAGTGACTGTGCAAAATAGTTCACTGAATATCAGGTATGCATTTGTGTTTTCATCTTTTATTTACTTTCATTCTATCTTTTCATTATTTCCATTTCTGTCAAATATTTCTATTTTAATTAGTGGGTTGATATCCTTCTAGGAAGTCTTCGTACTTTCGGGATCAGGCGTTTGCCTGACAACCCATCGTCTCTTCATCTAACATTTTTTTGTTTTTAGTCTATTTTTATTTGCAGGTGTCATTCCTCCATAGCCAAAGAGGAGTACCTTCCAATGTCTGATTTCGGTGTGCATGACCATATCCAGGTATCTTCTAGCCTTGACCATCTCTTAGTTTCTCATTTCTATCTTTTGAATGTAGAAAGCGATTTAGCGTAGAAACATTCTGGGACCCTAGGTTCTTCCGTGGGTTCCTTTTTCTTTTCGTTCATATAGGTGCATTAGGTTCCTTTCTTTTCACCTCCTTTCGTCTCTTCTTAAACGACATCATAAGCAGGACTAAAAAGAACTTTTTTCTTGCACTTCTAGACTAGTCAAATCTCATATTCTACGACTCTTTCTCCATTCGTCTTCATATGAACAAACATTTCAACTTGGGCATTAAAACACTTTGCATTCATTTCTGTTTGCTTGCATCTCTTAGACCACACATAGTAATTAAACCGCATATTGAATTAATCTAGATCACTTGATGTTACACGACCAAACCACTTGCACAAAACAAACATTTTAACTTACCTGAGACAAGGCCCAACTAGGATTTCATCCCCCAGCGGATACCTTACCCATCCCGGTGATCTTACTTGGATTTCATCACCAAGGAGAAAGCCCACTCTGTTCTCTGGCGGAGCCTAATCTCTAGGGGAAGTATATTTTGGCTAAGCGAAACCAGCTAACCACTGGAATCGTGAAGTGAGGGGAGCTTGCTCCTTAGCACCAGGCCTTGTACGAAACCTAACACAGACTTCTTGAGCACCATAACAAAACCCGAAACCATCCATAGACTGCTTCTTTTAGGACTCGACTCAAAAGCCAATCTTCCTCTACACACATTCTAAGGCATAAGCCACTATAATCCTAATAATTTATTCCTAGGGTTTTAGGATCTGCTTGTGTCTTCATCTCTTTTTAGTTCTTATCTACTTGTTTGAGCTTGTGAGGATGTTCTTCCTTGCCTTGAATGGTTCTGACTCATAGTCAAACCAAGGCTCTTCTTGACCACGCTAGACGTAAACCGCTTTCGCCTACCCCGTCTATAACCAATCCTATAATGGAGTTTCCCTCGGAGATCGAAAGAATTCCTATTAGACCATCCCCAACCCAAACGCCTATTGTCCCAGAAGGGGACCAAGATTTTGAAATATTCTTGGACCTCAATGCCACAGCCCTCCATAACTCTCTCACGAGAAACCCAATGTGAGACCTCTCGGGTGACGTGGCGATGACATCGACACCATTCACCACCCAACCTTTTATGACTCAGCCTTTCACCTCAACCATTAACTTGACCATGGCCAATACAGAAAGTTTGGCCTCCACATCTATTTTTAGACCGACCTCCATCGGGGTTTCATTACCCCCTTAACCACACGCAATTCAAACAAGTTCTACATCATACCAAAACTTGATTGTCTCGACCCCTCTCACTCGTGTGCCCAAAAATGCAGGAGTGACAACATATCCTTCTACCAGTGCCACCATTCAACCACCTTTGGTGGTATCCAGTCAGCCTATGCCTTCTACCTTCATAACCCAACCACCCTTAGCCTCTACTTCTGCCCTTGCGACTAGTCATCCGTACGTTGCGCCCTTACTGGTACAACCGACTACATTGTACACCTCTTCTAGCCTCTTTCAAGCACTTTAAAACCTAGGGGGTGCTCCGTTTGCCAATCCATCAGCAGACATCATCAAGATGCTGATGGATAAAATGTCCAATCTTGAAGCTTCTATCTCCAGTTCAAGTAATGTCTCTTCATATGACCAGATTTGTAACGAGCCCGTCCATCCTTCTGTCCCTATCTGACCATACCCCAACCATTGGGAGCTTCCTAAATTCACTCACTTCCAAAGTAAGGAGGACCCACAACAACATTTATGGGCATTCAAACATGCCTATTACCTTATCGCCCACGACGATGCATTACTTCTACGCACGTTTCCTATGTCTCTTTTTGGCCCTGCCCTTGACTGGTATAGCTCTCTTGCCAGACATTCTATCTTTTCATTCATTCAACTCACCTAATTATTAGTTAACCATTTCTCAATCAATATCACTAAACAAGTCTTGATCATAGACCTTTACTCCATTAGGCAATTTGATGATGAATCTGTAGTCAATTTTGTCGCCCGTTGGAGAGGCTTGATTAACCAGCTCTCCTTCTCCTTGCCTCAACTCGAGCTCATTGAGCTCTTTTCCTGAGCATGTGCTAGTCACATCTCATCCACCTTGTGGGTTCAAACATTCCACACTTTTGATGAGGCCTTCACCATGGCCTGAAAGCTTTAACTTTGCGCCATTGAAGAAGATAAGGTCAAATTGCATAACACTAACGCAAGAACCAATGACCATTCTTCTTCCAGACCTTCTTCTTCCCACTCTCAATCCAAGGGGTCAGAAAACACTGTCATCCTTAGACCATCATCCTCAACAATAACCAACCGACCAACATCTTCAACATTAGACTACATCAATAAACATTTTCAACGTCAATCCATACAGCGTCAATTCACTCCAATTGGGGAGTCATATGCCTCTGTCTTGGATAAACTCGTCAAGCAGGGGGTCCTCAATCTCCCTCCAATCCAATCACCTCAATTTGACCCTTCAAAAGCCCTCTGTACATGGTATAGGGAGGCTGACTTTTGCCACTTTCATTGCATCCACGGCCATGACATCGACAATTGCCAAACTTTCAAAAACATCATCCAAGACATGATCGACAAGGGAGATCTTATTTTAGATAACCCAAACGTCCCACCCAACCAACATATCGACATCTTCAAACACCCTTTTCCAAACCACCCTCTTAATCAAAACCATGTCCAGACTATGACCAATGACCCTCAAGACCATGATATACACACGGTCGACACCATCTTTTCTCTTATCCCTGACCAACCTCTTTCACAGGTGGAAGACCCTTCTTCCCCTATACCTCCTCCACATGGCAAATAACTTTCTTCTCCTACTTGTCCTCCATCGACTTCTCTCATATTGGAGGATGCTTTGATGGCACCTACACTGGCTACCTCATCCTCGTCCTTTTTGTCATCAATGGGGGATCATACATTCCCCACGCCTAGAACACACATCGAGACCATGATCATTCCTACGCTCCATTCGATTACAGAGCCGTACTCTCTTATTTCTTCTCCACCAAGAGAAGAACCAGTCTCTTCACCCATTTTGATCAAAAAAGACTCAATCACGGTTGCCTCTTGCCTTTTGCCTGAGATTGCTACATCTCACTCACCACCGTCCACATCTAAGTCCAAACCCACGCTGGCATCCATCATGCCCAAAGAGATTAAACCTCTTGGTTTTTGCCCCACATCTAATCTCACCTCGTACAAAGGTGGTCCTCAACCCAAACCAAAGAAGGCTACTAAACCACACCAGAGGCCTCCTCCCTCACCTTCGTCATTACCTTCAATCTTGGGCCCACATCCGTCCACTTTACTCAGAGTTCTTCCTACTCCCATACTTCATAGAGGTAAGTCACCTCCATTACTCCCTCAACCCATTAGACATATATCTCCTCCAAACCATTGACCTATGCCTCTTATGCCTCTCAAACCAAAATCACCAACCCTCACTGCAACAAAACTTCCTGACCTGTTAGCAGGTTCTTATACCTTGCTGTTACGACAATTGTTGCAGTCTTCTCGCATCTATCTCCCGCCTCTTAAACCATATCAATCCCTCAAACCAAAACCACCCTAGTTTGATGACACTCACATTTGTGCATATCATCACATGCCTGGGCATGACACTAAACATTGTTGTGCCCTCAAGGTTGCCATTCACCAATGTCTGGGGAATGACACCCTTCTTCTCGACCACATCATCAATAAACCTTCAACACCACCCCACTCATCAACTCTCGGATCAAAGCCATCTTGGTTTGACAACTCTAAATTTTGCCACTATCATCACACTCTAGGACATGACACCGAGTGTTGTTGTGCTCTTAAAGTTATCATTCGTCAACACTAGAAAAAGGATTCCCTTCTTATCAAGGATCCTCTTGACCACCCCTCTGACAAATCATCAACACCAACCCATGTTTCTCAAACCTCGTCACCCAAATCGAGATCTCCACGTCAGGCTAGGGTCCCTTCGCCACCTTTAACCCCCTTATTTGACATCAACACAATCCATCTGATCATTAAACCTCAATCGACCTTAACCAATCCGTCAAACATTCTCCCTAGCCGCTGGGGGAATTCAACTTTCATCCAAGCCTCAACCAACCTTTCAACCTAGTCCCGACCACATATCAATCACTCTTTTAATCCTAAACCTCGATCAAGTGTCCATCAACCCTACTCTCGACCAAACATTCGACCAGTCTCGACCAATCAACAATCAAATATCAATCAACCAAATATTCAACCCAAACATTCACCCAACCTTTTTATCAAAACATTCAACCAGTCTCAACCAATCAACGACCATATCAGCCTACTTCACATCCACCATCAACACCTGACCAATCTGGAAAGAGCCAAATGAGGCAAGTTTTCTCCTAATTGACTTGGACCCTATCATACACACACAAGCATGGACCAGGGACTTATCGAACCTTGAACCCTTTTATACGTTGCATCTGCGACCATTCTACTACTAGTCGAGTACTTGTCCACTTGACACTTAACTTAAGCTCGTCCCTTGAGCAATCCCTGTCCTCTTAGTCGTAATTCCTTTCAACCCTATTCCTCTTAACAATTCCTATAACCCTTTTATGCTGTATGGATGCTTTGTCCTAATGAAAGGGAGCCCTTGACCTTCTATAATCTTGTCCATGACTCACATTTCTGTAAAAACCAAATCAAGATGTCACAATATCCACGGTCACTATATCAATATCAAATTAAAAGGCAGACTGCTCCCTTGAAGGATAGTTGTACTATCATTGCTGTAATTAATAGACTGCTCCCTCGAAGGGCAGCTATTCAAAATCCCTTATATTAAACAAAAATCTAGACCACTCCCTCAAAGGATGGCTATGACTATTCTGGCAATAAACATCACTATTTTAGAAGCTTCCCACATTGATCAGCTTCACAACTGACCACCAAGCAAATGACATCTCTATGCAGACTTCCCGCATTGATCAGTCTGCACCTCAAAAAAAAAAAAAAATGAGTCATGGACTTGACTTATAGTTGTCTCAGGGTCTCCTATAAAAAGGGGCAAAGTTATCTCTGCTCTTAAAATGGGTTACCCTTTTTCCTCCTCCTATCACCTGCTCAAGGGACTTCGAGCTCACTTTAATGTCAAAGTGATTTGATTACCGCTCTAACATAACTATGGTCAACGATGTAATGCATGAATGGGGCTCTTGATTTTAATAACCCCTATCTATGTTGTCTTTTTGGTCCTTGTCAATGACAGAGCACTATGCTTTTCACTTCTTTTGTACTTTGGTTACGTTCACCTTCATCACTTGTCAATCAATTCAACTCAACTCTCTTTTCAGACCACTCCCATAGCCTATTCACCCTAGTTTCTATGGACACCAATACACATGGAAACTATCGACCGGACGCAATTTATGTTAAGCATAAACCAATACTTGTTGAAGCATAAATAGACCTCAATTCATTTTTAGCATACATCCATCATGACTATGGAAAATTTCTAGGGATGAAAGACCCCTCAACCAATGTTGCAGAATACACCATCACACAATATGGAAAAGGCTGCAACATCTTTTTCTCCTCATCATTTCATCATAACCAAGACCAATCTATCGACCATTTTGACCACCTGTCTACCACTCGGACCTTTTGTCTGAACTACATTAGTCTGAGGCCCTATGACTTGGGCTATGTAGGCAGCACTCAGATGATATGATATCATTTAGGGTTAGCTCGACCATCCTCGTTTATTCGTCTCTCTGATGGACAAACCTTCTTTCCTCTTTATTGACCATGACCTTGCCCTCGACCAAGCCCAATGCCATCCCTTTGACCCTTCCTCCCTTCTAGGGAGAACTACATTGGCCTGAGGCCCTTCCACCGGGGCTATGTAGGTAGCACTCAGTTGACATGGGGTCTTTTGAGGTTAGCTCGGCCACATCCTTTCGTCCATTCCTCCCCTCGACCACCAACCATTGGAGATCATGCCTATCTCCTCCGACCTCGACCACTTCCAAGACAATGTTGCCTTGGTTGTTTTTGCATATATGCTACCTCATGACTGGTTAGCAAAATTTTATGCAGACTATTTTTGGACCCTCACAAGTATAGGATAGCAAGCCGGTTGATCCGCACTACTTGTGACTTTTTCATGTTTCTAGGAGCACTTCCTAAGCCTGGGATACCTAAAACGTGATGACCCATTGGAGCTTCAGCTTAGATTGAATAACCCGATCAGCAGACGACTAAATGTTGGGGCCCAGTTACTTCAATTTTGGCACTCCTTGACCCTTGACCTATGATACTTTGACCTGACCATCTTGTGAAGTGGTATGCACGCAATCACGACTTTTGCAGCATTCACCTTCACCCCTCTTTTTCATCCACTCTTTGTCAAATCAGCACCCGATTCTCGGTTCCCTTCCCTCGACTCCTGCTTTGAGGGGAATACCTCATCCATAATCAGGGCAATCCACTTCCTATTTGTGTCTTGCAGTTCATTCGAACAACCAACAAGACGAAATCAACCTTATCCCTCACCTGGGGCAATCACTCCTATTTTTGTCTTGCACTTCATCTAGAACAACCAATAAGACAAAAAGGTGCAAATGTAGACACTAAAATCATGTCAACTCCCCTGGTCATCCCTCATGTTATTCTCCTTCACCTATTTAACCCCTGTCGACCACTTTTCCCACTAGCCTTAACCCTGGCAACTTGTCAAAATGAGCAAAAGACTAAAGTTAGTCTCTGCCCCCATTCTGCATCTGCCGACCACGGTCGCCACCCGACTGATGTCGCCAATGTCATTCACTTATCGGCTGATGTCGGTGGTCCTGCTGACGTCGATTCTCCTTAGCACTGCATTTTTGATCCAAATGCATGAACCATTATTTCGTTACCCATTATCCATTCGGTTCCCAATCGGTTTCCTGATCGATTATTGAACCATCCCTCACCTTCATCCGTAACCTCTTCATTCGATCAACTGGTATGATTCATTCAACAAGACTCTTGAAATCAATCAACTCTGGCAATCAACCATCTCTTACATCCAACCAACCTACAATCAATCTTCTGTGTATAGGAATTCTACTTCGGTCATTTGGCAGCACAGCGACAACGTCAATCACGTCTCCGACTTCATCTTCAAGCATATAACAAGTAAGTATCTTGCTCTGTGTTTTATTTTTCTTTGGTTATTGTTTTTTATTTACTACTATCACCCCAGATCTTCAGACTGTATCCCCGAGACTTGACTTCCTCCTTTACACCTCTGCCAACTATCCCCTGACTACATAATCTGTAACTCTGTTCAGACTTCCTGCACAAACCCCAAACAAAACAACAAACCTTATGCAAACCCCCAGACCCTGTCCAGACTAGACCAGACTCTATCCCAACTCGACTAGACTCGACCAGACCCACCCAAACTCTGTCCAAAACTGTTGCCCCGACCGACGCCGGTCATTACCCCGATCGACGCTGGCACCTTAACCGACATCGGCACCTTCCATTGACCGACGCCAGCACAAAGACTGACATCGGTGACTATGCGGAACAGTTCGCTAAATATCAGGTACGTATTTGTGTTTTCATCTTTTATTTACTTTCATTCTGTCTTTTCATTATTTCCATTTCTGTCAAATATTTTTGTTTTAATTAGTGGGTTGATATCCTTCGAGGAAGTCTTCATACTTTCGGGATCAGGCGTTTGCCTGACAACCCACCGTCTCTTCGTCTAACATTTTTTCGTGTTTAGTCTATTTTTCTTTGCAAGTGTCATTCCTCTTTAGCCAAAGAGGAGTACCTTCCAATGTCTGATTTCGGTGCGCACGACCATATCCAGGTATCTTCTAGCCTTGACCATCTCTTAGTTTCTCATTTCTATCTTTTGAATGTAGAAAGCGATTTAGCGTAGAAACACATACATACATACATACGTATGTATGTATGTATATATATATATATATATATATATCTATATATATATATATATGGTTGTTTAATTTAGCATTATGTATCGGTAAATGGATATTTTAATATTGTATATATTATCATGCATTTAAATTTGTTTGAAATGTTGATGTTTTCAATTTCTTTTGGTTAGAGTAAATTTAATTGATTTGCATATGTTTTATGAATGTTTTAGGCATATGTTTAGGAAATTAGTTTTTATATTTTATTGGTATATGGTTTTTTATATTTCATAAGATGTCTGATTATGTAACATGTGGTGGTGATATGGCCTTTCTAAACATAGATGGAATGGAATACTAATGACCATCATGCTTATGTTGTGTTACTATAGACATAGATGGTGAAACTAGAACTACCTATGATACACTAATAATGTATGAATGTGTAGACTTTGATGCAAAAATATTGATTGGTTGATTCTCTAAAATTGCACTTTTAGTTGTATGGTTTCTTGTAAATATTTTTGTTGGTGTGTGGATTGAAGTTGGTTCTAATCTATGTAATAATTACCATATATATTTATCGATTGTCAAAATGAAACCATGATCTTGGGTTGATAGTTAGTCCCAAACATTTTTATCAGTGTGGGTAATGGAGGTGAGTTTTGAGATCTATAAATATTCCTAAAGATTTTGATTGGTGATTGTATTGAAACTATCTTTGGGTTTGCAATTGTTCCTAAATATCTTAATTAGTGTGCACACTAGAGGTACATTTTGAAATATGTGAAATGGTTTCCATTATTGTTGGGGCTATGATGTATGGGACTATAATAAATGGCTATCTGATTAGTCATAGGGATTGTATAATGAGTAACCAATGGTTCCTTAAAAAGAACATCCTAGGATACATCTATCATAGAGGAGTGTGATCTATGAGAGCATGTTGAATGAGGTCTTGGTACCCCTATGTAAAATCTATGATGCCTCTACTAACATAATATTCAATGTGAGCGTAGAGTGCATAATAATGGTCATCTGAATGCCCATTTATCTAGTGATAATTACAATAATGCTTATGTGGTACCAAGTATAAATGGTGTGGTGGATGATGATTAGTCAAAGGAAGTGTGATCATCCTTTTATCTAGTAGTGTAATCAAGATGTCATGAGGCCCAGCCTTATGTGAAAACTCTATAACCCCTATACATATATTTCATGTGCTACTCACTATATATTATGATGTGTAGAGTGTATCTTTACCCTTACTAAGTATTTTTATTAGTTATTTATGTTCCATTAGTTTTTTAATTGGAATTTTAATATTATTTTTTATTAAATATAATGACTGAGGCTCAGAGGGGTCTATATCCAAATCTACCTCTGACTGTGTAATTACTAATCCCAATTATACCTCCAATAATATATTTACATTTCATATATTTTTTAATGATTTATATGTCTAATATATCAATCTATCCTTGAGAGCAGATATTAAACTTCTATAAAATATGTATTATACTTATATATATGTTGGTCGATATATTAGCTATTGCAAACAAGCTTTGAACCATATAATGTATTATGATGTAGGATATATTTCACCCTGGTGTAGTGAAGTTAACCTCTCATGTGTTACTTGAGGTCTATTATTTTTTATGTAATGTTTGAGAATTACTATTTCTAGCTCCTCAAATATGTGTAAATATCCACTAGGGAGTGTATGGTAGAACCAATCTAGTGTTTTCCCATTTAGTGACTTTAGAAATACTTGTAGTAGAATTAATTTGTTTGTAATATGAACGTTAGATTTCTCATAATCTTGAAGGTGTAAATATGGATCTCTTTATCCATCAAAGGTAGGTAACACCTATATCTTAAAGCTGTGTGGCAACCTCATAATTGTGATTCTATGTTGAATAGGGTTACTATGCATAACATTGGCATCAACTTGAGATTTGTATGCTTCATTTTCTAAAGTGAGGTGATGTACAAGTTTTTTTTAAGTACCCGCAACATGCATTAACTAATATAACACTTGTATAAGGTATATTATCATTATCAAGATGTTCATTTAATGTTTGGATAATATTATTTATTTTATCCATTAGTGCATTATATTTGAAATTTTGTTTGTAAAGGCTCAATGTGCTCTTAATAACATTTGGAAGTGTGATAGCTTGGACCTAGTTAAATTGAAATGAGTTATCACCATCATTTGGGTTTGTTTGATAAATAGGTTCTACCTTAGTAAAGGGGGTTAAGAGGGATTCATTGGTATCTTTTATATTTTTAGGTTGTGAAGGATTATCACATACTTGTTGAATAAAAGTTGCTTTATTATCTAATGATGGAAATTATGCACATAATAATAAGTGTGTGTGTGTGTGTCTTTTTACATGTGACCTATTGTTTGGTTGAACAAGAGAGATATCTGAGGTAAGAGAATAATTATAATTTGTATATTAGAATACTAGAAGAAGTATCATTCACATGCTCATTAGAAGAAAGAAAGGAATAATATTGTAACTCTTTACTATTATTCAATGTATCATCATGTGTAATTGTAATCTAAGGCATTTGTTCACTATTAATTTTTGAAATGAAAGCATTATTATCACTTTCTATTTTGGAATCAAGAGAATGAGAAGTAACAACCATGCTTTCTTTTTCCACACTATGACATAAAGGAGAAGAGGTAGAGACATTTACGTTATATATTTATTGTAAAGAATCATTGCATTGATCTTAAAATGTGAATAAGGGTGATAAATTAATTTCATCTGACTTAGTTTTTGCATTTTAAAAAGGTGTAATATCCTTTGTATTTTCTTTTTCAAATGTAATTGAGAAGGGCAATTAAGATGCATTGTTCCTATCTACATTACTTGAATCATGAACAAGTGATTTTATTGTAGTTCACTTATATTTATTTAATTTAAATAGTGAATTATCGAAAGTAGTTAGAAAACTAGGATCACATTGGAATAAAGAACTGCCAACAATATTTTCTTTTTACATTATATTATTAATTTGATTTTTATGAATAGCATAAAAGTAAGAGGAAAGATAAGATTATGTATCTAATTTATCCTTGTGTTCATTTGTATTTTCATGTTCATAATAATCCTCATATCCACCATTATAATAATAGTCATCATCATAATTATAAATAAATTCATTATTATGATCTAATGTACATTCTTGAAAATTAGTCCATTCATTATTTTAATCATGAGAGAAGTTTAATATTGCATCAAGTGGATGAGGGGAAGAAGACTTTTTCATTACAATTTTAAAATTGACAAAGAAGATAATGTAAATAAGGAATAATAAACACATAAGAGTTAGAATATAATCTAGCTTAAGTATGTGTGCAAAGTGTGATTTTTTTAATAAAGTTTGTAATAGAGAATGGAATTATTATTGAAACCCTAGTTGCTAATGTTTTGTGTGTATAGGAACCTACTATGTGGATCTAGGTTTTTAATTTTAGGTTTGTGTTGTAAGTATTTAAATTAAATAAAATAAATAAAAACCTAGTATAGGATCAATTTAAATTAGCTAGGTTGGACCTAAAAAAAACAAAAAGTCAAATTTTTTTAATCCTATTTTAATGTGCCAAATTTAGAGAAGGTAAACCTTAAGGAAAATTAGGGTTTTTAATCAATATTAGAAGTAAGATGGGTTTAATAAATTATTTAACCTTTTAGTGTTTTACTATGTAAACCCTAAACTAGATTAAAGGTCTAGGTCTATTACTAATCTAGAATAAAATTGGATATTATTTATTCTATGGAACTTTCCAAAAATAGTAAGCAAAAGGAGAAAAGAAACTTATCTAGATATACACATATTTTTTCATAGACTCAGATACTAGAAATGGTCATGTAGACAAAGAGTAATATTTTGTATTTTGATTATTTTTCAAGATAATACTCCAGATAGTAGTACCCCCTTAAGGACTATAACATAATGTGGCACTAGTATCTTATTATGGTGTTAATGCCCTTTATGTAGTGATTGTCTATAACTTTAAGGGAAGTTTTGGGAGTTTTTGAGGTTTTATAGATATTTTTATGTCATTTGAGGGCTCATATATGTCACCATTTTAGATATTTCTTATCCAAAACCCTAATTTGGGATGAAGACTACTAGAAAGCTTTCTAGCATCTAAAAGAATATCTTGCCAATCCACCTATTTTATTACCACCAATGCTAAGAAAGCCATTCTTATTGTACCTATATATCATATATAAATCCCTAGGGGCACTCCTATATTATCATGATGATAATGAAAAATAACATGTTGTGTACTATCTAAACCATACATTGACCACGCATGAACACAACTATACGCCAATATAAAAATCTTGTTTAGCTATGGTATTTGTGGCCTAGAAGCTACAACATTACATGATTAACAATAAGACCATGGTTATTTCCAAATTAGATCTTCTTAAGTATCTACTATCCAAATCACATTTACAAGGCTAGATGGCTAAATAGATCATGCTTTTGAATGAGTTCAAGATCAAGTATGTTAACCAAACATTTATAAAGGGACAAGTAATTGAAGATCAGCTTGTTGAAGCTCCTCTTGTAGATGGTAAACCCCTCACTTTTTAATTCTTAGATGATTCCATAATGACCATCATATAAATACCTCCTCAAGAGTAGCATTGGAATTTGTATTTTTATGGATCATTCACATCATATAGATCAAGGGTAGGACTATTATTTGCTACACCATAGGGCATCCTATCCATAAATTATTATGTATCAACTTTCCTTGTATTAGAAACATGGGTAAATATGAAGTACTTGTTTCAAGGCTTTGTTAATTAGTAAAATGGAATATTCACCATCCAATTATTTCTAATGATTCTCAATTAATCATTAATTAGGTTATAAACCACTTTTAGACCACAGATGACAAGTTGCTACCATATAAGGCCATGATCAACATTATGAAATAATAAATCATTAACATATAATTTAAACACATAACTAAGGATAGTAATAGGATAGTGGATGCTATGGCCACCATTGGCTCTTTGATCTATCACACAAACAAGGCAAAAGAATATCAATTCCTCATTGAATATATTCTAACACATGTTCATGAACCCTCAACTATCATAATGGTATATGATATTATTAATATTATCTCTATATGGTATTTATAAATCTTTAAATACCTTCATGACCATATCATTCCACCAGACCTATCATGCAAACAATAAAAGGCATTTACCCACCAACCCTCATGTTATACCTTACTTGGTCTAACCATTTACTACCATAGTTTTAATGGATCTCTACTTCATTATTCAAATTTGGTGAGACAACTATTGACTAATCTATGCTCAAGTCAAATTAAGCCAACCCCCTATATATTTTAAACTTTTATATGGTATCCTATGTTGGAAAATGCGTACCATGGTCTTTAATGAAGTCAAACATTATGTTTTATCTTTGTCATATTTGTCTAAGTTAGTCCTAAGTCATCTTAGGCCATATTTTGGGGAATTTAATGAAATTTTATGGTTTTTCACTAAGGAAAAAGGTGTCAATATAAATCTAACATCCTACATGTTAGGAATAGCCAGATAAACTATTGTAAAACTAATAAATTTTAGGTTCAACATCCATCCAAGATGATCAACTAAAAATAGGTATTTTTAGGTAGTTATACGGCCTAAATGACACACTTAGAACATGGGAAGGCTTCAAAGAGGTATTTTTAAATCCCCATAGTTCACTTCCATGCTCAGGTAGCTTTGGAAGGTCCAAAACTACCAAAAATTGACCTCCCTCTATCATTTCTCTTCGATGAGTCAAAAAGGTCAAGAAGTTTTCCTTCAGTATGGATAGGAGGAGAAGAGTTCAAGAGAGTGTACTTGATCTATGATATTAATCCATTTTTACTTACATTTCATGTAAATAGTCATAAGATTGTTCATTTTTCCTCTATAAACAATCACTAATAATGTTAGTGACTCCAGACTGCTAGTATATCCCTAATGGCTTCAATTTTATTCTCTAATTGCATTGATTTAAGAAAACCAAGTGGTGTACATTATATTTAAGAATATGATCATCCTTTTAATATTGTTTAAATCTTATTTTTCACTTGTGGATATAAAGGAATAAGCAAGACTATCTCATTTTACTAGTAGAAGACTCCATTAAAGTTTATGGATATTATTTTCATAATTACAAAGTGTATCTTCATGTATTGGTCTTTAGAACAAAGGTGATATGTTGTGTTCAATATCTAATTGCATGGTGATAATTTTATCTTTTTAAGGTTTAGTCTTAAAAGTAACATTGCTGGAGTGAAAGGGTTAAGACACAAGCACAATTAGGAATTCCTATGTAGGAGTACTTGAATAGACATGTTGATGAAGCAAGAAGGTTTCAATATTGTGAGAAGATTCTCAATGCATAAATATTATGAATAATTTATTCAAAGTGTTAGATATTGGATGTGATAACCAGTTCAACATACATAGTCCTATATCATATAGACTTATAGGTAGTCTCTATTAGTGGTATGAAGTCAACCCAAAAGAGGCAAAGTAGTGTTGAATGGGAGGTTTTTGAACTCAATTGAGACTTCAATCAAGTTTGATAACATAGAGAGGATCATTGTAATAATGGTGATTTCATTATATGTAGTCAGACCTAAGGCCATGTTCATAAGTTGAGAAATTTGTAATTGAGAAGTTTTACCTTAACTTCTCCAAATGAGGTTTTTCTCATACACTATGTCATCTCATGGTGAAGTGTATTGAGATATATATAGGCTTAATAGTTTATCTCTTGTATTCTAGGCCTAGAGACAATATATTGATATAAGAAGATGGTTGTATTGTCAAGAGAAGATAATGTAAACAAGCTTCTAATTCAGGCAAGTTTTCACTATAGATTAAGTAAGCTACAATAATCTTGAAGCCAAAATGATCTTACAACATAATAGTGACACAATGGTTATATGACTCAAGAAAAATTGACTCTATTTGAGTGAAATCTGACCTAAACACCTTAGTATAAATCAAATGAGTTGAGGTATAGTGATTTGACCCAGGTCATCACCTATAAGAGTTCTTGTTTCTCTTAAATTTCCACCTATAGTTTGAGTCAATCTCCAAACTAGCCTAGGCTAGTGGAGAGAGATATTTTGAAAGGTTGGAATAGGTATAATGTGGGTTAAAATATTTAAACCATTATAAAAATTTTAAAACACATATTATTTTTATTCTAATATGAAAAGAGATAAATTAAATACTGGGTTTCAAACCTCAACCCATAGTCATCCCAAAACCTTGCACAGTCATTATGGCTTGAGATCTAGTTTTAGGTTTTGGAGTGTTAATAACTTTGAATAGGTGATCAATTTTTGAAAATTATTAGTGACCTAATTTATCTTTATATGGCCTCACTTTGGTTAGATAAATATGAGAAGTTCCCTCTATTTTATCTCAGATAAATGGAAATCCACAATCATGATCACCTTACATGCATAGTGTGTGAATGGTGATAGAATTAAAATGAGAACAAATAGGAATTTTAGAATTATGTGTGAGGCTGGTTTAAATGTTAAAAAAAATTTAAGGTCACCTAAAGTCATGGGAAGTACCTAAAGGTGGTCATAAACACAAGCACACAGTCTAGGTCTACTAATCCTAGAATTAGGCAAAAACCCTTAGGTTAATTTACTTGTTTCAAATGACAACAAGATCCTTAAAAACAATTTTATGACCTTCATGGCAGATTTTAGAGTCCAGAATAACCATAATTTTACATATGAATAGCTCATATTTCTCAATTTGGCCTAGTTTGGTCTTAGGCCTAGTTAGAACACCTATAAGGAGTTTGAGAGCCATCTTCAATTGCTCATATTTTGTAGGAAAACTATGCATGATGCCTCAAGGAGTTTGGAATAGTTAAAAATTGTGCTTAACTAGTTCGCAATGAAATTGGTTTAGAGGTTGAGCATTTAGATTTTATGAACCATCACTAAGAAGCTAAGATACCTAAAACCCTCTCAAGAACCTAATGGAGAAGAAATACATCTAGGAAGGGCCAAATTTCCATGAAAGTGTTTTATATTTGTCTATAACTCCCTAAATCTAATTTATACCCAATTTATCTATACTATCATCTGTATAAATGGACCTAATAATGTGTTTCTTATAGGATTTGATGTGTTTCATAGGATCAAAAAGGAATGGATAGATGAAACTCATGATGGAAGGTGTGTAGAGAATTAATATAACCCATCATACTCAAATATCACCATGGTTGTTCATGAAAAAATATCTTTTGGACCATTAATTGTAGGTAGTTTGATAGAGCACATTGAAAATATAGTGACTACATATGGGAAATATGATAAGTGTTGTATTGAGTTTCATTGAAGTCCATATGCTAGACTAGAAGGAAAATAAGGTCTAATCAGATGTCTATAACCTCTTCCATGGATTTACTTGATCAATTTCAAGTCACATAGGTGACAAGTGTGAAGGTCTAAGCCTAAAAGACTAATGAGTGACTATTAGAGAGTGAAAAATAAGTGTCCATGAAAAGTCATCAATTAAAGGGCATAGATGAAGGTTCAAATTCTTGTTTCCAACCTCCCATGATATAAAAAATATGTCAACAACTTCCTATGGTAGTTTTTAATAATCAAGTGAAATCTTCATCATCAAGAAAGTTTGAAGACAGACAATGAAGAGTCTTTATACCAACATAAAGGATATGTCATGTTATGATGGAAAATTATCCAAGAAGATCCTCATGACCTATTTCACACTTCATTCTCTTGATTTTTAACTAGTTTATAAATAATGGCACTTGGTTTGTGACCTATCCACTTATCTTCTTCTCTAACTTCTCCTATGATCTATATATGTAATCCTTATTGGCAATTGTATCTAATCCACACCTAATATGGTGAATCCCTACCAGTTCAAATACACTATTTGCATTTGAAATAATATTTATAATCTAATTTTGAGTTTATAGACTTTATTTCCTAAGTGTGTGAAGTGGTTTTGTGTGAATTGGTGAATAATGGAATGGCAAGTGATAAGAATCTATCCTTGTGTTCTCTTTACTCTTTCATGTTTGGTACAAGTAGTTCTCCCTATAACATGTCACATGAAGTATAAATAGTGTATTTGTCTATCTTTAAGTGTAAGGATTAGCATCAATTCCTAAAATTTGACATCTTGTTCACTCACCTTGATAAGAGCAATGCATATCACCTCCATGTTTGAAATAGTCATGTTAGATCAATCTAGGATGTTGAGACTAGTGTTATGAGTTATGTTTCATAGTGAAAATGTATTGTAGTCTATTGGAGATAATTCTTGTGTATCACCTCATTAACATAAGTTATTTTTGTGTTCTTTCTATCAATTTTCATCCAAGCAATCAAGTAGTGTAGGTGATAAATTATCAAAGAGTAATCTATGGTGCTATCCATTAAACCTAGAGGTTTAACTATGATATAGGAAATCCATAGGCCTAGAGTTAATCCAATGTTTCACTTAATATATAGAAGGCTTCAAAAATATCTCTAGGTTAAAAGATTTATTGATAATAGTTCTGACATGCCTAGTGGGACAACTATCTAAAGTATATCTTGTCAGGATGAATGCTGGTTTTGACAACATCACAGCTACATATAATGTTATACTTGAAATTTGGTAAATCCACTGAAGGTAATATTTGTTTGTAGACTAATTTTTATTAATGAATTTATTCATAGTTCATGGTCAATATTAGGTTAACTACTATTAAAGATAACAATCCTATAAACCCACTCCTTCAACCTAAACTTCTTCTTGAAGTTAAACATCCTCATCCTATCTTGACATTCGAGGAACAAGAAGACTTTGCAAGCCAAGAAGATCAAGAGAGTGAAGAGTAACTTGAGGATAAGATGGCTAGGTAGAATTCTTTCCAAAAATTTAACACTAAAAATCCTATACACCTCAATGCATATGATGATATCCCTCATAATGCCACCAAGAGTGTTCCCACTTTCAATTTGGAAGGTCTTATCACCCCAAGTGAGCATATTAGGGACATTTATAACTTCTAAAACTTTCATAATGTCATTGAAGTTAACATTTTAATTAGGTTGCTTTCTATGTCTCTTAGGGTTTATCCCTTGAATGGTATAAGACATTGCTTGGAGGATGTATCACCACTTGGGATGAGTTTGGGGAGTTGTTAACACAAATGTTTAAGGACAAAAGTGATCACACATCACTCATTCATCAGCTGAATTTTATTCAAATAGGTCCTGAAGAAACTATGCATGACTTTAGTTAGAGGTTTCAAAGGACATGGTATAGGCTACATCCTCCCATGAGACCCCCTGCAAGCTTTATTTTCCCTACATACCTAAGGGCTATTAGGATTGATATAGCCATCGTGTTGAAGTCTATGGGTGGATACACTTTACCTAAATCATATGACATAGTGATTAGAGCCAAGAATGGTTTAATACAAGCTAGTAAGGTCCCTTCAAAAATATATATGCCCCTTCTACCCAACATGTCTATTGCTCCTATAAATATTTCTCCAAACCAAAATATAAATAACAACAATAGATTTTCCCCAAAGAAGTAATAGTATAAAATTTATTGGGAGGAAAGTTATAAAGCCTTAGAGGCTCAATTTAGGCAACTAAATCTATAATATGGAGTTAACCGAAACCCCTATCCCTATCCTTCATAAGCAAATAGGTTCCCACCTCAAGAATGTGGTCAAGGGAGAGGACAAGGCCAACGTAACTTCAATAGGCTAGCCATTGTATATAATTTAACTTCTACTTCCAACACAAGAGTTATGGTTCCATTCCATAGTAACTTGGTTCAAGTGGAATAATGGTAACCTCAAGGATAATACATAGATGCTAATGAAGGTGAATGGCATGTTAGAGTAACTTACTCATGCTTACTAGGCTCTAGGTATTTATGTTTAACTAGTTTTGTCTTATGTGGGGTTTAGTCATTGGATAATTTAGCTTTCATATTGCTTTACCTTGCCTATATAATCAAATGCTTTCATTGTAATATACATGCTTCTTTATGTTTCATAATCTTTTGCATGTCATTTGAGTATAATAATTATTTTCAATTGGTTTCTTCTGAGTATATGCTAAAACATCAATGGATATGGTAATGATACATTAGATAGATCTTGGATGAAGTGTTTTGATAACTCTTTCATGTTACTAGAGCCACCCTCCAATAGCCATTACTCAAGTTTGTTTGTAGATCTGACATTTTAGTTCTTCACCAACATTGTTTATTTAGTAGATTAGTATCAAATATTTAAATATGATTTGGTCATACATTTTCCCCCTTATTTGACCTCATATTTTTTTAATCCATGGTCTATTGTTTCTTGTTGGGTTTTTATTAACTTGAAATCAATATTGGTAAATGTGTTTTTTCTTGTTTTGGTTAAATCTTAGATTTATCTCAGCTCTACAGTATCCTAGTAGCCATTACTCCCTAATCTACCCTATAGATCTTGAAATCTTGTTTTAATAGAGTTATATTTAAGAATATCTTGTTTTTGAAATAAATAATGTCAATTATTAGAGAGGGGAGGCATTAAAAGGAGGTCATTCCATGTAAAGAGATAAGCAACTCCTTTTGCTACTAATTATCTTTTTATGTCATTGTTGGAGATCCAGTATATATCTATCCCCAAAAACTCATGTTATAGCCTAGATGTGATAACTTCCAATTCATGGTTTTATATCATGGTGTCTCACCATACAAATATACATGCTCATTCAACACCTACATTGGTTGCATCAGAATTTGCATGAAGACATTTGAGCATTGGACTGGAACCATAACTATATTGAGTTTTTTATTGTAACTCTTTATTTTTTCATAGGCATAGGCATAGGATCTGATCATTGATTTTAGATTGAGGAAGTTTTATTTACATGTTCATCATGTGTCTCCTTCTATCTAATATCCAAGGACATACCTATTCACTTGTGTAGTGTATCGGCTAGTGACATGGTTGGGCATGGTGTTGGAAATTACAACAAGATAATAGTGGCATCTATACCTATTATCTGATTTGGTCCATGTTGGATTTCCTTTAGTGTAACTTGATATTAGATCAAAGTAGGAGAATACCTAAATTTAGACCTATTGTCTAATTTGACTTGCATTAGATTCCCTTTAGTAGAACTCACCATTGGATGCCTATGTCTCAAACTTCAGTCTTATGCCATTGTTTAGCTTGGATAATATTTTAAATAACATTGATATATAGGGCTCCAGAGGTGGTAAAAACATGCAAGGTCACTTATAAATTTGATGTTTATAGATTATGTGTGCTACTTATAGATATTCTAACTAACAAGGCTCAAAATCAAGCATCTCTTAATGATGAAGGCATTGAACCTGCATTAGTTTTTTTTGTTCCACCTTGGCAGTGCCTAGTTCTTCTCCTCTTTTACAAAATCATAACTAGAAAAACCTAATAATGCCCTAAACATGTTTTGAAAATATGTTATTTTTTAATATTTTTAAAATATCTATTTTTCATTTCTAAATATATAAAAAAAATAAAGCATGTTTTAATTTTATCTAAAATAGCTTTAATTTTTAATTAATACACCTTCAAATGATCCTTTTTCCTGTAAAAAGCATATAGGGGTGTATGGATAGGTATTTTTTTAATTTTCTTAACTTGAGGAGGTATGTGATTTAGTGTCGATTCTAAAAACTAGTTACATAGCATGCTTTATGTTTAAATCTATTGAGCATTTAAACCTTTAGTGGAAATTTTTATTAAATAGGCCTTATTAATGGGAATGGAATTATTTAATAAATTTTTATTGGTAGTTAAAAATTGAGTAGCATTTATTTCATAAGTTCATTTTTTTAATTTCCCATGCATTTAACCTATTTATATTGTAAAACACACTAAAACATAAGGTGACTCATTCTAGGGGGTCTCTTCACATTAGTTGTGTTATCTTGTGCTTACGGTTTGTGGTGACATTATAGTGGTGATGCATTTTCTATGTTATGAGAATTTGTGGTGGAATATTCATTATTTTTCACATATTTAATCTCTTTTATTTGTCATATATCAAAAGGTGAGGTCTGATTTAAAAGGAGGTTAGACCCCCTCACATGCAACACAAATTTCTTTCTTGCATTATTATCATTTATTTCTCTCATGGATGCTTTTTTGACTAAGTTCAACATCCTATTCTTGAGTGTAAATTATCACTAATATGATATTTATTTTTCCATGGTTGATTTATTATACTTTATGCATGCACTATCTCAGATCCATTTTTGGCTTAGGCCTACGACTTTTTACTTGTGTTTTGCATGTTATTATTTTTTATTTTTTGATTCCTTTCTAGTGTCTTTGCATATATGGATATTTTTTCTATTTGTCACACTATTATATCAATACATGACATGAATTATTACTTTGACACATTATTAGTTATGTTATGTCTCCTTGAGGCCCCATTCTTAGTGCCTCAGCTTCTTTTATGGAGATAATTTTTGGCTCCCTTATTTTCGGAGCATCTCTCTTGATGGCTTATTCGATAGGTCAATAGTCTCCTCATTTAGAGATATTTTGGTGAAGCCAATTATCTTCCTTGTCTTAATTTGGTATTTTTGTGTATGGGTTATTTTTTACTTTCACTGATTTATAAAGTACCATGGGGGGTTTGTTGATTCAACCATATCTACCTTAATACATTTGTGTGCTCTATTCTAGGCACATTTTCACTTTGTCAGGTTTTTGTCTCTTCCATCACCACCATGGGCCATCATTTTTAGATACATTTTATATATTTTCAACACCTTTTTTTGATAGTTTATAGTCTCCTAATTTTGGATCTATTCTGGTATATACAATGTCAACTTGTTCAGTGTTCAAGTAGTGGATTCTGACCACTCATACAAAACTTTTGCCTCCACTCCATCAAATCACCATTATGGAGGGGGGGGGAGGGGGCAATGTGTCTTTACATTATGCTTCTTGGTGTTTCTCATTCCTTGCACATGTTGTAATTTTTTTTACTTTCATCACCACTAACAGTCTTCTTGATTGAATTTATTATGGTGAAGCCTAGTATCAATTATTTTATCATCGAGTAGTAGATTAAAAACACTCATGTAGATTGAGTTATTTTATTACTTGAAAGTACTTGGAGTGCAGGCTTATTTAGCATCATCTTTGGGGGGTTTCTATATCTCTATTATTATATTCTCTCTTTTTGGGGGGATTTTTTCCTATAGGTTATATCTCTTTTTCTCCATTTTATGAGAGTTATGTATATGTTGCACTCTTTTGAGTGTTTTATGGATTGCTCCTTTATGCATGGGTATCTTATTTAGGAACTTTTTTTGTCATAACCCATATGAATATTTTACTTGACTCCATGGCCTTCTTGGTGATTCTTATAGTGACACTAGTGTAGCATCCCCACTAGTGACACTAGTGTGGCATCCCCACCAGTCTTTATGCTCACTTCACCACCATGTTATAGGGTATTCAAGAGATGTTTCCTCAGGTTCATCATTATACCTAGTACTTTGAAGCATAATTTTTGTGTTTAGTGATCCTCATATTCAACACCATTCCTATGTCAACTTGGTGATTACAATAACTTGACATCGATGTACTCTGGTATGATGGATTAGTATACATAGGGACACATGATTTCACACTACATCCTCTATTTTTATCCCCTATATTCACTTGAGGGGGGTGTTATATTAACTTACTCATGCTTTCTAGGCTCTAGGTACTTATGTTTACCTAGTTTTGTCTTATATGGGGTTTCATCCCACATTGGCTAGTTTAGATTTCATATTGGTTTGCCTTGCTTATATAAGCAAGTGATTTCATTGTAATATAAATAATTATTTATGTTTCATAATATTTTGCATATCATTTGAGTATAACAATTATTTTCAATTTGTTTCTTCTAAATATATGCCAAAGCATTAATGGTTATGGTAATGAGCCATTGGAGAGATCTTGGTTAAAGAGTTTTGATAACTCTTTCGGGGTAAGACTTGGTAGCTCAAGGAGGACCTACTCCAAAATTGATAGCATAAGATGATAAATTTATGAAATCAAAAATAAATGAAGGATGGTAGCCTCAAAGAGTAAGTTTGACAAAATTTCTATTATAAGACATGTTGAGGTATATTCCTAGTGTCGGTATTAAGGCATGGACGTTGTCATTTATGTCAAAGTTAAGTTAAATATCCTTTATGTCAAAAGTCAGAATTGATGTCATGCTTAGTTAAGTGACACGTGACAAAGAATCTTGGTCTCTTTATTGAGTTAAAGTTTGAAGGAAACCAAGTACCTTTTTCTTAGTATTAATGACATGTTCAAGATACAAGGGAAGAATCTTGATTGAGCTCTAAGTACTAAGGAGCATACATGGTAAGCACACATGGGTCAACTAGTTCTTATATTATATATCAGGTATTAGCATAAGGTTGTAATGTGACATATCTCATAAATTATATTGAGAATATCCTTTCCTATAGAAAACCATGTTTGAATAATGACATCTTTGAGCACTATCTTGTTTGTGACCAAACTCTAAGTAATAGGTATCTTGAGTAACCTCAAACTAGCTATGTGAGAAGATGCATGCATGATGCATGGTAAAACTTTTTGATTTTGGTTATTACATGAATAATTAAGTGTTATAATATATTTTTAACATGATAAAGATGGAAATAATCCTTCAGATGATTTTAGAGGTCATGTTTTAAGCTTAGCTCCTATATGAAGAGACCTAGTGAGAAGATACAAGATCGGTGCATTAGTGAGATAAGTTGTATGAGACTTATATAAGGAAATTTGGTAGTCTGAGAGCATGTTATGATGTTTTATGACATGAGGTTTAAGTGTTTAATATAATTCAAGTTTTTTCAAGGCAATATCATAGTCAAAGTATGTTTGGTAGTGTAAGGCCTAAGTGTACAAAGTGACCTATAATGGCCTATTTAGGGGTAAAAATCATTTCCAAAGGTGGAAGATATCTTTAAATTATTTAAAAAGGTGTGATAGGTCATTTTAAGTGTGATTAAATGTTTTTAAATCAATACCTTACTGAAAAATTAGAAAATTTAGTAGTAATATTGATTGCGTGCATAGAATGGGGTATTGCAAACTCAAGAAGAAGTCTATCATGCCCATTAGCATGTGAAACCTTTGCATGAGATCTTGATCACTTCATGAAATTTGGGTAATGTCCCTATATTTATTTTCCTATCATTGGTTTTAGATATGAGGGGAAATCTTTTATGAATGATTGTTAAGAAGTGAAACTAATCAAAACCCTTATAATGACCCAATAAGAAAGATCTAGTGAGTTATAGCTTAGAATGGTCTATTTGACCTAGTTTTATGTTTTTAACATGTAAAAAACTCTTCAAATTCTCCTCATGTGGTTTTTTTTTATCTTGATAGTGAGTAGAATCTATAATTAAACCCTTATTTTCAAGGTTTTTGATGCTACAAGGGAGCTTGACTAAGTCAAAGCATGAAAATGGATGGAGGATTATGTGAAAGACTTAAATTTTATGTCCATGAAATTTTTCAAGTAGTTTTATAACCAAAAATTTGCTATATTGGTCATGGAAATTAGCCTATTGCTAAATTGGCCTAATGAGTGAAATAATGAGAAAACTAGGTGAGAATGAGAATGAAATCAAGGACTGGTTACAAAGGACTGGGGATAGATCCTAAGGCATGGGTCATTATTAAATAACTATACCTCCTATCCCCTTGGTGTATAATCTTTGATGATTCCTATACTCAAGAAAAAACTTGTCATCAAATTGGCCTATCCAACTAAGAAAAGTCTATGTAGAGTGACATAGTGACATTGGTTTATGAGAATAATATTGATATATGAACATGAAATATATATTTTCAGAGATGATATAAGGACAAGTGAACAAGTGAAGGAAGACCTACAAAGAAGGAAGTTACATTAAAATTAGAAAAGAAGCCAAAATAGAAGAAGTCAAAAGGTATGAAATTTAAATATAATGATGAATCCAATATTGATGATGATGAGTTAATAGTTATGTTTTCAAGAAAGTTGAAGATAGGTTTAGGTAAATACAAAGGCAATATACCTTTCAAATGATTCAATTTTAGAGATTTTGGACACTTTTCCAAAAAATGTCCTCAGAAACATAATAAAAATAATGATGTAGAGCATGATGGAGATCATGATGATGATAAAAAAGTCTTATAAATTTGATAAGATAAATAAAAACTTTAGATGATATGACAAAAAGAAAATGTTCTTCAAAAACAAAATGAGTCTTTATACTAAGGAAGATTGTAGCTCATCTGATGATAGTGAGAGAAGTGATTTGGAGAGTGATCATGAAACTGATGGTCTTGATGTCAATAAGCTTTACTCCATGGATAAAGAAGCAAGTTTCTCAAATCCAAAGGAATCCATATGGATTGGAGGTGTTTTTGGTGATTCAGATGAGGAAGGAGATGAGGTATATCTTGAAATTGAGTTGATGAATACTCTATAAGATCTTAAGATGGTAAATAAAAATAATAGGGAAATGAGGTCTCTTATCAAGTATTATTAGGATAAAATTAACTTGTATGAAGCTAGATTAAGAAAAAATTCTAAGGAACAAGACTAAATAGTCAAGTAGGTAGAGAGCCAACTTGAAATTGTGATTATATTTCTAGAATAAAAATAAGAAGAATGTGTAAGGTATGTATCTAAAGTGAACTCTTTGAGAGCTAAATTGAAACAAGCATCAAATAAGATTAAGTCCTTTTTAAGGTTTAAAAAGAGAACCAATGATCTAGAAAACCTTCCAAGTATTCAAAAGACCACTGATGATAAAATAGGCCTTGGCTTCATTAGAGATCAAGACGACGACACTAATGTGATCAAAAGGGTTAAAGATCAACCAAAGAATGAGAGTGCTGATAGAACATAGGTCAATGCTACTAAGATATCTAATAAGGTATGCTAATACCTTTGATGGATATTGTTATTCATGTAACCAATTTTATAATAGAGCAAGGCATTGTAGAAGGCACTTAAATAATTAATTTTCACTGAAATATGAGGAAACCCATCAACCAAGAGGTATGGGTCATGGTGTGTTTCCATCTAAAGGGATAAAATGTTTCAATTTTCATAAGGTTGGTCACATCACAAAGTATTGTAAGCATGAATTCTCAAGATAAGACAAGAAGTTTTAGGGTTATGGAACACAAGAAATAAACAAGTGGAAACCTACGATAACTAAGGTTGATGATTAGTCTATAAGTTCAAATGGAATATTTACCATGGTAGAGTAAAATCAAGATGCAAAGGAGTGCCAAGAATTTTCTCTATTAGCTTAGTTTATTGATGGAGTCAATACCAATAAATCAATATAGAATATTAATAAAACAAATACTGAGGAGATAAATCCAAAATGACAAATAAAGCATAAGATCATGGAGGAAGTTTATTCCTACAAAGACATGGAGATATGGGAATCTCCTAAATTTATGTTGTTCTAGCTCTCTAGAGAAGAGGTGACTCTATTAGGATTAATGAAGGCACTTAGATAGAAAATAATAATAATAATAATAATAATAATAATAATAATAATAATAATAATAATAATAATAATAATAATAATAATAATAATAATAATAATAATAATAATAATAATAATAAAGGATGATCGATTATAGGTGGATTCTTGTGGTCTTAGGAGACCTTCATATTCAATTTTCATTTCAAATAAGTCTTTTATAGGTGTGATCATAGGAGACAAGTCACAAAACGTTTGTATGATGAATAGATCAAACCAAGTCATAGTTTTTTAATTGAAAATGTCTTGAATTTTCATGGAGACAAAAGGAGTCAATCATTTATCATGAGTATGTGATCCTGGTCTATGCTAAAGTTTCTAAAAAAAGTATTAGTAAGTTTTTTTAAAATAAAAGGTATGTTTCCCTAGGTTTAAAGATCAAATAACTACTAAGAATGTGAACCATTGTCATTAATGTAAAAGGGGGAGAAAATTCTTGTTTAAAGAACAAGTATTAGAGAAGATCTAGCCTAAAGGAAAGAGAATGATCTGATATGATTAAGAGTGTTTTCCATAAATGACAAAGGGGGATACTATTGAGGTATGTTCTCAATGTTGGTATTAAGGCAATGATGTTGTCATTAATGTCAAATTTAAGTTGTATGTCCTTTATGTCAAGAGTCAGAATTGATGTCATGTTTGGTGAATTGATGTGTGACAAATAATATTGGTATCTCTATTGAGAGAAAAATTTAAGGTAACTCGGTAAATTTTTATTACAATTAATTACATGTTCAAGATACAAGGGAAAAATCATGATTGATCTCTAAGTACTGAGGAGCATATAAGTTAAGCACACATGGGTTAACTAGTTCTTGTATTCTATATGAGGTCTTAGAACAAAGTTTTAATGAGATATATCTCATAAATTATATTTAGAGTAGCCTTACCTTTATAAAATCATGTATTAATAATGACATCCTTGACAGCTATCTTTTTTTTTACCAAACTCTAAGTACTACGCATATTGAGTAGCTTAGCCTAACTCTATGAGAAGATGTACATATGATGCATGGTTAGGATTTGTGTTATTAAAATAAAAATTAAGTGTTATAAGCTATTTTTAACATTGGAAAGAGGTTAATAATCCTTAAAATGAGTTCAAAGGTCAACTTTGAAACTTAGCTCCTGTATGAAGGACCTAGTGAGAAGATACAGGCTTGGTGCCTTAGTGAGATATGCTTTATGAGAATTGTGTAAGGAATGTTGGTAGTGTGAGAGAATGTTATTATTTTTTATTACATTAGGTTAAATTTTTTAATACAATCCAATTGGTTTCAAGGCATGATCATAGTCAAAGTATGTTCGGTAGTGTAAGGCCTAAGTGTACAAAGTGATGTATAGTGGCCTAATGAGGGCTCAAGATCATTTAAAAAGGTGAAAAATATATTTAAAGAATTGAAAAATGTGTGAGAGTTAATTTTAATTGTGTTTACAAATTTTTAATTCAATACCTAAATTATAAAGCAATAAATCCAATGGTAATATTGATTGTGTGCATAGGATGGGGTGTTGTAGACCCAAGAAGAAGTTTCTCATGCTCGTTGCAATGTGAAACCTTTGCATGATATCCTATGAAATTCATGGAAGTTTTATAATTTCCATGTCTTTATTTTCTTATCATTGGTTTTTTAGATGAGGGGCAATCATTTATGAATGATTGCTAAGAAGTGAAACCAGTCAAAACCCTCTCAAAACCCTTACAATGACCCAATAAGAAATATCTAGTTATTTATGGATTAGAATGGTCAATTTGACATATTTTTATGTTTTTAACATGTAAATTACTCTTCAGTGTTTTCTTAGGTGGTTTTTGTTTGTCTTGATAATGAGTAGAAGCTATAGGAAAACCTTTATTTTCATGGTTTTTGATGTTATAGGTAGGGTTGACTAGGTCAAAGCATGAAAATGGATTGAGGATGATATGAAATAATTATATTTTATTCCCATTAAATTTTTTGAGTGGGATTATGACCAAAATTATGATAAATTGATCATAGAAGTTAGCATATTTCTAAACTGGCGTAATGAGTAGATTAGTGAGAAAACTAGGTGAGAATGAGAATGAGATTAGGGATTGGTTGTAGAGGACTAGATATGGATCCTAAGGAATGTGGTAATTATTATATAAATATTTATCCTATCCCATTTGTTTATAAGTTTTTATTAATGTATACTCAATCAAAAAGTTGTCATCAAATTGACATGTCTAACACAGTGAATTTGTGTAGAGTGACATAGTGAGATTGGTCTGTGAGTCCAATATTGATATATGATCATGAAATATATATTTTTAAATATTATATAAGGATTATAAATTTTCACACAATCCCATGGTAATAACACATATTTTTTTCCACAAATGTTTTAAAAGTTGATTTTCTTGACTATGTTTTTGGTCCTATATGCAACTTACATGTGAAAAGGATGTTCTTGAGTCATTTTGCACTAATTTCAAGGATAAAAATGTATTAAAGGTGTTAAAAAGGTATCATAAGATCATTTTAATGTTTTTTTATTAATCCATATTCAATTTTGGGGAGTCAAATGTTTTTGATTATTTGTTGATAGTGTTTGGTGGTTCTGAGTAAGCCATCTACATGAGTGTTCTTATAGCCTTTTGGACTATGTTGTGGAGACCAAATATTTTTCATAATTTTTAAATTAATTATTATCATATTAATATTATTTTAATTTTTTTTATGTGTAAAATTTGTGTATATGGTTAAAATTTGTAAGATATACTTTCAACCAGTGAGAAGGCCTAAAAGTGAGTAGATCTAATTAAATGGTTTAAGGTGTGAAATAAAGAAAATGGTGTTGGGAACCCAATGAGAGATTATTAGGGGTATATTAAATCTAAATATTAATTGTTTCATAATTTTTTTAGACTCAAGGTGTTCTAATGAGGTCTAATTTAATTGTGTGTTTAAGACAGACCTAATTGCATTAGATCTCCATTAGGCCTAATGGTGAATTTGGTCCTTATGGACTATGACAGACTTATGTATTGTTTATTTCACTTATGAAACGTGTTTATTGATATATTTAAATAATAATCCAATTATTTTAAGTTCTTTGGCTGGCCAAAGGGAGATAATCAAGTACAAAGTCAAGGCCTAATAAGCCTATTTTGACTATTTAGAATGTTGAGCTATTGAGCGAAGGATATAGAGTTTTGGATAACAATTTAAGGGTTTTAAGATTATTATATAATGATATAAATATTCCATGATTATTTAAATGTGTCTCTATATGTGTTTATCAAAGTCATTTTACCTAATTCTATCAAAGAGAGGGCTAATTGAGAGAGAATGCCTAATAGGCTATTTGTGAGAGAAAGATGTGTGAAAAGTGTAAACAAAGGAGATAATATTTAGTTGAGGAAGTAAAATGTGTCCAATAATGATCAAAGGTACAAGGTATCTAATTTGGTTTTTGGTTTCCTAGGGGTTAGAGCCTCCTTGCAGGTTGAATATTGTTAAATGCACTAATTGAGTTGGTACTTAACTAAGGGGTTGGTGCTCCTTGTGGGGTTAGTGTCTCACTAAAAGTTGGATTCATTACTTATAGGATATTACTCCAATTTTTTAATTATTTTTTTTCTTCCTCTAGAGGGTTTCCCACATATATTTCATTTCCTTATGATGTTTGTTGTCATAGATGTTTGTGTATGGCTTAATTGATGTATGTAAGTGAATGAATGATTCATGAATCTTAAGTGAAATTAGAGGAATATTTTAATAAAAATAATTCACCCCCACAATCAATATCTATACTTACAATAAGACACATTGGTCCTAAACTAGGGAACCTCAGTTTCAGCCAATACAAGATCAAAGAAGAAAGCTTTGGGAGATGTAAATGGTGTTGACATAAGTTCAAACAACCCTTCTTCAAGGCCATAAGGTGTAGATGCAAGTGTGGTAGTCTATATAACTTATGTCCATCTTCAAAATTATAATGTGGGAAGGGTGATTCAATGTGATCCATTACCTCAAGCTCAAGGAACTTATTTGCCTTCAAGAATGCAAGAAAAGGTGAATGTTCCTACTTTGAATATTATTGATTCTTTGAAGAGTAAAAAAACATCTATATCTCTTTGGGAAGTACTCCACATACCCAGTCAAAAATAACTTCTTCAAGAGTAGTTATCCTAAGTCCAAATCAGTCCTCAGCCATCAAGATATGGTTATGTATCCATCATTAATTCTCCTACTCACCCTCTTCCAAATCTGAAAATCCCCCACCCTTATACCTCACTCTCATTGTGGGTGATAAGCTTATTCATAATTGCATTTTAGATAGTGGGGAAAGTACCTCAGTTATACCCAAACTTATGGTAGATAAATTGGGATATATATATGAAACATATAACAAGGTAGTAATACAACTTGATGGGACACTAGCTAAGTTAGTGGGGATCATCAAAAGTTTGAGAGTTTTCTTACATGACATCCCTAGTTTCAAAATCCTTTAAGACATAGTGGTGGTTAATTTGCCTACTCACTTTTCTATTTTTTTATCAAGGGACTTCACCACCAAAATAAGAGGATATCTCTTAGATGATTTATCCTTATTGGCCTTCAAAATAAGGTATTGAGAAAAGGTAACTATTAGAACACAACCATTGACTAATTTTAATATTGAGCCATATGTAAAATTAAGTTCTAATCTAAATTATACCATAAATGATTAAGAAGAGAATACTATGGATCATGGATCATCCTCCAAACTTGAGGAAATCTCTTATCTTTTCCAATATGAGTATGGTGTTGACACTTATGGAAATGATCCATACACTTTCATTAAATATGATGACCTTGGCATATATATCATCCATGATGAAGGTGATGATCATTTTGAGGTAAGCATAAATAATTTGTTTCAACAAGATATTAAGGGCAATTACCCTATTAATATACATGATGATGATGGTTTTCAAAGTATGTTATATCAAGATAATGAGTAATACAATGCCATTGTGCTTGCCTAATATGGAGGAGTCCATGAATATGATGGCCATGAAGAAGAAGATGATCTATGGTAATAATTCCATGACATATCCCAAGAGTTTGAATAGCTGAGTAAGTAAACTCCCCTTCCTAATAAGTATAAATATGATAGTAAGGTTATTGATGGATCTTATAAACATGAATGAGAGTGACCTATTAATAGTGATAATGAGTGTCAAACTATTGTTAAGAAGTTTGAATTCATGAAGGATTAAATTAAGGCTAAAGCAAAAATGTGTGTGGTTGAAGAATAAACCAAACCTTAGTCTAATTGTTGACGCTGGAAAGTGCACCCTGCGACAGGAAAACGGATTCCTGACCTCTCCCCACAACATGGGAAACTCCTCTCTCACCTGTGGGATGGCGAAGCAGGAGAGGAGAGTCTCTAGGTATGGGCTAGTTCCCTCTGATGTATCTTGTTTGTTTTAGGTAGCACAAAATATAAGTATATAGGTATACTGGGGGGGATGAAAAGAGAGAGAAAAAGCATGAAAACAAACAGCCTACTCTAAAAGAGGTGATACACCAAAAATAGGTTGACCTTCCACATCCACACTCAGGATCAGGGAAAAACATACATACACTCAGATCTAGCAGAAAAGACCAGGTCTCTGGGATGATAGGGAGGTTCTTATGGAAAGCACAAGAAACAAGGACTCACCAAGGTGATGAGAAATACACACTGTAAGTGACCTCACCTATTTTATACCTCTAAAACATAACTCTACTCCTGGCAGTAGCAGACAGTGGCACTTTGTAGATCATAGGTTTTTTGGTGTTGAACCTGTGAGAGCATCAAGAGACAATGACTGGACATAGATTAACATTCAATGCATACACAGAAAGATCCATCCAAATAGAGGTAAAACTATCTTTTATTGATTCAGGTGGAAAATTTGGAGAGCAGTGCTCTTTACAAAAGTGGGGAAGATCTCTTGATAAATGAACAAGTCTACCCATTTATAGAGAAAAGCCAAGAGGAGTCTCATTGGAAAGAGTGAAAAAACACTATTAATGATGTCATAAGTCTGCCAAGACCATGCTTGTTGCCTCATTTTGCATGCTGGTCTTCTCCTCTAGTAGCTGGGCGGGTTTTTTCCTATATTCTGCAAGTGTTTTTTGCCACCTCATGTTGTGGGCGGCAAATTTGCTGCCCGTTGTAGTGGATTGCATGTAGGACTTCTGCCGACATTGGCTAATAATCTGTCGACCACGGCAGTTTTGCCGATGTCAGCCTAATTAAGCTATCGATGGTGGCAGTTTTGCCGATGTCGGCCAATGTTAGTGGCCTCTTTTTCTCTGTCGGCGTTGTGGGTGGTGATTTTGCCCCCCTCTGCATTACGTGTAGGGGTCTCTTTTTACCCGCCCGTGTTGTGGGCGGCGATTTTGCCGCCCTCTACATTTTGTTTGCCCTTCTTTTGCCTTAGTGTTAAATGCCCTAGCTCTTTTCCTCTCCTCTTGTGTGAATGTTTGAAGACTCTACCTTTCACTATCGTGAACATCAACGAATGAGGCCGATGAACCAATGCTCTGAAACGGAGCTGTTGAACCCTGAAGATGGACCTTGCAACCCGAAATGACTGGCCATGTAAAGCAGGTGTAGGAGGTGATCGGGATTTTGCCTGAGGGGAAAAATTGGGTCAACACTAATGTTGAACCACTTTTAGACATGCTGGAGCAGAAATAAGATGAGCTCAATGGTCCTATACATAAATTATATCATGTTCTAGAATAATGTAAATTTGAAACAAATTTCATTAATCCTAATGATTAGATTGAGGATTACCAAATGGACATGACGAATTTCAAGTAGAGTACAAGATCAAACAAGCCTCTTGGAAGGATAAATGGAGGGTTCATGAAAGTTACAAAAGACAAAATTGATGCTAATAGAAAACTCAAATATGGTGAGTCATTTGAATATCTCCATAATCAAGTATTAATTAATAACTATGCCTCATATGATGGATTGCTTTCATGGAGTAGCAGTGATGCAAGAAGCATATTTTTTGACCCTAGTTAAAGAAATGATGAATTTGTTCTTCACCTCAACTATTTTAGGTCTTGTACATATTTGGCTAAGTGTGCTTTGTTTGAGTTTGTGTGTGTGTTTTCCTTAAGTGTTCTTAAGAACACAAATATGTTTGCTTTGGTGTCTTGTCTTGTGTGATTGTTTTTGTTGTTTGGTGTCATTTTAGAGGCATTTTAGTTTCAAATATAGTGTATAAGTGACTCCATATCCCAATGGATAGGAGAAGGATACTAGTCCTTAGTATAGCAGGCTTGCTACCCTTAGTAAATCACTAAAATGTTGACTAATTTGACCCCAAGTCAAATTAGGCCACCCCTTATATAGTTCAAACTTTCATAGGGTATATTAGGTTGGAAAATGTGCACCATAGTCTTTAATGAAGTCAAACATTATGTTTTATTTTTGTCATATTTGTCTAAGTTTGTCCTATGTCATCTTAGGCCATCTTTTGGGGCATTTAATGAACTTGAACAATTTTTCACTAAGGATAAAGGTGTCAATATGAAATTTAATGTCCCACATATCAATAATAGTCATAGAAATTATTGTGAAATTGATAAATTGTAGGTTCAATGTCCATCTAAGAATATCAACTAAAAATAGGCAATTTTTGGTAGTTGTAAGGCCTAAGTGACACACTTGGCACATGTGAAGGATTAAATGAGGTCTATTAAGTTACCCATAATTCAATTTCATGCTCAGATGGCTTTGATATGTTTAAAACTAACAAAAACCAACCTTCCTCTCTCATCATTCTCTTTGACAAGTCAAAGAGGTCAATCAATTTTCCTTTAGTATAGATAGAAGGAACAAATTTAAAGTGAGTACACTTGTTGGATGATAGTAATAATTTATTAATTTAATTTCATTTAAATATTCACAATATTGGTTATTTGTGCTTTATGAACCATCACTAAGAATGTTAGTGACTCTAGACTACCTACACATCCAAAATGGCTTTAATTTTATTCTTTAATTGTATTGATTTGAGAAAATCAAGTGGTGTACATCATGTTTAAGATTATTAACATAATTATCATATGGTATTAATTATATTTTCCACATGTTGATATCAAGGAATAAGTAGGACAATCTTATTTTTCTAGTAGAAGACTCTATTGAAGTCTGTAGATAGAAGACTCTATTGAAGTCTACACACATTATTTTCACAATTACAAATATTATATTCATATATTTGTCTTTAAAAAATGTGATATGTTGTGTTAAATCTCTCATTTCATGGTAATAATTTATATTTTTATGGTTTAGTATCAAAATTATCATTGATGGAGTGAAAGGGTTAAGACACAAGTACAATCAAGAAGCCCTATAGTAGTCACTTACAAGATAGTGTAGGAGAACTTGAATAGTCATGTTGATGAAGTAAGAAGGTTTAAAGATTATGAGAAGATTTTTAAAGTGAAAATAGTAGGAATGAGATATTAAAAGTTTTGGAGATATGTTTTTATGGCCAATTCAACATACATAGTCCCATATCATATAGACCTATAGGCAGTCTCTAATAGTGTTATGAATTCAACCTAAAAGAGGTAGATTAGTGTTGAATGGGAGGTATTTGAACTCAATTTAGACCTCAAATCACGTCTAAGAACATAGAGATGATAATTTTAATAGTGTTGAGGTGATTATATGGAGTCATACCTAAGGCCATGTTCATAGGTTTAAAAATTTATAATTGATATGTTCTACCTTAACTTATCCAAATGAGGTTTCTCATACACTATGTCATCTCATGGTGAAGTGCCTTGAGGTCTAGATAGGCCTAATAGTTATTTTTTTGTATTTAAATCCTATATAAAATTTATTGACATAAGAAGGTGGTTTTTTAGTAAATATAATATAATTTAAATGAACTTTCAATTTAGACAAGTTTTCACTATAGACATTCAGTAAGCTACAGTACTCTTGAAGCCAAAATGATCTTAAAACACAAAAATGACAGAATGTTTGTATGACTCAATAAAAAGTGACTATATATAATTAAAATATGACCTAATGACATTAGTAACAATAAAAGGATTTTATTTACACTAACTTGTCATAGGTCATCACCTACATGAGTCTTTATTTATCCTAAATTTCCACCTATAGTTTGACTCAGTCTATAGACTAGCCTAGGCTAGTAGAGAGAGATAGTTTGAAAGGTTGGAAAAGGTATAAGGTGGGTAAACACATTAAAAAAACTATAAAACTTTTCCAAAACATCTAAATATGATTATAATATTCAAATATAGAAACCAAATATTAGGTTTCAAACCTTAACCCACTGTTAGCCTAAAACCATACACAGTCACTATGGATTGAGAAGCTAGTTTTAGGTTTTGAAGTGTTAAGACCTTTGTAGGGATGATCAAGTTTTGAAAATTTTTATAAATGGTAAAAATTAAATAATTAAATATCCATGGCCTCAATTTTTTCATATAAATAAGATAAGTTTCCTCTATTTTATCTTATATGGATGGCACTCCACATGCATGATCATTATGCAGGCATAGTGTGTGAATGGTGATAGAATGAAAGGGAGAACAAAGAGGAATTAAAAAACAATGTGTGATGTTTATTTTAATTATAATAACTATTTAATTTCACCTATATTAATTGTAAGTACCCATATGTGGTCATACACACAAACACATAGTCTAGATCTACTAAGCCTAAAATAGTTAGTTTGTAGATGAATAACTCAAATTTCTTAATTTGACCTAATTTGGTCTTAGGCCTACTTATAATTTCTAAAAGGAGCTTGAGATACATTTTAAATTTATTTTATATATATAGACACTATGCATGGTTCCTCAAGGAGTTTAGAATAGTTGAAATGGGTCTTTAACTGGTTCTTAGTGGAATTATTTTATCCGTTGAGCTTCCAAATTTTATGAATCATCACTAAGAAGCTAAGTGAATTAAAACCCTCTTAAAACACTCTCAGGAACCTAATGGAGAATAAAATAATGTATATTAGTATAGGATGGATAAAATTTCCATGAAAGTGTTTTGGACTTATCTATAGCTCCCTAAATATAATTTCCACCCAATTGATATGTACTATCATTTGTACAAATAGACCTAATAAAGTGTTTCTTACATGATTTGATGTGTTTCATATTTTTATAAAGGAATGGATAGATTAAAATCACTATGAAATGTGTGTAAATACTTAATCTAACCCTTCATACTCAAATATCACAATGGTTATGAATGAAAACATCTTTGGTGGACCATTCTTTACAGGCAATTTGAGCTAGTATAGTGAAAAGACATATTAAATCATATGGGAAAGATGATAAGTGTTGTATTGAGTTTAATTAAATTCCATATGATATAAGAGAAGGAAAATATGATACAATGATCCATATAACACCTATTCCATAGTTTTCCTTGACCAACTTCAAGTCATTTAGGTGACAAGTGTGAAGATCTAGGCCTAAAAGACCAATGAGTGATTGTTAGAGAGTGAATAACAAGTGTCCATGAGAATTCATCAATTGAAGGGTGTATATGAAGGTTATAAATATTTTTTATAACCTATCATGATATAAAAAATGTGTCAAAAACTTTCTATGGTATTTTTGAATAATCAAGTGAACTCTTCATCATCAAGATAGTTTGAATAAGGATAGTGAAGAGTCTTTATGCCAACTTGAAGGATATGACATGTTGTGATGGATATTTGTCTAAGAAGACCCTAACAAACTATTTATCACTTCATTTTATTGATTTTTAATTGGTTTCTAAAGTTTTATACTTATCCTTATGACCCTTCTACTTATCTTTTTCTCTCTTTTCTCCTATGCTCTATATATGCAATCCTTTTTGGCATTTTTATCTAATCCACACCTAGTATGGAAAATCCATAATAGTTTGAATATTATATTTTCATTTTAAATAAGATTTAAAATCTAGTTTTGATTTAACATATTCTTTTCTAAGTGTGTGAAGTGGTGCATAGTGGATTTACAAGAGATAAGTATATATCCTTATGTTTTCATTACTATTTCATGTTTGGTGCAAGTATTTATCCATATAATAGGTCACGTAAAGTGTATCTAGTGTATTTATCTATCTCTAAGTGTAAGGATTAGAATCACTATCTACAATCTGACCTCTTATTCACTCAACTTGAGAAGTTCAATGCATATCACCTCCATGTTTTAAATACTTATGTTAGTGAAATATAGGATGTTGAGACTAGTGTTATAATTCATGTTTCATAGTACAAGTGTATGGTAGTATAGTGGATATCATTATGGTGTATCACCTCATTATCATAGATTATTTTTGTGTTCCTTATATCCCTTTTCATCCAATCATGCAATTAGTGTAGGTGATAAGTTATCAAATAATAATCTAGGGAGACATCCCTTAAACCTATAGGTTTACCTCTACCAAAGGTAACCCACGAGCCTAGAGGTATCCAATGTTTCAATCAATATAGAAAAGTATTTAACAACCTCTCTAGGCTAAAATATTGAGTGATAATAAAAAAATTATCATTATAGGAAGTTCATGAATGATTATGTGGAGCCCACACCTGTGGGGTCATCCTAATAAAAAATATCCTATATACCAATTGATATTTGCTAAATATGGAATAAAATGTAGCTAATTATGTTAAAAGTGTGATAAATATCAAAGGCATGCCAATATGATTCATACCCCAACCAAAACACTAAAATTGATGCTTAAACCATGGTTGTTTGCAATATGGGGACTCGATCTCATTGGGAAGATTAACCCTACCACATCTAATGGCTATAAACACATCCTTACCACTACTAAATATTTCACTAAGTGGGTTAGAGTTATACCCCTCACTTACCTAATTTGAAAATAGATTTCCAAGTTCATATTCGATCATCTCATCTACCACTATGGTATCTCATCAGACATTATATCTAATAATGTTAGATCATTTAAGAATAAGGATTTCAATATTATTTGTGTTGAGTATAATATCATGCAACATTTTTTTGGTCAAATCAGTATCCCACTTTGTGGTACTAATTATAACCACCTTTGTGAAAATTAGTATCATTGATCTATGTCATTTTTTCCTAATTATAATCACCTATGGAAAAATTAGGAGAAAAACATTTACCATGCATTGTCATATCACCTGGGCATTCCTATTTCCATATTCTATCATTTGCCTAACTTGAAAACTTGTTACTACTTAGATTCTTCTATTGTAAGGTAGAACTACAATGAATTGAGGTCCTATTTTTGGACTATGAAATAATGCTTCATTAATGTTAAGGTTATAACAATCACCCTTTTTCCACACTCTCACCATTTTATGAAAAATTTAAAGTTTGAACACTCTCACCATTTTGTGCATTGGATTGTTTTATATCTCATAATTATTGATTTAGTTGAAATGCATAGAAAAATTCCAAAAAACATTTTTAAAAGACTTTAAAAATCCAAAAACTCACAAAATCATGAATATTAGATTTGAATCTCCATGATAGATATAAAGCCTTCAAAATTTTTGGGATGGGCCATCTTATTTGTTCAGTTTATTTATAGATCACCTTGGTCTTTTTCCTCCCATTTATTAGAGAACTACATCAGCGTAAGGTTCAAAAGGACTATGTAGGAAACAGTTGGATACATGGAGCATCCAAAGTTAGTTCAACTGTACCTTCCTTTCTTTTTGACCACTTATTTACCTTAAGGATTTTAGGAGTCCTAAGTATTTCAAAAGTAATCACTTATCTTTTATTTTTCCCATCTTTATTGGCCTTAGCATTATGATTTCACCATTTTATGAGCCTATATTTTGAATATTTTGTATTATAATTTGATGCATTAATGACTACTTGGTTTTATTTTCCTGTCTCACCATTTTGTGAGTTATTTATGCTCTCACTATTTTTTAATTAGCCATTTCTAACACTCTCATCATTTTTTATTACACTCTCATTATTTTGTGATACCACTCCCATATTACTCTACATCACCAATCATGTTTTATTATCATCATTTTATTCTATCCCATATCTTGGAGAACTACATTTGACCTATAGTTTATATTGGATCTTTAATCTATGGAACTATGTAGGTAACACCCACTTACCTAGTACATTTGGAGTTAACTCATCTATCCCTTCCTTTTCTTTTATTACCACCATTTCATTTGTTTGTTTCATTATCTCCTATAGACTAGGCTCAATGTTTTTTATCTTATGTGTTATTGTTTCCCTATAGTCTAGGGGTAACCTTGTGCCAATTATTCTTGTCTTATTTGTGCTGACATTGTGATTAAACATTGTTTGTGTTTGTTTCATATTATTTTTGTTTCTTCATTATTATTTTTCTTAGTTTTTTTTTTACTTTTTTATTTTTCATGTTTTGTCTTCCTTGTTTGTTTGCTTATTTTCTTATTTTTTCATTCATTATTCTTCCTTGACTTAGTATACATGTGTTCATTGGGTGATTCCTTATGCATTATATAAGTTGTAGATGAAGAACACTTGAGAGATATCAATTTAAACACATATGTATTAATATAAGAATGATCTAAGTCTACTTAGATGAGTTGAGATCCTAGTCCAGCTATTTGATCATTCAAGCAATGAATATGAGTAGAAAGATGAAGAACAAGTAAAATAGGCCTATTTAACATACATGTAGAAGAGTGTAGAAGGAATATAATGGCATGGTGACATTTATGAATCACCTTGAATCATTATTAACTATCATCTAAGTGAGCATATCCCAAATTTAATACCATTATGATAGGGTAGAATCAGTTTCAAGGACAAGTTTGTAGGCACATTGAAGAAAAGGATACTCAACACCTCTTGAAGGCCTATCCATATCCAATTTGCATTATGTAACTACCATTTTATGGAATATTGGGTTATTTTGAGCATAATCAAGGCTTTTATGAAGTAAAATATGGGATTTACAACATCCATACCTTCTCTTAATGTCAAAGTAGACTCATTACAGAAGTGTTAATGTATGAAAAGGTTGAATAGGCCTGATGTAACTACCATACACCACCTTGGCCTCATTCATGGCCTCTACCATGCCTAGAATCTTCTCTCTTATATTTTAAACTTTATATTTAATAAGGCATTAAGCTCTTGCTTTGGCATCCCTCAATTGGGTGTAGCAAATCTCTACCAAAATTATCTTATACTCCTTTGAATCAATAGAATATACTTGAAAATTTCTTATTGAATGTTAGTGTGATTTAAGAGAGTTTCATTTATATAATGTATGAATTATTTTTTCATCTATAGGTCCTTTCATGCACCTAAATTCAGGTTATTAGTCTCTACAGGTTGTATGAAGTGTTTGTAAGTAGAGGTGTTCTTAAAGTTTTGTAACCCAATAGTGTCTCATGTGGGTCTAGGCCTTATCATTCAAGTTGTATAAATATTACTCAACATAAATATTAAATATACATGATTAGAACACCATAAATAAGTATAATTAGTTGTAGTATCCATCAAGTTCATTAGTGGGTCTCAAAGGATAAACTAAAAGAGGATCTATAATCACTGATGCATCACCACTTAGAGTAGGTTCTTTTATCAATTTTCATTTATTTTACCTTTTCATTGCAATAGGATTAGGTCTTAGAGAGATTTTAAGTGAAAAATTAGGGGAGATATCCCCATCAAAACTAGAGGCTTGAACTGCATCTTAGGCTGCCCATAGCCTATAGGTCATTGTAATGTTGGTCTAGGTTTTAGGTGGATGTGAACAATCTTTTCCTCAGCAAAGGTGCAACCTAGTAACCTAACACGACCCTCCTATGGGTTCCTATGATAATTATTTTAGACATCAAATAAAATATCTTCAATATTATAAAAAACATCACTACGAATAGTTTTAATACACACATCTGAGGTAGGATCATATTCAGGGTGATAATCTTCGATAAATAAAGCTTGAAAGAACTCTATTAATCACTTAACCATATTGATTAGGATAAAAACATATGCTTGGTGATTTATTATTATCCAAATTGGAGTTATTTTCAAAAGGGAAGGAATTATCATTATCTATTTTAATATTTATGAGGGATGATGTTTCTGATCAGAGATCAGATTCAAATATTGGTATTGAGCATGATCCTAATGTAGATAACACTTATATTGACTCTAATGATAACATTGTCATGATGTTAATAGTATAATAATTATTATATAAAAATAACCTCTCAATGTGGGGTATTTGACATGATGGATGAGGGGGAGATGATGGAAAGACAATTGATTCACCAAACAAACACCCATGAAGGAAATACTCATGAGAAAAGGGGGGACTAGGTTCATGGGGAATATACTCATTTTTTCATTGAGGATTTGTTGAATAAGGGGGGACCATGGAATATGGATGTGGTTTATTGACCTTGTCTTGGAGAGGGAAGTGCTTGATCATGATTGAGAATGTAATCTTGGCATACCTCTTCTTGTTCACCCAAGGATGTAAACTCATCATATTCATTCTCAATTTTTATGTCACCATGGTTGATGAGGTCTTGGAAATAGTTTTGTAAATTATAACATTGTTTAATGTTATTCCCCTAGGTTAGTTATTTACATAGTATTATTTATATTTATACCAAAAGGTCTTAGGCTTTGTTGGATTAACATGTCATATAGGTGGGTAGACCATCGTGTTAATAATAACAAGTTGTCAAAGGATAAACTAAAAGAGGATCTATAATCACTGATGCATCACCACTTAGAGTAGGTTCTTTTATCAATTTTCATTTATTTTACCTTTTCATTGCAATAGGATTAGGTCTTAGAGATATTTTAAGAGAAAAATTAGGGTAGATATCCCCATCAAAACTAGAGGCTTGAACTGCATCTTAGGCTGCCCATAGCCTATAGGTCACTGTAATGTTGGTCTAGGTTTTAGGTGGATGTGAACAATCTTTTCCTCAGCAAAGGTGCAACCTAGTAACCTAACACGACCCTCCTATGGGTTCCTATGATAATTATTTTAGACATCAAATAAAATATCTTCAATATTATAAAAACATCACTAAGAATAGTTTTAATACACACATCTGAGGTAGGATCATATTCACGCTGATAATCTTCAATAAATAAAGCTTGAAAGAACTCTGTTAATCACTTAACCATATTGATTAGGATAAAAACATATGCTTGGTGATATATTATTATCCAAATTGGAGTTATTTTCAAAAGGGAAGGAATTATCATCATCTATTTTAATATTTATGAGGGATGATGTTTCTGATCAGAGATCAGATTCAAATATTGGTATTGAGCATGATCCTAATGTAGATAACACTTATATTGACTCTAATGATAACATTGTCATGATGTTAATAGTATAATAATTATTATATAAAAATAACCTCTCAATGTGGGGTATTTGACATGATGGATGAGGGGGAGATGATGGAAAGACAATTGATTCACCAAACAAACACCCATGAAGGAAATACTCATGAGAAAAGGGGGGACTAGGTTCATGGGGAATATACTCATTTTTTCATTGAGGATTTGTTGAATAAGGGGGGACCATGGAATATGGATGTGGTTTATTGACCTTGTCTTGGAGAGGGAAGTGCTTGATCATGATTGAGAATGTAATTGTGGCATACCTCTTCTTGTTCACCCAAGGATGTAAACTCATCATATTCATTCTCAATTTTTATGTCACCATGGTTGATGAGGTCTTGGAAATAGTTTTGTAAATTATAACATTGTTTAATGTTATTCCCCTAGGTTAGTTATTTACATAGTATTATTTATATTTATACCAAAAGGTCTTAGGCTTTGTGGGATTAACATGTCATATAGGTGGGTAGACCATCTTGTTAATAATAACAAGTTGTTGTAAGATGGATTCTATGGATATAAGAAGAAGAGTATAGGGGATTTCTTCACTTTATGACTCAAATTTGGAAGCATTGGAATATATATCATATGGTTTTGATGTGAATAAGTGGGTGGATTAGTAATAGCTAAGGTGGATAGGATGGGTTTCCTTTTACTAGTAGAAAAATGGGTAGATGATTGGCTATGATTATTGGATGGAGGATTTGAATGGGACTCACATGGATGGGTTGGTAATGGATGTAATGGTGGGTAGATAGGGTTAATGTATATAGGACATGGAGTTATCATCTCAAATAGGTGAGATATGATAATATCCCTATCAGTGATGAGGCATTGCTCAATTAGGGTATTGACCAAATTTATTTTTTATGTCATAAATCAAGATGGGATAAAGTAAAAATGATTTGATTAACCAGCCCAAATTTGTAGGTATAGGGGATTAAAAAAATATTAAGGGGTATAAGATGTGTGGAACAAATTTGGGTAAAGGCTTGCATGAATCTGATCTTAGGTTTGACTAGATGTTTGATGTAATATTTAAGTAGACATATTTAGGATGTAAGCTAAACCTTGATGACAAAGGGATGAATTAGGTTGGACTATGATTAAGATTAGGCTAACAAAGTGACTAGGAAAAATAAGATTAAGCTAAATGATTGGTTATGGATAAAGTGGATAATGGACAAGATATGGATGATAATATGTGATTAAGATATGTAGGTGATGGTGGTATGATTAATTATTAGTGGATATGACTAGACTAGGATGGGATTAATATAAGAGGTGGATGGGAGATAGGATGTAAGATGAGACAAGTTTTAAAAGGATGTACAAAAAAATATAGACAAGAGGATGATGATAAGGATGTAAAGAATGATATAATGACAAGACTAAAATATATAAGATTATGATATGAACAATTTACCTAGATAGGTTTGCATAGGTATGGGTAAAAGGCTGATTTGGCTCATAAACAACATGGGTCTATCATGAAAAATACCAAAGGAAATAGACCATAGTGATAAGATTAGTAACCTAATTCCAGATGTGTAACCCAATTACTGAACCATCTAATGGCTTTATGGGTGAGGATATAGGCCAATGAACCATTACACAATCTCACAAACCATCTCAACCCCGTTTATACATGATGGTCACTTGGGAGCTGATACTAACTCGATAATAAGTTTCATATTATGACTATAAGGTCTTAATCTAGGATAAATAAGTTTTCTAGGGGCATCCCTTATATATTCTAGGTATAATGGGTATCATATGTGTGTGTGTGTGTGTGTGTGTGTGTAGAGAGAGAGAGAGAGAGAGAGAGAGAGAGAGAGAGAGAGAGAGAGAGAGAGAGAGAGAGGGTGTTATCTAATTCTTGGTTCATATAATCAAGTATTCCCCTTCATCGATGACCTATATGGGGTCAACCACTTAGCATAACTATAATTGTCCTTGATATTTATACTCTATTGGAATATAGAGTGTGGATTAGTGCATGGTGGTGAAATCTATGGTCACTATCCCTCTAAGGATATGGGAAGTGTGTGGATGTAAATGAAACATCATTTTTACCCTATAAATTAAAAATTAGAGGGTTTTTTAGTGGTTTTTGATCCTCTAAGAATCATTGTAAGGACATAAAGAGGAGAGCATACACCACTATATCCCTTGAGTGGCATACTAGCAAATCCAAAATATATTAATTAATTTATTAATTAGATGTGAGATATATACAAGATCAAATATAATAATAATATAAAATATATATACAAAGGAATTTAGACAACACAATTTAAACAAAGTGATTAAAAGTATTAATCAAATAAAATGATTTTCTCGATGCCAAAATGTCTTTGATAGGCAGCCTAGAAGAAAATGATTATTAATTTGATTATAAATCTTGGAGGGTAACTTACAAGAAAAAATGTTAGACAAAATATATGACCTAAAAGAGAATATTTTATCAAGTCAAAATAACTTCTAAATTCACTCCTACAAGAAACAAAATGTTAGTTAAACAAGCCTTAATAAAAACCACTGAAAACCATCACAATTTGAATTTATAACTTTTGGGATGAGGGGGGCATGGTACAGGGGTATAGGGGTGCAATCCCCTAGTAGGGTTAAGTGGAAATTCCCCTTGTGTGGTCTATCAGTAGTGCCCTTGATGTGCTCCATATCATAGTACAAGGCAAGGTTGAGGGATAGTGCCCTTGATACCAAACACATTTTGGTACTTTTGAGATGCTTGGAATGACTCAAAACATAATTGAAAATTATCATAAAAAGTGCACCCAAAAGGGAAAAAATTGAATGCAAATGAGTATAAAAATGTAATTTTAGAAGGAAAAATCATAGATACATAGTAAGTTATATGCAAAATCATTTTCAAAAATTACAAAACCATGGATTTTTTGTAATATTACAATTATCAAGTTACATATTTGTCAAAAGGGGATAATCATGGTGTTTACCATGTAATTTTTAAAAAACCAAGAGTTCTTAGGTGATATTTTATCTACAAAACTACAATTTTACAATTGATAATATAGAGGTTGAGGAAAATGAGCAAGATTTTTATCAATTAGATTTAAAATAGAATAAAAAGATGTAATAATATATATAGGGATTAAAATATTTATAGAAGATGGAAAAAGGATTTGATATGTTTTTGACTAATGTTTTTTTTGCTAATAATATGATCAAGATAATACCACTCATTAACAGGTAAAATCACTTCAATTATTTAAAATCACTTCTTGATTTGTATTTTTAAGGCAAGTAGGGAGGGGATTTTGGTATGGATGGTTAATGATGATCTAGATAGCTTTTTCTCCTTCTTGAAAGAAAAATAATGAGTAGATAGATAGAAATTATTGAAAAGCCTAGTTAGTGATTTAATTTGATGATTTTAACACAGGACAAAATCTCCTATTATGAAGGCAAAATTAAAACTCTACTACAATATTATGACTTTCAGAGCAAAACCATGACTTTTAGCATAGTATCATAGTATGTGAATCTGTGATTTTTTGGAATGAAAATCACCTACTAGGAAAAGGTTAGCCATTAGTGTTTTAGGTGTGGTAGTCAATGCAAAATTACATCTCTCAGAGGTAAAACTGTAATTGTGTATTAGCAATTTTGAAAATCAAAACCACAGTTCACCTAGGTGTGATAATTTGATTAAATATAATGCTTTTTCTCCACCTATTTATCCCTACGATTGATCAAAATTCTTATAACAAGTAATAAGGTTATACTAAAAGGGATCTTCTACTGTGGTCTCTAATGTAAGATATAAATTTTGAGCATTTAGATTTTAATTATGAAATTATATCATAATACCCAAACTATAAATCCACCATTAAGATCTAGAGCTATTTAGGGATAAAATGCAAAGAAAAATGAGACACTCATACCAACATTAGATCCTAAAAGCTCATTTCTAGAAACTAAGATTCAAAAAATAAAAATATTAAAGGATTAATGGATGAATATTGCTTGCCATATACTTAGATTTGGTAGTATGATGTTGGCTTTATTAAGACAATTGTATTTCATGGATTAGTTGGATTCAAGACTATAATGATAGCATGGAAGATCATGTGTTCATTGGTTAGTTTGGCCATGGAGAAGTGGCTTGTTTAAATAGATTGAGTGAGGGTAGCTCATTGGTCACCATTCAAAGTTAGTTTTCACAAAATCAATGGTGGAGTATTATCCAAAGAATTATAAATTATTTGTAAGCCTCTTGAATAGAGGATTATAGAGAGAAAGGGGCTAAGTTAGAGAGGATTCTATAATTGGATAATTCTATAATCCATCTAGGGGATAAATAAGATTAGTAGGGGATTAGGATAGGTGATTAGGGATTAGGGATGTTAGAGAGCATAATAATAGGCTAAGGTAGGTGGGTAGGTGAGTTATGGGAATTTTAAGTTCTAAAATAATGGATAATAAGGATTAGGATAAGATTAAGAGATGATTATAAGTATTAATAGATTTATGGAGTAGGGATAAGTTTATTGTGATAAATAAGAATGAAGAGGATGTTAAATAAATAACTAGAAGGGGTGATATTAGGACAAAATTATAGGGGATACATGAGATTAGTATAATTAGTGTCGAATAATAGTAATATTAGTGATGATATACGAAGTGATTTGAATTTGGGTGTATAAAGTAATAGTACAAGATCATCAAAAAATCAATCACACACACATGATTACTCAATGTCACACAAAAGGAAATCTAAGGAGATCAAAAATAAGGGGCATATTCAAATGTTTCACACTCAAAGTAATGACATTAAAATTTCCAAATAGAAAAATAAAGAAATATACTATGGCATAGGGGCCAACATGAAAGGAACATATTCAAATGTTACATAAGAAATACACTAGCAAGAAAAAAAAGACACTCAGGGAAGTAATAATGTGAATAAATAAAGTATAAGTAATTAGTATAAGCATGTCATACTAGTCCCTAAATATTTTTTTAAGAAAAAAAAATCATGTAACATAGCATATTTATGCTCTCAATAGGATGTCTAGATCTGACCTAACTTTTGAGGGGCAAGATTAAGTTTTTAGATAAAGTGTTATATATGAAAATTTACAGCTCAAACTTGTTCTACACAATGGAAATATTTTTAGGCTTGATTTTTCATTTAAAAATATATTCACACCAAAAAAATAATTTAACATATGGAGATCAAATAGACACACTTGTGAGCAAGGCCAAACCTCAAAATACAAAAAAGGGTAACATGATTTTGGGAGAATTTAGGACATATTGTGTCAAAAAAATAAATGGTGACTCTGCTAGAAAATAATCCTATGTATTTTGAAATTTAAGAAATATGTCTATAAATCTAGAATCTCTAGCTGAAAAAATGCATGAAACATGAGTGAATTTTATATTATCACTAGCTTGGTGTGTGTGTGTGTGTGTGTGTGTGTGTGTGTGTGTGTGTGTGTGTGTGTGTGTGTGTGTGTGTGTGTGTGTGTGTGTGTGTGTGTGTGTGTGTGTGTGTGTGTGTGTGTGTGTGTGTGTGTATGTGTGTGTGTGTGTGTGTGTGTGTGTGTGTGTGTGTGTGTGTGTGTGTGTGTGTGTGTGTGTGTGTGTGTGTGAGTTCATTTTCACTTTATAGAACATACAAGGACTAGCTACTATAACTTCAATCATTAGGATAGTGAATAATATTTTGAGAATGCCTACCTAGACATTGTTTTATTATCATCTAGGTGTCCATAGTCCCAGTGGTGATGTCTATGATCCCACTAAAGGCCTTGATTTACTAATAACTAGGTATTTTTATCCCCAATATAGGTTTCCTAAATTACCAAATTGATCTTTTCCACAATTTTATTTTCTTTTCTTTTTCTTATATTTTTAGCATCTCAAATTATGGGATGGGGAACACCATGGTAAATGAAATGCATAATTATATATTCTCTCCCTAAATATTAGCCACATCGTTTTCATCTAAACAAACCCAAAAACCATTAAAGTGTGGTTTTTTATGCATCATTCGAGAGAATATGTTTAGAGGCTAATTATTTTACCCAAACTTTCCCAAACATAAAAAAATTTAAAACACATGTGATAGCCCAAGATTTTGGAACTAAACTAGTAGAAAAAATATTATTTCACAAATTACTTAGAGTAATTAAGAACCAAAACACCACTACAACTACTTACCTACACACCCATTTTCCTTCCTTCAATGATCAATAAGGTACCCATAAGGAGCCAAAAAAAAGAGCCTAGACCAAAAAGGAATAAATAGTGAGGTCATATAAATAATAAAAAATCAAGGAAAACTAACCTTAACCAACAATGAAATCAAGAAGTAAAATAAAACTATGTATAAGACCAAATAATGTAATATTTATGATGATGTTTCCCTTTTTTTTATGCACAACATCCCATAGTCTCTTAAATTTTTCTAATAAGATTTAGTAGATTTATACCCTTAGATTTAACCATTTACTTACCATTAATTAGAGAATAAAAAGGTTTACTAAATACCTCAACCAAAATAAAATATTGTTATGGATAAAGACAAGGGTATTACCACATACTAGAGTACATAAGACATCAAACCTAGTAATAATATGCTCTTCAAGAAATTTGAATACAAAATTAACTACTTATTACTATCCTTTTGACAAGAATAACATAAAAATGTTATCGTAATTTTCCTTCTTTTTGATAGAAAGAGATTGTATTCATTTCTCCACTTATGAAAATAGTTTGGGGCTATGTGTATATAATCTAGAGTTGCCTTTATACAGTCTAGAGCTACTTGGAAAAATTCTAGAGCTATTTGGATATAGTCCAGAGCTAATTTTTATTCACTTGATAATGACCTCAAAAAAATTATCATCAATGGTTAATGTATGAAGAGAGCTATACTGAATCAATGTATCCTCAACTCTAATACCCATTGTATTTTTTTCTTTATTTGGGTCACCATAATCTTAAATATTAATTTTTGATTTGATTTCCTCTACAATTGAGAAGGACACTGGACTATTGAAATTTTACTTAATAGGTTATTCCAAATAATATAAACTTTATAGTGTAGGAGAAACAACCTCATCTTTATCATCTTCCCACTTATCATCTACAATTTACAAGTATTGATCATCAATGGTGAGAACCCTCATGACTATATCATTGAATTTTATAGCAACTAGATCAAAATTAAGACTACCTTAGAATGGGATATCCTCCATTTTGAGCTCAGTTAATTCATCTTCATGGCATAGACAACTAAGATCAAGATTTCCTTATTTTATTAGGTAACACTAATAATGGGAAGAGAGCTAAAAATTTGTAATCATAATGTTAATATTCTTGAATTAGCTTACAAATGTAGGAACAACATCATATGATAGGCTTGTTTTAGATACATAGAATACATCCTCCTCACCTAACTATTCTAATTCATCCACTTCTTCTAAATGATCACATGGAATTTATAATTTATCCTTTGTAAGAGTAACTCATTACTACCCAGATTTCCATCCATGAACTTTCCTAAAATGACTGCTTAAATATTTTCATCATACTCATCCTCATCACTAATCTCTTATATTGTCTCTTATCTACTAAATGGAACATGTTTTTTCAGCATGATTTTTGTAATACTTATTCGATTTCCATATGCTTAAACCCAAATTGTGAACTTAGTAATGCAGTATCATAAATCATCCTTTACATCACTTGTTGATAATATCTTATAACAAATGGAACATGATTAAAAATAGTACCAAAAGATTCTTGATCAATAAAATAAGGTAAAACACCTCATAAATTTATTATTTATGTGTAATAGCGGTGTTCTCATTTATAACAAGGAGATTTATTGATTATTAGTTTGAGGCAATGCTTGATTAGAAGAAACAAATTGATTTATAGTCTAACTTGTAGGCAATTAAAACTAAATATTTTAGGTGCAAACACGTGGTTGTCCTAATTAGTAAAATGGATCATCACCATAACCATGTGGCATTGACTATTGTTCAATGATGAAATTTTCCTAGTAAGTCAATGCAATAGATTGAAATTCAATGCTACAGATTGAAATTTTTATTTTAATTATAAAAATCATTATTTTTAGTAAAAAATAATTTTTAAGAGGATAAAATTCTCATTTTCAAGATATAAATTTATTCTACTTAGCTGTGAATTCATCTTGTATAATAGCAAAATCATTGTAAAATAGCAAAATCATTCCTATGTATTCTATATTTTGTTGTATATTTCCCAAAATCATGAAATTATAACCTAGAGTATTAAAATCACTACCTAAAGTATTAATTCATCTACCTAAGTATAAAAATCATCAAATAGAGTTATGAAATCATTCATAACTTATGAAATCACTCACTGTGAGTTCTAAACATTTTATTTTGACTAATTTTTTATGATAGAGTAGTTTTGTAGTTAACAATTTATTGTGTAAATTTGAAAGTAATATAGAGAGGATATTGTATTCTTTGTTGAGATAATTTTCAAGTATATCATTTTTTTCAACCAACAAGTAAAACCACTAACATCTTGTACAGGACCCAAAGGCCAAGAAAAGTCATTTTAAACACTCTAAGTTTCAAAACTCACATTTAAATTTGGTGTTTTAAATTTTTTTAATTGAATTCTTTTCATTTTGTTTAAATTTTTTAACACGATGTCAAGGGGATAAAATCCATGACATAGTTTGTTTGGTGCTATAAAAATGAACTCTCACTTTAGTTAATAACTCATAAGATTTTTCATTTTTATGTTTATTATTGAGTGTTTGTTTTAAAAGTTGAGTGTTATGTGTATGCTCTCCCCCCATCTAATTTAGGTAACTTTGGTAGTCAATAATTCTCAATTATTACATTTGTTTATTTTTTCAAAAAGCATGGAAGGAAAATCACTAAGGCCCTCCCCAAATTTAATAGATTAGGTGACCCCAAAAATAACCCTAAATTCCTTCCACATTCTTTATTTTAGGCATTTTGTCTTGTATGTGGGAGTTCATCACCTCCCCATAGGTTCTGTAGGGAAGTGTTGACCTAAGAATTCATCTACCAAAATCACTTCAATTGAACTCAATGGTATGGGTATAAAAATTGAGGTTGACTTACTGGGATGTTTATTTGAGTGGTTAAGCAAGCTCTATTAGTAAGAGATTCCCTCAAAACATTTTTTTAACTCAAGAATCACACTACAATGAGTAATTGATAGATGTAGTGGTTGTGAAAATGATAAGACCTTTTCACAAAGATCTAGTTAACATGGATCTAAATGATGTGTTGTGCCTTAGTGTTAACCTTGCATATCGGACCATTTAGAAATGTGTAAAAATTAATAGTTTAGATAATCCCACTTGTCATTGATATGTTATTAATGTAGGCCAAGTAACCCAAAGTTCTATGTAACCATAAGAACTCTTGAGAGAAGAGGGGGCCTAAAAACCCTACTTGTCATGCACATTTTAATTTTTGAATTAACAATTTAATTTCTCTCAAGAGTAAGTATATAGATAGAATTTGATAGTAAAAATCTCCTTTATTAGTTTTTAAGATTTAAGACATTACACTTAGGTTTTTTTGTCATTTTTTCCTTTTTAATTTCATTGCCTTGAGCCAAAACTATTTGTTTGTCATACCATTTCAAAACAAGTCATGTTTGTACATCACTCTTTTGTTTGAAGAGGCGTTATACCATTCATTTGTCAAAACATTTATGTATGTGTGCGTCACTTATTTGAAAGGGATACCATTACACTATCCATTTCATTCCAAGCCTTGTGCCTTAAATTTTTTGAAACAAACTATTTATCATACCTCTAGAGCATGATAACATCATTACACTACTCACATTATTTAAAAAACTTGTTTCCTTATGTCTAATTGTAATTTCAAATCCACATGTGTCTTCTTGGTCTATGTCTAATAGTGTTATGCCATCTATCTTGGTATAGCTTGTTGTCTATTTTAAATTCAAACCTTATAAATCAAGTTAAAAATTAGTCTTGATAAGTTCAAATTCAAACATTGATTGGTTTATGCCTATTCCTCATGTAATTTTGGCTTAAACATTTATCTCTCACTTTTGGGTTATGCAACTTAGACTAATTTCTTCCTCAATTTAAAGACTATTTTTGTGCCTAAATTTGGGAAGTGGTATATATTAAATGAACCTAAAGTCTAATATGTTTTTCCAAATGATAAAGTGTGTGTTTAAATTGAATTCCTAGTTTTAGTCAAAATATTTAAAATTTGTTAGATTAAACCTTCTTGCCTTTTAGACCTAGTTTTGTTTCAAGTTTAGATTTTGTGCCTTGTTCCCAAAAGACCTATCAAATTCTTGTTTGTTTTTAGACCCATTTTTGTTTCAAGTATATATTTTGCACCTTGTTCCAAAAAAACAATGTGATTTCCATTTTGTTTTGTTTCAATTCTAGCTCTTGTGCCCTGTTACCAAGAGTCCTAGCATCTTACCTCTTTTTTTAGTCATAGTTGTTTTGAGCCTAGATTTGTGCCTTATTTCAAAAGACCTAGTAACCTTTTTCATTTTTAGCTCTAGATTAAATTTTTTTGAAACACCTTTTACCAAAGTTTGGAATTTAATTTTGTTCATCTACTTTACCATTTATGGAAGACATTTGACATTATACCTTTTTAGACCAAGTTTATCATTAACATTTTTGGAGAAATAACTCCATTCCTAGACCAAGTTTTAATTCATGTTTGGACCATTTATTTTAGACTATGTTCAGACCATTTGCCTTTTACACCTTGTTTTTAAGAGTGTATAACTCTATACCTTATTTATTGAATGTTAATCATTGATTTGAATATGTCTCATTACACTCATAGTGGAGCTATGTAGAATCTAGGTTATGATAATGTAGTCATGAATGAGGACTTTGTTAAAGACACATACGGTGATGATATGGTTTTTGAGATGGATACCTATCCTCCTTACACTAATTAATATAAGGTTAAAATTCAAGACATGATAGCCTATTATTTGGTTAACACACCTCCATATTCAGAGCACAACCAAGATCAAACCATGAAATATCTTGCTATCATATCATTGGTTATAGAATAAAGTCAAAAACAACCATATTAAGTTACTATGCCATCAATGTATGATCCTTATGTTTTTAATTTATACTTGATTGAAAATAATAATGAGGTTTCAAATAGATCTAAAAATGTATGGTCCAAGTTTCCCATAGACTTCTTGCATGAAAATTTATTGAGCCTAGCTAGAGTGCCTCTCAACATACCTTATGTTCAAACCATTTAACATGCCTCTACTATCTATCCTTAATCACTTATGTCAATGTCATATAAAGACCCAAATATTCTTGTACAATTAAAGGGCCTCATTGAGGACCACTTTCTACAAATACAACAAGCATATCAAACCTATTTCAATATAACATGCAATTATAATGGCATGACTATGTTAAACACTCCACTTATAGAGTTAACTCCTTAAATAGGGGTATTAATCAATTTTATTTGTCAATATAATTTGGGTATAGATAAATTTTCACAAATGACTTTAGTTAGTGACATGTACAATGTCTTATATATTAAAGAATTGACTACTACTTTTATGCAGAACAAGGTGCCAAATATGGTGGATAACACACAATTATATTCCAATCCAGGCCAAATTAATTTATTTATACCAATAAATATTCCACAATAACAAGTACCTTTAGTTAATGCAAAAATTGGTTTACAAAAATAGGGGATAAAATCTCCTACATCCTAACCACAACAAGCTACTTCTAATCCTCAACTAGATGATTCTTTAAGCATGCAACCACAATGATTAAGTAATCAAGTATTGACCAGTACTTTGTATCAACAAGAAGTGACAACTGATACTCCACCTTAATAGGCGATGACTAACATTCCATAGTAATAAACACAATCTAATATACCATCATATTATAGGTATAATACTATGCCACATCAATAGGTGGTAATAAATATTTATCCTCAATAGATAATGGCAAACATACCTCTACAATTGAATACCAATATACCCATTCAATCACAAATGTTATCTAATCAACAAATTATCTCCATTGGTCAAAGATAAATGCCAAAAACCTAAGAAGTGTTATCATAAGTTCTTGGTACAATATAACATGCTCAGGACAAGGATATCTAAGTCTTGTTCAAGTGAATAGGATAGTGAAGAGAATTCATATTTAAAAAGGAAGATAGAAACATAGTAGGGATATATTTTAATGTGTTGGATAAGAATTAAGATTAACCAGTATTTTAGTAATCATTCACAAAACAAATGAAATAACTTAGATATGATTAACCCATATATTAAACACGATTATTCATTAAAGGAATAAAATAATAACTACAATAGGTAACCAAATTAAGATAGTTTATATTGATCTCAATAAAAGTTCACGATCTTCTTCAAACAAGCATATATATAGTCATTTATAGTCCTTGTCTATTCATACTATGATTCCAAAAGAGGAGACTATTCATATTCTATCCTTTTAAAAGTCATGGAAGATAGGATAAAATACATATAGCCAACAACTACTTACATAATGCATGAATATCCAAAAATATCCTACACAACTTTAATTATCCATTTTCATCTCCCAACACTTTCCTAGTTTTAAAATGTTGTCTCATCCCAAGACAACATCATAGGATCATCTGATGGTGCACTCAAGGTAAAATCTAAATAAATGGGTAGACTAGTGAGAGTTGTAGTAATTGCTCAAGGTGCCATTTCTAGTTTTCACCTCTTGTACACTTCTTAACCACCCTTTTGGGTTTTTTAATAAGTATCATACCAACCTACCACCCTTTGGGTTTTTAATAGGTTGGCATAACCAAGTGGCTACTCTTTATGGTTTTTCAACCATCCTAGCCTTGCTTGTCACACTATTCATTCCAAATACAAATATTTTTTACAAAATTTCAAAACTTGTGCCTTATATAGTACTTAACTGGAGGGAGGTGTCATTGTTGTGGAAGTAGACTAACTAAAATAATCCTTGGCCCCTAACTGTGAATCCTTATAATACATGATGACTTGATAGATTCTTAGATGGTGGCTTGTAAATTTAAATATTAAGGATATGATCCACCTCACTACATAATGGAGCTAGGTCACTTTTGTAGGTGTGTTAATCAAGCATCACTTCCTAGACAATGCAGATCAGGACATGCATTGGTGTAAGATATCTGATAATTTTTTTAGGTCTGAATCCTCAATGGTACTCATGGATGTATTTGTATTATTGACCTTCATATTTATTTCACCACTCACCTATTCCAAATTTTTTGCATTGTATTTTTTTGGGAAACCTTCAAATGAACTACATTATAAGTTATGATGCCAGTCAATGAGTTGATTGCACATGTTGTCCCTAACATTGAATGATTCCTACAGAGCAAGGTCATTTTCATCAATTGATGTAATCTGACTATACATGGTTATCTTGTCCATTATATTTTCATTGAAATCTATGATAGAGGTGGTGAAAGAGTTATTGAGCTACTACTTCCAGTCCAAAAGACTTTATGTAACTTGATGAGCTTAGAGGGCTACAATATCAATCATGATTTGAAACTCCTCCAACAGAGTGATCAAAAAAATGGCCTTAATCTTCATAATCTAGCCCAATGTTCTTACTTTGAAATTTTTTTAAGTTTTACACTAGTCTTTTGTGAACTCAGTTACTAATGTCTTAATCTTGTGTTGGCCAAACATCACTTGGTCCTTGATTACTTGAGAGGCCAAATCTAGGTGTGTGTCTTCAATCATGTTTGCCTCTTTATGAAGGTGAGCCCTGAGCTCCACATTCTCTACCTTTGAGTGATCCCATTATTTCTCTAGGGAGGTGTCTTTTTGTGTGATGGACTCTTAGAAAGTTATGACACCCTTCAATTATTTCTTTAAAGGTAACCTAGAGACATCAAGTGAAGGCTCTTGCTTAACTAAGAGTGTGACCAATATGATTGTAGATGTTTTAGAGTCTTGAAGACACTATAAATACACACACTATGGTTCTAGATGTCGTACCAATCCCTAAACCATCCCTAGACCCCCTCAAGACCACTTCACAACCTTTCAACTACCAAACCTAAATCACCCTAAGTAACTTTGACCATTCTTCCTTTGACCTATCAACCACTAATAGTCACCCCTAACCTTTGATGGTTATACTCAACCACTAATGGTTAGCCTTTAACCACATTAAGTATTAACTCCAAATCAAATCCACCTTACTTTTTTATTCTTATCCACTTTCTTAATTATGCATGTTAAGACTAAAATTAGACAACCCATTGAGACCTTGTTTGAAATTATTATTTCACCTCTCCCTTCCTTCTATAAAAATAGAAGAGGAGGTAAAAAGGGGGGAAAGAATAATCAAAGAGAATTAACAATTAATAGATTTTCTTGTATTATAACCTCTTTTGAAGGTATTCTTTCAACAAATCTAAGAAAGCTTCTAAAGAGTGTGATAAAGAGCACAAGCACTGAAATTCATCAATCACAGCCAAGACACCAACACTCTACAAGAATTTATCTAGGATCCACAAAAAAAAATCATCCACACACCTCAACATTATTTAGATCTACAACAAAAAATTTAAGTATATTTTTTTAGTAATTAGTTCTTTTGCTTCTCTCCCAACCAAACCTCTAAACTATATAACCCTGAATATTCCTCTCTATCTCAAAACCACCCTCTAGCCTAAACACACCTCCAAGAATCACTCAAACACATTCCTAACCATACTTACCCTTACCTATGAAAAATCTAATAGTAACCATTGATGGTCACTTAATTGCCAATGGTTTGCCCCTAACCACTGACAGTCACACAATTGTTGATGGTTACCTAACCATCGATGGTTCACCCAATCGTTGATGGTCACTATATAAATCATTTTAATCAAAATAAAAATATTTAAACACATTCCAACCTCAACCAAAAACCATTTTTATTCATCCTTTATACTATATAGAATTAACAACAACAATCTAACCACACCTAAATAATACCTTGATAGTTTAACATTTATTTTTATGTTATTTTGTTAAAATGTTTTATTTATTGAAAAGTATTTATTTCATTTGATTTAGTGATTTCATTTATGATATTCAACCTCTCTAATAAATAAATTTATCAACATTAAATTATCTTAAAAGGTTGATTGATAGCCTCCAAGAAAGTCATGTACTTCATGGATCTAGCTTATTAGGCAATCCACCCACCTACCTAACTAAACAACCATTTTTTTAGTACTTTATTATATTAAGATCATACTCTAAAGATAAATATTACTACAACCATCTAGATCATGGAGTATAAAACTAAATGTAGGTTCTACTAACCTCACCCTTCTTTTAAATTTTACATTATTCTTCTAAAAATTAAAACAAAATTTATGTCAAACATTCTGGCATGCCTAGTGGGACCTAGTTGCATCTAGGAGTTTTTAATTTTGTTTTTGGATCATTTAAATGAAATAAACATTTCTTTTGGGTTTAAAATTAACCTCTCATACATTGTTTGCTTTCACAATTAGCTCATAGATTAATTAATCAAGTAAATTAACCATAACCTCACTTCTTCACACATACAAGACCAAACCACTTACATTAAATCAAACATCATAACACTTGACATAAGGCCTGACTAGGGTTTCATATCCTACCGGTAACCTTCACCTATTGGATATCCCACTTAGACATTATTACCAAGGGGAGAAACCAAAACTCAGCTCTCTAGTTGAGTATAATCTCTAGTAATCAGTATATCTTGGCTAAGAATCTGACACCCTTATTGCTAAGGTGTGTGAATTGAGGGGGTAGGACTCAATATAAATATATGTATCGATGCCACTAAAACCAACCATAGATTTATTTTCTAGTACCTATTTCAAAACTTAAGGCATAAGACACACATGAGACAAAAAAATAATTAAGATTTAATGTGCTTTAGAGTGTGTTTTATCTTATTTGAATTTTTTTATTGTCTTCTCTTTGTTTGAGTTGTGATAAATCTAACCCCTTTGGGAATTTTTTTTCCACCATCTTTCCTTCATCCACCTCATCTCCATTTCCTTATTCAATGGGGAGCCTTCCTATATTTTCTCCTAGAAACCCTAACATTGTTAAACTTTTAGAAGATAACCATCTTGCCTTAGAGCATTTCCTCACATCAATATCCACTTATTCCCCCAACCTTAATTACAACTAACCCAACTTTACCTATAACTAACCTAACCTTACCTATGATCAACCTAACCTCACCTATAACCAACCTAACCTCACCTACAATCAACCCAACCTTACCTAACATCAACCCAACCTAAACTATGAGAAACAAAACCTCACCCACAATAAACCTAACCTTACATACCATCAACCTAACCTCAACTATGATAAACCCAAACTCACATTAAATCAACCCAACCTTACCTACCATCAACCCAATCTCACCTATAGCCAACCTAATCTCACTTATAACCAACCCAACCTTTATTTCAATCAATTTAATCTTAAATACAACTAATTAACAACCTTTCAACAACCACTTGATCATCACCTCAAATAATCGATAACCTTTCAACACTTATTTGACCCTTGTCATAACCTCACTAACCTTTGGGTTACCTATCCCAACCATCATATCTTTTATCTTAACTACATCAAACTTTTGATTACCTGCCTCAACCATCATATCAATCACCTATAACCCCTTTGTGGAAACCTTATTTATCTCAAAACCAAGACTTGGCCTATCCCCCTATTCATACCACCCACAACTATCAAACCAACCACTATCAACTTACTTTATCAACCTCATCAAATAAAACCAACAATCATCCAACAAACAACTATAAAACAAACTTTTATAACCAAAAATCTTATCACCCTTATGAATGTTATCAAACTTATCAAGCTAGCCTACCTTACCCACCTTTTCAACCTTATCAACCCTATCAAATCTAACTAGTAACTATCAACTACACTATCGAACCAACCAAACTTTTTAAACCACCCAACCATATCAAACCTACCCACCATATCAACCATGTCAAAACTATCAAATGCCTCAACCTTACCCAACCTCTCAAATAAATCTACCTTATCTACCTTATCAAACCAACCAAACTTTTCAAACCCACCAATATTATCAAACCAACCAAACTTTTCAAACCGACCAATATTATCAAACCAACCAACCTCATCAAATCAAACTGATAACTATCAGCCAAATTTTTCCAACCCACCAACCTTATTGATCATACCTAACCCATAAAATCACTCAAGCTTGTCAAATCAACCAAACTTATTTAACCATCCAAATTCATCAAACCAACCAATTAACTCTCAACCTTAAAATCCATTGGTACACCCTCTTTCGAAGTAGTATACCCTACTGGGGGAATCATATGCCTCAATCCTTGACAAAATCTTAAATGATTTTTCCATTATTTTTCCTCCAATCAAACCCATCAATTTTTCTCTTCCAAAGCCTATTTGGTTTATAGATAATGAGTTTTGTCTTTATCATCATATAAATGGTCATGTGGTAGAGAGATGTCAGTCTCTTAAGATGATCATCCAAAACATTATTGACCAAAAGGAGGTCCCAAAGGATAGCCTCCACATTCCTCCCAATTTATCCTTGAATGTCTTCAAACAATCAATCATTAACCTCTTTCTTCACCCATTATTGTGCAAACCAATAACCAAAGCCCTTAAAGCAATGAGGCCCATACATTAGATTTGGTCCTTAGCAAACATATGACTAAGGAAACTATAATCAAAACCCCAACCATTTTACCTATTAACCAATTACAACCCTCCCAACTTCCTTTAGTAACCATCATCACTAAGTAATAATCAACCTTAACTAATCCACTTATTTATCAAGTGGACCTTTCTAAACTTTCCTTTGAAATCATAATTAAGGAAACCAACCTACCTCTTCCACTTCACCTTTTAGTGGATCAACCTCAAACCAACTTACCTCATCCACTTCCTCAAAAGGTGGAATCGCCCCAAACAACCATACCTATTCCACCTACCCTTTTAGTGGAACCATTCAAAGATACCTTAAATTATCCACCTACCCTTTTAGTGGAGCCAACCCAAGCTCAAAACACCTTACCTATAACTAATCCAACCTCACCTCAAACCAACCTAACCCCAACCTCAAATAAAACTAAACCCATTCAATTCTTTTATAATCTGATCATTTTCATCTATCTAATGACATTATCTTTGGTTCAATTCCCTTTTGAATAGGGTCAAAACTTTGTCAACTTACCTTACCAAACAAACAAGTAAACACAACCAACAAGCCAAATCAACCACAAATCCTACCTCCCTTAACCAATCAAACTAACCTCTAAACCATATCAATCAACCATGATCAACCCAACTTTTAATCCAACCATAAGCAAGTTATATATCAACCCAAATGAACATCAATCCTTCAATCAAGAATTCTTAAATCTTGGATACCCTTTTATCCAAGATACCCACACCTCACCTAAGCTCCCTCATTAGGACAATCTAACACTTTTGTCCAACCCACTTTTATTTTAAGATGATGTTCCCAACATCATTTCTAGACCCCAACCCTACCCAAATCTGACCCACTAATGTTTCTCTTATTATAACACCATAAGGGAGATCCCTCTTGAACCATCACCTATGAATTGAACTCCAAACTAACTATAAACTAATAACTAACAACCCTTCGGAGGTGGATTAAGTCATCTTCATCCCTCCCAAACCCTCTTTACTAACCAACATCATCACCGTACATGGAAAAAGTAACCAGGGGAACTCTCCTTCCAAAAGTCTTTGAATATTTATCATTTTCCAACCTTACCTTTAGGAACTTTGGCCTTAAAATTTTTCCCTCAACCCAATCTCACCTATGATCAACCCAACCTTGCCTACGATTAACCCAACCTCACCTATTATTAAACCAAATCCTGGTACCTAGGATAAACTCAACCTTACCTATAACCAAAACAAAATTAAACTTAAACCAACCTTGACCTTAACCCAACCTTTAACCTCAAACTTAAGCAAGACTTCAAAATAAATCACACTTTTAAGACCTCTTTTGATCAAAACCCTGACTAATGCTAATCTTTGTTGAACCATTATTGATCTACCCTTAGACCTCTTTTACCATTCAAATCTTGACCATCACCAATCTTTGGTGAACCATCATCGATCGACTACTAACCACTAGTGGTCACTATCATAACCAAAACATTACCCAAAACTTTTCCTTCTCACTACCTTGTTTATACCTACCTAGAAAACCAACCCCAACCAACACTTAAACTTACCAAACCAAACTAAAAACCAACCAACATTGACATTAAGCAAAGTCTAACCACCATTACCTAACCAAACTTTCCTTTTTACTCTATCCATCCATCATCTTTTCCATGCCTAATCAAGTGCTATAACGTAACTAGGGGACCTCTTCTCTCCTAATTGGCTCAAACCATTTACATGTAAGTGTGGATCTAGGGCATATCAAAACCGAAACCCCTCAATGATTTGCTTTAATAACCATTATTTTATTAAACCAATTCCTTAGTCATCTTGTGTCTAACTTAAACTCATCCCTTATTTTCAACCACCTTCATTTCCTTATTTTAAGAAAACATGATCATGTGATTATCCATCACAACCTTAGCTTAATCGTAATTATGGGTACCAAAACTCTACCTACAGCATGATTCTCATGGACACTTTCCATCCTTGATAGGATGAATCCCCATGGTCATTATCGCTTAAACCTCTTCTTTCCATCATTAACCTTCTTGTGTTATGGTTTTACCTCCACAAAGGAAAGCCTTTCAACCTATATAGACTAGTACATGTCTAAACCAATATAACATTAAAATTTGGGATACCAAATATCACCTAAGTCAAAAATATCTTGCATTACAGACTACTCCCTTGAAGGATAACTACCCAAAACTACCAAAAATTACTTAAAAAGGTAGACTACTTCATCGAAGGATAGTTATCACACATAAACAAATCTAAATCTTATACCACTCCCTTAAAGGATGGTTGAACCAAACATTTGTCAAGCAAGAAATCACTTCAAATCTTTTTACATCAATCAGCTTACCAAACCCATCAAATAAAAGCATAAAAAAAACCCCAAATTCAAAAGTCAAAAATAAATCAATCCCAACAAAGTTTCAACCTACTTTCACATATCATTTATAGACTTTCTATATTGATTAGTCTACACCAAACTTAGAGTATGGACTTGTTTATAATAGTTATTAGGTCACCTATAGGAGGAGCAAACCCTCTCTAAAATAAGGTTACACTACCATTCATCCACATACCATTCATTTCCACCTTTTATCCTCTACCAAATCAAAGGATTTTGTGCTTACTTGACACTACATGATCAAGTTACTTATTCTAACCAAAAAACTAACACCAATGCAACACATGAAAGGGGATTATGTTTTCAATCCCACCCATCTTTCCATTATGATCTTTGTCAATTGAAGCATTTCAACCTCCTACTTTCATGTCCATTTGAGAAGATGTGTGCCTTCCATCTTTGAGTCATTAAAACCCCAACCACCTAATTTTCACCCTTCCACCAAATGGAGAAACTAATTTGAACACCACCCAACAAAACCTTTTCAAACAAACATAACATTACCAAAACCATACACCTATTAGGGAACACATTTTTATCCACAACCATACACCTATTGGGGAGCACCTTTTTCTCCACAACCATGCACCTATCGGAGAGCACCTTATTCTCCACCAACCAACTGACCAAACCAATTAACCTCAACTTGGTCATTTTGACCCACTTTTCACACTTTTTATGACCAAACCTTACCTTGGTCATTTTCACTACATACCTACCTTGCCATATTTGATAACTTTTTTCTACCTTTTATGCCCAACCATTTAGGTACCTCAGAGCATGACCCTTTGTAGTCCCAACACCTATGACCATTTTGTCTTCTCAGGATCACATCCTACCTTGGATACCTAATAACACATTTACCTTATCTAAAAGACTTTAATTTATGAGTGAAATCATAAATTACATTCCTAAATGTGGTCACCTAGTTCACTTTTCACTTGTCCCTATAGTACTCAGCTTATTTTACTACCTACCTTAACTATAGAAACATAGTCTATACACAATCTATGATATCACACTTAGTCACATTTTATGTGCCTATTCATACTTAAATTCCCAACCAACCAAGCCAACCTTATCACCCACCTATTTAACTTATCAAACCTATGACCTAATTTATGTTCTCAAGATCACCCACTTTTTGGACCCTTAATAACATAATAACCTTTTACACAGTGACTTGAGTTTATTAGTGCACCCATATTAGTTATACCTAACATTGTGGCCTAGTTCACTTGTCACTTATCCTCCTTATAGTGACCTATTTTACCAATCCATCCATCTTACCCATTTTATCATCTACTTATCCGCTTATCAAACCCACACCTAACTCCATTTCACCTCATCAAATCCTAGTTTAAGGGGGAACACCTCCTCCCATACTTGGTGCATTCAACCTTCTACCAACCTTCCATTTTTTATTTTGTAGCTTGTAGATACAAACTACATAACAAAAAATGGAAAAATTTAGACACTATATATCCACACACTATGATTTTATATGTTACACCAACCCCGAGACCACCCTTGAACCCCTTCAGGACCACTTCACAAGCTTTCAATAACCAAACTTAACTCACCATGACTAACTCTAACTATTCTTCCTTTGACCTATCAACCATTGATGGTCAACCCCTAACCACTAATGGCTATACTTGAACATTGATGGTTAGCCTTTAACTACCTTAAGGATTAACTCCATCTCAACTCCACCTTGTTTTTTTATTCTTATCCACTCACATAATTATGCATTTTAAGACTAAAATTAGATGACCTATTGAGACCTTGTTTGAAATTATTATTTTACCTCTTCCTTCCTTCTATAAAAAGAGAGGAGGTGAAAAGGGGGGAAAGAATCATCAAAGAGAATCAATAATTATTTAGGCTTCTTATATCATAACTTCTATTTTACGTCTTCTTTTGATGAATCTAATAAATATTCTAATGAGTGTGATAGAGAGCATAAGCATTGTAATTCATTAATCATAGCTGAGACACTGACATTCATCTAGAATTGCTCCAAGCTAAATAATGAGTTTTTAGGACCTTAACATACTTTAGAACAATAATAAAAAAAACTAAGTATATATTTTTATTAATTAGTTCTTTTGTTTCTCTCCCAACCAAACCTTTAAATTAGATATCCCTAAATATTTATCTTTATCTTAGAATTAGCCTCCAACCTAAACCCATCTCCCAAAATCATTCAACCACCTTTCCAACTAGACATACCCTTACCTAAGCCAAATCTAAAAGTAACCATTGATGGTCCCTTAACCACTAATGGTTTTCCCCTAATCACTGATGGTCATGCAATCACCATGGTTACCTAATCACCAATGGTTCACCCAACCACTGAAAATTAGTGTGTAAATCATTTTAATCAAAACAACAAGATTTAAACACCTTCTAACCTCAACAAAAAACCCTATTTCTTCATCCTTGTCACTATACAGAATTACAAATAATAATTTAACCACACCTAAACTACACCTTAATAGTTTATCGTTTATTTTAATGTTATTTTGTTAAAATTTGTTATTTATTGAAAAGTATTTATTTCCTTTGATTGATTACTTTCATTGATGATATGTAACCTCTCTTAACAACAAATGTAACAGCATTAACTTGTATTAAAAGGTGGATTGATATCCTCTAAGGAATTCATGTACTTCTTGGATCTAGGTAGCTAGGCAATCCAGCCACCTACCTAACTAATCAATTATTTTCTTAGTGTTTTCTTATCTATAGGTCATCCTCCCAAGGCAAAGAGGAGTATCTACAACAATCTAGATAATGGAGTGCAAAACCAAATCCAAGTTCTACTAACCTCACCTTTATTTTAGGTTTTACATTCTTCTTCTAGAAAATAAAGAAAAATTTACATGAAATAGGTCCAGGTGTGGCATGGTGTCTAATGGGAGTGAGAATGTAGTGTGCTTAGTAGTTACTGTGGGAATATCCTAGATCCAAACACCTCTTGCTAGCAACTTAGGTTACTGCAATCCTAACTATGTGGTTGTTGGTGCTTACTATTATGTTGTGGCCTCTATTGTTAGCTTATTTTACAATGTAGCATCCTCAGCCATCTTTATTTTTCCTTCCTCCTCATGTTTCTTCTTCTTGTCTTCTTCCTCCCTCTTCTTTTTCTCATCCTTATCCTCTTGATTTCTTTTCTCTTCCTCTTCTTTCTTATTCTTCCCTTATTATTCCTCTTTCTCTTTTATTTTTTTTCTTCCTCTTCTTTATTTTTCTCTTCATCTTCCTTATTCTTCTTCTTCTCTTCTTCATCTCGATGATTTTATTATTCTTTCAACTTTTATTCTTCTAGAGCCATAGCCTTATCTTGCTCTTGTACAAATTTGGCCTATACTTGTGCTTGTTATTGAGCTTATACCTATGCTTGTTATTATTGTAAGGCTTCATCCTCCTCCTCTTTGTTCTTCTTGATAGCTTCCTCTACCTACTACTACACTTGGATTATTGCATCCTATTTTTTATTTTCAACTTATTATTATTTTTCCTTCTTCTCTTTCTCCTCTTATGAATTCTTGGGAATGTCAACCACTTCTTATGCTTGTTTAGCTGTTTCCTTGGCTTTCTGACTGTCTACCTCTACACCATTGGCCTTTTATGTGGCCTCAACTTCTTTGGCTTCTTGTATTTCCTATTATTGTTACACTTTTTTTTCTTTCCCTTCTTATATTCCTTCCTTATCTATGGTCAAATGTGTCAATAACTTCTTTCCTAGCATCCTATTACTCCTCTATTATTGGTTTCTCTAATACAAGTTCTTCAGCTTCTTGATCTTTTGATGATGGTGGTGAATTCATTGGTCATACTTATAACCTTGGAACCTATGCTTTCTTCCTCCTAATCATGTTTAGCTTATGTTTGGGTGGTGGTGTAGTAGGTACATGGTTAGGTTATGATTCTTACGTAATGGTTGGTCATCTAAAATTACACTCTTCTAAGGTAGGGGAGACCCTAGCCTCTCATATTGTTCATGACCTATGTAAAAGTTTTTAAAGTGGGTTCTTTGGGAGAGGTGAAAATATGTCTTCAACTATGAATATTGGTGCAAGTTATGGTTGTAAAAAGTCCATTTTACATTAGATTTATTTTGATTCTTCTCAAACTATGTCAATGATGATGGAATGTGGGCATGATGGGAGGTCTACCCACAACTCTAAGGAAACCTATTTTCTTACTTTAACTTTGTGCACTACCAAAAGAGTTATTGTCCACCTCCTTCTCATATTAGTCTTTAGCCATGTCTACCATCATGACCTAGTATAATTCCTACTCATCTTTGCCCGTCTATATGAGGTTGTAGGAGATCACTATCTATGGTACCTTGGGATCATCCTTCCAAGTTATGGTGATACATGTTGTTTACTTTGAGGTAAGGGACACCATGTGAGGGTCTACTTTGCACTTTCCATACTATTATTATGATCTAGTTACTAGCTCTAGTTTTTGTGTAGCAAGAACATCTATGCCATGTGGTATGGTTTTTAAGGGGGTCACATGCCTGGCTATGAATGCATTTTATTAATTCACTTTAGCCTATGACATATCCATTATCACAAAGGAGGGGAATTCTTGGAAGGATGATCATGGTAACTCATGAATGATGATAAATACACCCTTTGGCAATAGAGTAATAGATGCATGTTGACCTAGATAGTGTATGACATTAGGTGGAATTTAGGGATGTGTTACAATGAGGTTGAGACATTCCTCCCACCAAATTTTGAATTTTCCCTCATGTATGTGGGATAGGTGTTCTTGCATCTAGATGAGATTCTATAACTATTATGTTGTCCAATAGTATATGTCTGGATGCACTTCTCCCTCTACTAATTTCCACTCTATGAAGTAGAGTAATAATATTAGGAATTGCTATTGGAATGTCTACTTATGAGTGGTATGACACTTCTTAATATTTATGAGTAAATCTTGGATGAAGTAATCCATCCAATTGAAATGTTCATTCTAGTTGATCATCCTATAAGTGATGTATATAATACCCTTGGGTATTTGTTTGGTAGACTTGGTCATCTTTCAATATCATCTGGTGATACAGTCTATGAGGATACACACTGGCCCATCTAGAATTTCATCAATGAGGACCCCTCAGTTTTCCTAAACATATAGATCCCAAAATTCTTTTAAAATTAGAAGAATTTTCATCTTTTATGGGAGTAAAGAATATCCCCATGTAGGCATGCCTAAATATCAAGCCATGACTTATGTGTTGATTACCATAGTCTCATTTGGACCTAACTATATTATACCCTCATAATATCACCCAAGTAATACTTAAATTATCTCTCCCAAGTTTTGAAATGTAGGTAATGTCAAAAAACACTAAATGTATATATTATAAAATTGATGGAGAACTACAAGGGTGAGAAGTTACACAACATCAATAGGATCAAGGTGAAAGAGATTTTATTTAGCTTGGTAGAGGTAGTCAAATTACTCTTGGTTACTGTACTTCATTTTTATAATAATCATATCAACACCTATGGCCTATTTTTGTTTTTTGTGCATTAATGACATCCTTGATTAGTTGTGATGTATCCATAGATGTATGAAGAATTAAATTAAAATTATTTATGTTATCTATGCAAGAAAATAGCTTGACTCTTGATAGTTACAGCTCATGAAAAATATGCTCAGGATGAAATGTCAACTTGGTATTCAAACTTGGATTTTATATAATTCATGACTATTAGGGTCCACATCAAGACTATGCTTATTTTTATACTCATCTTGAATGTAATGGTGGATGTGGAAAATATATATCCAATCTAACCATTAAAGTAGTTATTCATTGGTGCATATGTGGAGTAATGTTGTTATGCTCTTTGGTGTCCATACAAGATTATAGGTAGATGATGTTCATAATCTACCAATTTATTAAATATTGCATCCATTGACCCTTAGATATGGAATTTAATTCTAGTGGATGGTCATTATCTAATGGACATCTTGCTCATGTGATGTTTTTTTACCTTTCTCAATCTTAATATTTTTTAGTCACTCCTCTTTGAATTTTATAGTGGCACTCATGGATCCTCCTACACATGTCTAGTACATATGATGCTTGGTATTTGTAATTCATAATTTTTGTTGTTGAGATCATATACCAAAAAAATAGAAAATAAACACACACACACACACACACACAAAACATGTAAAATAGAGAAATCTTAATCTACATGGTACTACTCAACACCCACTCAATTTGTAGAATTAGATCAATTAAATATTGGAAATAGAGCTTAAGCCTACAACCATTTACCTTACTTAGTTACATGGTTCCCAAAAGATATCTTAAAACCATATTTATTTACTTCATTACGTCATGTATAATGTAGGATCCTTTCCATCATATTTGTAACTTGCTTGAGAATTTTCTGAAATGACTATCTTATAATAAGACTGGTTGATCTTTGTGAAATTATTTTTGGTGAAAGTTCCTATCATGCCATGTGTTTTGGCTCTACTTTTACACTTATTGAATATAGGATACTCCAAATTTGAAATTTTCCATCTAATTTAGTTCAAGGAGTTGGTTAGTAAGAGACTCATGATCTTTGAGTCACATAACCATTGCAATGTGCATGTTGGGTACTAAGTATTCCACTAACGTTAATGCTTCTAGACCATACATCAATTAGAATGGCATAAATCCTATATCCCTTTTTTAATGTGTGTAATATTCCCAAAATATCACTATAATGCAATCTTTCTAGTCATCCCACTTGACATCATAGATTTTTATTAGCATTTTACCTAGTACTTTATTAGATGCTTCAACTTGGCCATTGTCATATGGATGACACATAGTGCTTTTGTGATGAGAGATCATAAATTTTTTAGTCATAGCCCTGATGGTATTATTTAGATAGTGTGTTTATCTTTTACTGACTAATCTTATAGGGCATCTAAACCTTGTAATGATGTTCTCATATAAAAAGTTTGATACATCCTTTGTATTGTAGCTAGGTGTTGGAGCAGCTTCAACCCACTTAGTAAAATAGTTTTTCATAATGATGATGTATCTTAATTTTTTGTGATTAATTTTTGGGTTTATAGGTCCAACAAAATCAATTCCCCATTGTTTAAAAGGTTGTTATGCTAATAGAGGCTGCAAAGGCATCTCATCTTTCTATATTAGTTTACCCATACATTGGTAGATATCGTAGTGTTTTATAACTTTGTGTGCATCTTGGAATATATTTGGCCATCATAATCTACTATATATTATATTTCTCACTTTATATTCTCCCATAAAATGTCTTTCTATGAGTCTTTTATGAGCTTCCTCTAAGATTTTAGGTCATTCATGTTATTAGCAAACTTGCATAGAACTTCATCCTCCCCCAAGTACTATGGAATTCCATTAATGATGGTATATGGTAGTTATCTAGTCACAAACTACTTTTTATCATGCTCTTGATAGTGTGCAAGGAAGACTCCTTATTTGAGGAAGTTCGCAATGGATTAAAAATTCTCAACAATCGTAGAGACACATAAAAGATGAGTATTAGGAGAGTATTCTTATAATTTTTCTAGATCTTCACCTTTTGGTATGAAACTGAGATGGTTTGGTCTTACATTCTCTATTCTTGGCTTTACATTTATGCATAATTTAAACTCTTGAAACAACATCAACCATTGAGATATGTGTCCTCCTAGCATCAAATTGTTGATAAGATATTATAGGTCTTGATAATCAGTGAAGACTCTAAATGGTGTTGCAAGTACATAATGTTAGAATTTTTGAAGTACAAACATGATGGCCAATGCTTCTCACTAAATGGTTGTGTATTTTTTATATACATTAGATATTTTTTGAAAATAAAAATGAATATGATGGTTGATTCTACCATTCCCTAGCTATGCAATTATATCACTAATTTCAATGACTAAAGCATCTACATGTATGTGAAAAAGATTACTCTAGTTTGGAGAAATAAGTATGGGTTTAGTAGCAAATATTTGCTTCAACTTAATAAAGGTTGATTGACATTTTGAAGTCTAGACAAACTTCACATTCTTTCACAATAAGAAATCTAATGGAGATGAAATAGCTATGTAACTTTTGATAAACTTATGATAGTAGCCTATATTCCCTAGGAAAGTGTGCACTTCGATGGAATTAATAGGTGAAAACATGCTCAGGATTACTATGAAATTTGTCTAATCTATGAGAATACCTTTACTGTATACAACACATCCAAGAAAAATACCAAAAGTTGTAAAAAATAAGAATTTATTTAGATTAAAATAAGTGTGTAGAGCTCAACATCATTCCAACATTATATGCAACTTATAAAAATGCTCTTTGAATAAGGATAAGACTACCCAATCATCGAGGTAAACTTCTATCAAGTTCTGAAAGAAATCCTTGAATGTTGTAACCACTACATGAGAGAACACCATAGGTGTGTTATTAAGGCCAAAAGGCATGATCTTAGATGTAAAATAACCCCATTACATTGAAAATGTTATTTTGTCTCTATTTTATTTTGTAATTGATATTTGATGATATTTACTACAACCATCCATAAAATAATTAGGAATGGATCATTGACACAAGCATCATTCAAAATGTGTTAATACCCACATACTTAGATTTATCCTATTTTATTGTGTCAGACTACCATAGAAGTTACCCAATCTACGTTTTATATCAGATAGATGATTCTTTCATACTACATTCTATCCAATTTAGCCTTTATTTTCAGCTTCATATTTGGATTGAGCTTATATGTCCACTTATTTATAGGTCATGTGTACTTCTTTATTTTAATATGCATCTCACCAAGAGATGGTTCAACATGTTAGACCACTGATAAATTTCTAGTAAATACATCTTGATAATCCCTCTGAAGTTATAGCACTTCAGAGACCCCAACTTCCATCTAATAGTCATCGATGTTTGCCAATTTTTGGACCTCCTCTATCCTGATGTTTGTAAATTATTTTTATGGGGTTATTCATAAATGTTGCATTTTCCTTCATTATTAAATTACTATAGCCTTTATTTCCCTTCATATTCAAAATTTTTGATGCTATATAGCTTATCTTCTTTAGTGGGTTTTGCATTGGTGTTCTTGAGTGGTTCTACAGGTCATTCAAGCTCAAATAAATGATTCAAATATAGATTACCAATAGAATCTGAATCCTTAATGTATTTTTCTCATCTTGTATATAGTTACATGGCTGCATCATATCTTTTTATTCATTCTTAAAAACTTTATACCTTTATAATGCTTCATTAAGATTAGAGTCTAGGTTCTTTTGTGTAGTGGATTCAATTGTGGTGTTCAAGTCTTTGGCATAAAAATTACTTAAGTTTATATAGTGCATTTTTAACTAGAGGATTTTCATCTTAAAATACAAAATTTTGAATAAAATAACTTTTCACTTGTGCCCATTGCTTTGTTTTCCTTTTGTGCTTTTGGTGCATATACCATGTTGCCAGTAATAGAACAAATGTATATTGGAAAATGTGAACCCAATATTTTGGTGCCACACATTCCTCATTCTAGACTTCAACACATTTGTGCATATGAATTTTGGGTCACTCACCTTCTTAAAATAATTTATAATTGGTGTGGATGAACTATGGAAAATGGAATCTATTGATCATGATCTCACAAGCATCATGTCACTCAAGTTGGTCATTTCGATGAGTTACCCACCCTATCACAATAACTCTTTTAAGGGTATAATTTAGATTTATAATCTATTTTTTCATGGTTATTATATGAACTTGAAATCATATAATGAAGTCATTTATGTCCTCCACTGCATAGTAGATAGGAAGTTATCACTCATGTGTAAAGACCATTCACATCAATCAGAGTTTGTGGTTACCTCAATCTTAGGTGAGGAGGTGGGTATATAAGTTACCACTGATATATGAAGTTTTTCCTCATGGTAAATTTCCTTCCCTTATCATCTCTATGTATTCCTTCATGTGATCATTAGATTGAAAAAGGAAATAAACTTTTGATTGAGTAAGAGATTTTGTAGACATAGATGCACACTCTTTGATGACAAATTGGTTTATTACAAGTTATGTAACTACTAGTTTGGGCCTCCATTATTTTTATGTATTTAGTTTCTAAGTGAGAAATGATTTTACTTGAGGTTTTTTATGTTGGTATAGAAAATTACATTTAGCTACATGCAAAGATTTTTTCTTTTCCTCAGAATTCACCTTCACCTAATTGGTTTCTACATAGTGTATAGAGAGTCTAGTTTAGCTTAAATTATGTAAGGCTTAAAAACTCTATTGAGAGGAATGCCAACAAATTTATCACCTTGATGTGCCTCTATCTAGTTATGCATTGTATTAATAGTCATTTGACCATAATATGCCCACTTCTTACCTATTAGTGCAGGGTAATGTATTGTTGTAGTCTTTGTGTTGATGACTTCAAAGTCACCTTGAAGAAACAAGTCTATGACTTTGATCTCAACATCTTCTAGTCTACCAATAGGCTCAACCTTCCCATAATTATCTAGGCTCAGAGTTACTGGGTTATAGGTTAGAGATGGTCATCTGATAGATTCCTATGTAAATCTAGGAATCATGTTAATTGTGTTTTTGGGATCTCATAACCAACAAAATTAATATCAATTTATGCATCAACATCCTAGGGCTTCTTTTTCTTGACATACTAGAGCAAATTTTCTATATTTCTTTGACCACACTATGCACATTCAAGTAGGTTATGTAGTAGATTTATAATGTTCAATGAGATATATTCATTATATAATGTACTTAATAATTTCAAAATATTTGTGAGCATAGTGAAAAATATATCTTGACACATATTGTGTATGATTTGGCCATAAATTTACACAATGATTGATGCAACATTTCCATTAGTAGTCTCCTGATGCTGAATGTTTTTTAACATCTATGCAGTTTCGTACATGAGGATCTTTTTTGTAGTTAGATCTGGGTATTTATCTTATTTAGATTTACTAATCCCATGATCTTGAAGCATTTTTAGTGGAATCAAACCATTATATACGTGTTGTTTTCTTGTTATAGCATTAAAAAATGCACTTTATTTAGGTTATGCACTCACCATATTCACATTCTAAACATCCTAATCCTTCCTTTACTTATCTAGAATAGGATAATATTAAGTGTCATGCTGGTCAGAGACTCTATGGTTTTTTCAATATAACTATCATTAATGATTCATTAGGAAATTACATTGAACATGATTATATCCACCACATAGATAGCATTTTAGAGGAGGTTGTTAATAATTATTACCTTTATCACCCTGGTATCCTCCTCTGTATCCACCTCAACCTCCTCCTCTATTGGATTGATATTCACCTTGATATCCTCCTTATGGTTGCATAACATTCCAATGTTGGTGTTATTGATTATTATCTCCAGTTATAAATTGTTGTGGCACAGCTGGTAGGACCCAACTTATTTGTTGCTGCTATGTTATGGGTGAGCTCCAAGGTGATTCATACTAACACTGAGGGGATGAAGGTATCCAATTTGGAAAATAAGGGGTCCATCCATCTAGACCTTGAGATTGATATTATAGTGAACTTGGAATCCATTATGGACCTATTTTTGTCAAACAACCTTTATCTACCTCTATGCCTAGGATCACTAGCTTCACTAAGGACATTTGTTACATAGTGATGGTGAACACATTTTTAGTGATGCCTTATTTAAGCTCCTATAAATCCAAATAATTTTTATCATCATGATTAGGTGATTTTTACAAATTTCAATACAAATTATATGAGTTCTTTATATATTGCTACAAAAGATGGCATTGCATAGTGGCATGACCAGTTACTTGGTAGAGTTCACAAAATTCTATTTTGACTTTAAGACAATCATTTCTATGGTGTCCCTCTTTTTTTTACTCTATACACCATAAATTTAATTTAGTATTATCTTCTTTGTGGTATTTTTCCTTTTTTTCTTGAAATCATGTAGTGTATTTTCAATCTTAGAATTAGCAATAGGAGCTTCTCCATATCTTTAATAAATTCTATGCATAAGGCAATAGATCTAACATCTACTTTCATAACATATTGAGTTTGTGTAGTGGAAAACATAATTCTAAGGCATAGTCCTTCAATGAAGCATGTATCTTTGTCCTTATCTGTTAAAGCAAACTCTACCTTATTCATTACATCAAAGAATCTATGGTCATAGTCATAGACCAATTCCCCCAAATTTTGTCATATCTCCTTTAGGTCTTATATAGTCTAACTTGTGTAGTTTTTGATCTTGAATTATGTGACAAACAAGTCTTAAATGTCTTTTAGGCTTGCCTGATAAAGGTCTCTTAGGTATATGAAATCTAGTTCTTTTCCATTTAATTCCCCTACTAATTTACACTTTTGGACAACTTCATTAGTGAAACCCTTAGCTTGTCATTTCATCTTGCAAGTCAGTAGGTATTGTTTAAGATATATGGACCCATCATAATGGGCTAAGTTTATGAATCCTCCTAGATGAGTCATCATATTGATTACTATAGATGGAGTCTTTTATGTATATATTTTTAGAGGATACTATGTTTTCAGTGATCCTACCTATGTACTACTCTGTGAACTAGGAAAATTATTGTGTGCACTTTGTTTGCCTATGCTTCCTTATTTTTGTTGTTTAGATTCAATTAAATCTATGTAATTTAAAGTATTTCTAATAGATTTGGTATTAATTTCATTATCTTAATGATTCACATGTTCTTAAAATGGTCCTTCCCAACTATCTCCTTCCTATCCACCTAGCTAAAATCTTCTACTAGAATATAAAAGATTGGGTTCTAGGGAAGTGTGCTATTTCAATGAATGGTTCTTTCTTGTGTCTTCTTCTATGCTTGAACCTACATTTAACCTATGACTATATTCTATTTCTTTATGTAATTATTCTTATTTAGACAATAACAATTCCTATAGTTGTGCACTACCTCTATCATTTGTTTGTTCAACTTAAAAATTATTCTCACCTTCTTCTTTGCATGTATCATCTTCATCTTGTTATTCATCCTCTCATTATATATATTGTCATGCATCATCATATTTATTCATCCTTTTTTCATCCTCTCACTCATCACATATACACACTCATTCATCATCTAATCTACTGCTACTATTACCTCTACTCGTAGCTCCTTGGGTATTGTTTTATTTATTCCATCTATTCTATTATCATAGTTCCCTTTCTAAATCCAAACTTTTCTTTTGACTCTTCTTCTCCTCCATCTTCATTCTATATTTAGGTTTAATATTTACTTATTCATCTATTTATAAATCACCATCATACACACACACCCCCCCAATACACCTGAAGTAACTACTCCATATTAGTTAGAGTAGGCACCATGGCCTTATCCACAACCAACATCTTTATCAGGAGAGGTAGTCACTGTAAAAAATTTCCTCTAATTACTTGTATAAAATGGTCTTACATATATTTGAACGTTATATACCCTTACACTTCAAAATTGATGATGTATCCATCTATGGTGGTGGTGACCCAGTAGTATATTGATTTCATCTAATTAGTTTCTAGTTTCAACAATTGGTCTATCTTTTCTTTAGTCCAGGTAATTATTTCTTTCATTCTAGGATTAAATCAATAGTATTCCAATCTTTTCAGCCAATTAGTTAGTAGTTTATGTAGTTTTCACCAAAAAATCTCATATATTTATCCTTAGATATGCTCTTAGATAATTTCAATTATGGTAAGACCAGTATTTTTAGATTCCTCTTTTGTGAAACTCCATACTTTATGGTCTAACCATGTTTTAATGTCTCACTATCCAGGTAACCATATTAGCATAGTTTCCTCTAGAAGGAGTGTTTCCAAGCTCATTTCACCATTATTATTAGAGTTTACTAGTATAATAGAACATGTTAAGGATGAGGATAGCTAAGTCTTATTCAAGTGTACATGATAGTGCAAAGAATTCATATTTAACAAGGAAGATAGAAACATAACAAAGATATATTTTTCTATTCTGGATAGGAATTAAGATTAACTAGTATTTAAGTAATCATTAATAGAGTAAATAGGATAACTTAGATGGGATTAACCCATTTATTAAACATGATTTCACACACAAAGAAAAAAATAATAAATATATATATAGTTGTTTACTACCCCTATCTATTCATATTCTTCTCATACTATGGAACAAAAATAGGAGACTATTCATCTTCTATCCTTTTACAAGTCATGAAGGATAGGAAAAAATACATATAGCTGACAATTGCTTACATAATGCATGAATATCCAAAGAATATCATCTGCAACTTTACTTATCCATTTTCTTCTCCCAACAACAAGCATTTAGTTCACAACCAATGTTTGTGAAACAAAGAGGCACCACTATCCAACAAGTACTAATTAAGCATCAATTACATTTTACTTAGCATGTGCCATAGATACAATGATAGGGCCTTGGTTCATAATAAGTTCCCCTTATTTAGCTAGGTTTGACTAGTTAGTAGTAAGTCCCTAATCAATCTCAAAAGGCATAGTATTTTACCATAGACATATCCTTCCATCACAACCATAATTCCCTCAAAACCAAGACTATATACCAAATCCAAACCAGAATATAGCCCAAAAACATATACAATTTCAACAACTACATCCCAATCCTTGGATGCATATTCCTACTCAGTTTAATCATAAAACCATTATTCCATAATAAAACATGCCTCTATTAAACCCTGATCAAGGTAATCCACCTTTGACCATCTAGCCACTACCTCAGCCAGATGTACCATCTAGTTTCCTAGTCTAAGAACTATAACAAATGAAGCATGCCATTGCCACCATTTAAGTAAGATGATGTGTGATCATACCCATTCAACATGGAGTATATGAAGATACCATTTTCTTTAGGCTATGAACCACCAAAATTTAATATAGATAAGGACAAAGGAGACCCTAAGGCTCATTTAACATAATTCTTTATTATTTTCCAACCAGTGGATTATAAATACATTTAACTCCTTTTTTTTCCTTGAAGTCCAGCAAGATAGGATTTGGAGTAATTCCTCAAATTTCCAAAGAATTATGTATTTGATTTTAATGACCTCTCAGATAAATTTGTGCAACATTTCTCCTATAATCTTGAACATGAGATTTCATTAGTATATTTGACTCAGACCAAACAAAAAATGAATGAAATATTTGAAAGCTATATATAGATATGGAAATCACTTGTTAGTTGTTTCACCCATAACTTACTAGATAAATAATTGGCCATTTTGCTTACTAAAAATTTGAAAAGTGAGATATCCTATCATCTAGAGATTTAGTGTGCACATACTTTCAAATAGATCATCAATAAAGGTTTGATAATTAAAAAGGCTATTATTAACAAAGGGATTATCAAATTAACCTCTCCAAACCAAAATCAGAACCAAAACTAAGGAATCAACCAAAATCAAAACCATAACTAAGTTTAATCATAATCATCAATACCTGCTCAAGATAGTAACTATGAAAAATATGAGAAATAAAAACATAGTAATAATGTTGTTAGAAATGGATAAACTAATTTGTGACATGTCTAATGGGTGAAAACACCATCTACTCAACCTACATCATAAATGTATCTTACTCCTCATCAGTAGCCTATTCAACAAGCGTAACCTTTATATCAACCTAGACCAACTCAAAAGACATAGCAACCACCACCTTTGTAAATTCCTCCTCCATGAAACAATCCCATTCCTCAAGTATTCAGTGACTTTAGTGAACCTATAGAAGTATTTTTTTTCAAGATAGTCATAGCTAACATGATTAGTTGACCAATTTTGAAACATTATCCTAAGGGTATTTCATATCAAGATTGGTATAGAGAGAATGAGTTTATGAGTACCATCATATTCATGGATATAATCAATTTCATTGTGTGTAGATAAAACACCTCATTTAAAATATGTTAGAAAATGGGAATATTACATTGTATAATAGAGCATCTACATCTAATTATAACTTGGGTATATACCAAAACCCTTTTTCACAACATAACAACAACAACCAACTTTAGAAATAATAAAGGCTAGAATAATAATAGTATCAATAATATCCATGATAAAAATAACAATATAAATAATAAAAAAACCAACATCAACCTAATGGGAGGAACTAAGGCTAGAATGATTTTAATAACCAATAGACCTACCATGTAGTTACATATGACTACACCCAAGTTTTAGGTCATATTGTAGTAGGTCATTTTTTAACCATTACCATTAATATTAGAGTAAGTGATAATATACCAAGACCATTTCTAAAAAATTCTAATCAACCTACCTATGCCAATAATCCTTCCTTGACTTGGGACTGCAACCAAGTGCAAAAATAACTAGGGATTACTATTTTTAGACCTTATACCGATAACTTGTCATTGCCTTGTGAATACATCCAAGTATAATAACAATCAAGACTTATCCTATGTAGTCCACACTCATCATCATTTTATAGATTTAATAGTCTTATATCTAATCCTAATTGTGAAATCTGTTGGGTGAATATTTTGTCGATCAACGTACTGATAAATAAAATAGTTATGATCATCCAAAGTAGGAAGATTGGTCAGCCAAATGTGTAGGTTTACCACATCAAAATGGGACTAATCTCTCCTCTCATCAAGGAGAGGTTCCCTATATATATATATAAACAAAAAATAATACTCAGGGATAGAATAAACCATCCATCTCTCTTTTTTCAAAGATGATGCATGCAAATTAAAGGAGAAATCTTAGGGATAATGATAGAAAGAACTCCTCTTTTTTTAGAAGTACCATTTAAAAAACCACAAGAATCTTTCTGGTCGTAATTGAAAAATGTAACCAAGGTCGTAGTAACTAGTAAATTGAGATGTAACACAAAGTCTTCACCTAAATTGCCCAAGAGTGAGATACGAAGGACAATGAGGGCACAAAGTCATCCCAAGGTCCTTTACATAGAAACAAAAATAAAACACACTAAAGGCAATTATGGGGGCACAAAGTCTCTCCACAGTTAGATTTAGGACACCTTCTTGACTACTTTCACTAATTTTGCTTATTAAATTAAAGGAACAAAAAATATATTAAGAAAAAGACACAAGAATAGTTTCCCCAATGACAAAGATATTACAACACAAAGTCTAAAAAGTCACTTGCTTTATTATTCCAATAACAAAATATGATTAACAATTTGAGCTCAAAGTCTTAGTAATGCCTTTCAATTTTGGGCAGAGTTTTGTTTCTGACCATCAGAGAGAGAGATCTTAAAATAAAAAAGAGAGTCCCTTATATAGCCTCTTCAAAAAAGACTTGGGAATAGTAACACATCATATTGCATCAAATTTTGTTAAGAATACATGCTAGAATTTAGGGGCATTTACCCATTTGCTTTTCTCAATGCAGAGAAATAGGTCACACCATTAAATGTTTGCATCCTTCAATATCCACCTTGCGGTCTACTTCTAGAAACATATCTAATGTGTAAATGTTTCTAGTCGTTCCTCATCATTCCTCCTTTTCTATTTATTTGAATTGGGTCCTCGATTCAATTTGCTGCTCTATTCCTTAGTCACTTCCTACTGGTATTTTTAGAACCTTGTGAAATATGACACTTGGTAGCTTCTATTGCATTTGATGAGATATACGTGTCATGTTTTGTTGCTTTGATATTGTCTCAATAGATGACACATGGCAGCTTCCACTGTAACTTTGAAGATGAAACGTGGTAGCATAGTAGGTTTTCTATTTCTTCAAACTTTTATTTCGAAGAAAAAAGTTTGAAGGAATTATTATAGACAATTTGTCTGAAGGAATTGTTTCTTTGTCACTTTTGCCTGGGGAACTTTTCTGAATTAAATCCCTTTGCTCTTTTAGCCTTTGAATTGGTCCATTTGCCCCTTTTCTACCCTCCATAAGGGTGGTTTGAGCTCCAAATTGGTCTTTTAGGTTTTTTCAATGGTTCACTTTGGACTTTGGGTGTCCTTCAAAAGGGTTGTTTGTCTCTTGGAAATTTTCCTTAGTCGATTTTATGTGAATCTCAAATTGTGACACGTGGCATCATCCACTGTGAAATAGGTCAGGACACATGGTAGCATCTATTGAACTTATAGAAGCTTTGGACACCTTTTGAGTGTCCTATGAAAGATGACACTTGGCAGATTCTATTGCATTTTGGAAACACTATAGAACCATGTGGGACTTATTTTAGATTCATGCGGATGATGCCACTTGGCGTGTTTTGCTTAACTTATAGAAGACATGTGGCATCATCTATTGCTCTTAAAAACAAAGTGAAATGAGGCTTAGAAGATGACACTTGGCAACATCCATTGAGTTCTATCAAGTTTTTGTTTTGGTCTATTTGTTTCCTTCCTTAGTTACTTTTGCCACAAAAATTCCCTCTGCAAAGGCACTTGTGTCTTTGATGCTTGGGGCACTCCTTTGAACTTGTCACTTGAACCGACCGATTGAACCAACTTTGGTTCAATGGTTTAATGGTGCATTCCCTTGTTTCTATTGACCGTTTGAACCAAGATTCTTTGAAACAAGCCTCATTAAACCCGTTGAACCTTGAACTAATCTTGAAAATGTCTAAGTGTCAGAAACTTGTTCTTTTGATTGAACCTACTTGTAGAAGCCTTTGAACCTATTGAACCATTAGTCTTTTGACTGAAAAAGCTTGAATAATTCCCAATTTTGAAAGCTTAGAACACTTTTTTGAAATGGGAAGAGATATTTTGGTCTTACAAGACCAAAATAACTTATATGTTGTCCTAAAAATGAGTGACTTTTTTTGGGTACAACAGTTGGCTCCAGTTGGGGAACTTCTATCAATTATAAAAAAGAATTGAAGGGAGTAGAATCTAGAATCTCTAGTGTCTTCATGTGTACCATTGGGATATGGATTCATGTTACCTTGAAATGAAAGGCATCAAAAAATAAAAATGAAAAGAACAAAATAAAAACAAAAGACTACACAAATATACATACGTACAGGGGAACTCATCTGATACTTTAAGAGTTGAAGTGCTTCAGATGTTGCCCATTATGAGGTAGAGAAAAGAGAGTGCCATCTTGGTACTTCAACAAGAAATTATTTTCACTATTGAGCTGATGAATAGTAAAAGGGCCCCTCCATAGGGAATCAAACTTTCCATGCATCCCCTTTGGTTCTCTTCTCTTGTCCCACAATAAGACTTTATCTCTAATCTGGAAATCATGGTTCTTTACTTTTTGGTTGAAGAGATTCTTCACCAGACCTTGATGGGTGGCAGTTCAATCCACCACTATAGTTCTCTAATCTTTCAGCTCAGTCAGGCACATGATCCTCTAATCAAGGGAGCTCTCATAAGTTTGATCTTCAATCGCCTTAGCCAATTTCAATGCTGGCAATTCCAAGGTGATTGGTATCTCAGAGTTGACACCATGAAGAATTTGGAAGGGAGACATACCAATTGCCCTCTTCGGTGTAATTATGTCTACCCATAGAGCATCAACCAATACTTTATGCCACATCCTTTGGTTATCATCCACCAGCTTTTTGATGATAGCCACCAGGTTCTTATTGCTTGATTCAGCCTATCCATTCCCTTGTGGAAAATAATCAGAAGAATGGGAGAGTGTAATTCCATAATGGAAATAGAATTATGTAATCTCTTGGGAGGTGAAATAAGCTACATTATCAGTAAAATTTTTGATTGGAACTCCAAATCGGGAAATGATATTCCCTTTGAGGAAATTGCATACAACTTCTGAAGTAGCATGCTTAGTTGGGATTGTTTCTACCCACTTGGTGAAATAGTCAATTAATGTAATGACATAATCATGTCCAAAACTTGAAGATGGGTTTATAGTCCCAATAAAATCAATCCCCCATTGTTGGAAAGGTTCTTCTATGATCATTATCTTGAGAGGCAAGGTAGCTAACTTGGGTCTTCCAACAAATTGTTGGCAGAGTTCACATTTTCTCACCTAGTTATATGCATCTTGGAAAAGAGTTGGCCAGTAATACCTGGCTCATAAAATCTTGTGAGCAGTCACAAGAGTAGAAAAATGTCCTCCACAAGCTAGATTGTGGAAAGATTTTAAAATTTGGCTTTGTTTCTCTTTGTCTACACAGTAAAGGAATACTCCATCTATGCTTCTCTTATACAACCGTTGTTCCAAAGAACAAAATTGGCAGCTTTCAACTTGATAGTCCTCCTTTTTTTATAAGATAAATGAGAAAGATATTCACCATAAGTAAGGAAATGTGCAATACCTGAATACCACTCATTGGTAGTGGAGACAAAAAGGACTGTTCGTGTGTCTTCCACTTCAGCTTCTTCATGTTGTGTATCTTCTGGCTTGTTATCAACAATTAATTGACATAGGCCATTTCCCCTTACTAGCTTTATTGGCTTGATGTCTAAATCAAACTCTTATATCTTTGCAATACAATTACCTCTTTTTGTGCCAAACTCTTGCTGAGTTAATATGGACTTGGCTGTAGAGTCAGGAACTAAGGCAGTAATGTGTGAATTCAGGATATAGAAATGGAAATGTTTGACTAATTTCACCACTACATAAGCATGATTCTCTATGTTTGAATACTTCATCTCATGGGTTTTGAGAGGGAAAATCATGAAAGAAATGGGAGATTCTATACCTTCCTTGTCTTGTTGAACAAGAATTGTTGAAAGCGTGTGTTCAAAAGCATAGCTGTATATGATAAAATATTTGTTGTAATATGGACAAACCAAGGTAGGGGCATGGGCAATGGTAGTCTTGATATCCTAAAATGTTGACTTGTCTTCTTTAGTCTAGCTGAAGGTGGTTTTCCCTTTCATCATGTTCACAATGTGTCTAGTCTTCTCAGCAAATTTGGTGATGAACCTCCATAAGAAATTCACATTTCTGAAGAAAGAGTGAACAACATTTTTACTTGTAGGCAAATTAAGCTCTTGAATAGACTTGACTCTATCTGAGTCAATATTTATGCCTTCTTTAGACAGAATGTGTTCAAGGAGTTTCCCCTCTATTACTCCAAAAATAGACTTCTTAGGCTTCAAGGAAATACCATTCTGCAGCAGTGCTCCAGCACTTGTTACAAGTGGCATACATGATCAAAATGGTGCTTTGAAAAAATGGTTAAGTCATAAAGGTATACCACTATGAATTTACCCATCTCATCATTGAAATCCAAGTTCATTGCTCTCTGAAAGGTGAGACCAGCATTTATCAAGCCAAAAAGCATTCTTTTATATGCAAATGTACCACAAGGTGTGGTGAATGCAGTCTTGTGTTAGTCTACTTCACTAACTTCAACTTGATTATATCCTGAGAAGCCATCTAGCATTGATAACATATTTGAACCTGTCACTGTTTAAAGCACTTGATCCATAATTGGCAAAGGGTAATTATCTTTCAAAGATGATTGATTCAGATTCTTGAAATCTACACAAATGCAAAATTCACCACTCTTCTTCCTTACAGGCACTATGTTTGCAATCCATGTGGAATGATGGATTAGGAAGATGATTCTAGAATTTAACATTTTTTGTATCTCAGATAGAATAGTACCTGATATTTTTAGATTGTACTGTCTAGATTTTTGCTTATAGGGCATTGAGTCAGCCTTGAGAGGAATGTCATGGTGGATTTCATTAGGTCTGAGAGACTTCAAGTCATCATAAGAATAAGCTAAGACATCCATATATTGACAGAGTAAAGTGGTGAACTTGAATCTTTCTTTAGGAGTACAACACTTACCAATGTTAACCATCTTGGGATTTTCTTTAGTAGTCAGATTTACTTGATCGAATCCCTGAGAGAAGCTTGAATTTGTTTTTTGTTGTTTGATGAATCTATCATGCTTTTCAAATAGTTTCTCAAGAGAAACCAGACCTTTGGGAATTTTTTTCCTTTTAGCTATAAGAATTCTTCATTTATATTTGAACTAGATTCAGAGGCTGATTCATAGTTTTGAAGTTCACTACCTTCAAAATGTAGTTGTTTGAAATTGTCTTTTCATTCTAGGAAGGCAATGACTTGATGATCATCATTAAATACTTGAAAATGATCAGCATTATTAGGAACACTTAGTATAAAGACTATCTCAATAGTATACCTATTTTCTTTGAAATCTGAGTAAGGAACTAAGAGAGTTCCTAAAAAAACAAGTGCATCAGCTCTATCATTAGATTCCCTGGGTATGGTAGAAATGTTGAAAGCATCAAAGCTTTCAATTTGGTCCCAAACCAAGTTGTGGTAGTGGCGTAATCTTTCATTCTTGGTTTGGTATAGGTTCCTTACCTGACAAACCACCAATTCAACATCTCCTTTAGCATGAAGGAGTTTGCTGCCCTTGTCTTAAGCAGCCTTCAATCCAAGAAATAGAGATTCATATTCAGCTGTGTTGTTAGTGTTACTAAATTGTAATTGTAAGATGAAGGAAACATATCTCCTTGAGGAGATATTAACACAATCTCGGCTCTTGAACTGGTAGAGGAGTAGCTACCATCAAATTCTAGAGTCCATACTTCATTAAACACTAATTTTTCTTTAGATTTTCCTTCATTAGAGAGGGAAGATCCTTCTTTGTTTATATTTCAACCTACTAGTTCTTCTACTATTCTAGTTGAACTAATTTCTGGGTTGACACTTTCAATAATTTTATCAGATGCTTCATGAACTTCATCTATAAATAGAAAGTAGTTACCCATACCTGAGGATTCAAAAATAATTTGAGCTTCAGGGGCTGATGTTTGGGTGACCACATATTTTGCCTCCTTTTTAGGGAGTAATCTCTTCATTACACCTTTGGTAGGGATCCTTACCTCAGAAAAGTCCATGCTTAGTTCTCCACCAACATCTTTGCAGAAATTTTGCCCAAGTAGGATACCATAGGATGTTGGAACATTAGCCACCAGAACTGTCATCTTGATTCTTTTGTTTGGAAAGGCTGCAATGCAAATTGGGCATCCTTGATTTGTCCCAGCAATGGCACTTGCTTGTTCTCCATGGAGAAACATCTACCAAATGTCTTGGTTAATGTGTGATCAAGAGATTCAGCTACTTTAGCAGGCATGACATTTTTAGATGCACCTGAGTCTATAATACAATTACTTAGTTTGTGACAATTTATTAACAAGGAAACATAGAAAGTTTTTATTTTCCCAGGGGTAGTTAGAGGAGTAATGACAAAATTATTTGGAATGGGCATGTTCTTCGAGGGATTAGGGGTTACCTTTTTAGCTTCTTGTCTTGCAAGGATGGTCTGGTTCTTGACATATTGGACTAGCTTATCCAATTGATCAGGATTGGACTACAAATATTCAAATTCAGACATTTGTATTTTTGTCTTTTTGACATGATCAATTATGTCAAATGGTTGAATTAAGCTAGGTATAGAGAAAGGTATTTCAACCTTTTTTAAGTTTTAGGAGGGATGGGAGGAGGGCTAGTTTCCAAAATTGAAGTAGAAGGTGAAGGTGAAATTGATGTACTTACCTTTTGGGTGATCATCAGATCCTTTGATTGGAAAGGCAGAGTGGTTCCACACTTAGCAATTGTAATTGCTAGTTGAGGTTACTCCTTTGTCTTCCCTTTATTAGCTTGCTAGATTGATTGGTTATTAGACCTGGTAAACACTGCATATGATCCATTAAAAGCTTCTCCTTAACTTATGGGTTTATCTTGGTAGTTCAAGAAACCAATGTGAGAGTCACCAGCTAATTCTTCTTGATTTTATACAAGATTAGCATCATTTTCTTGATTCAATTTAGGCTAGAAAGAAAACTCTAATTCTGCTTCAAGATATCTCATTGCTAAATTGGTTGGAAGACCTTATAGGGCAAGTTTCCCTTATGGGGGAGGAAGATGATTTTGTTGCCCTTGATTCTTGGCAACATTGCCCTAATATGACTGATTTGGAAATGTCCTTCTTAGCATATCTCTGTATGAAGGAGCAGAAGACATTCCTTGCACTATTTTCTTTTTGAGAGCAAACAACTCATTTGCCAACTTCTGCACCATTGGATCAGTGGTGCCCGTAGATGAATATTCAAAAGATGATGAAGGTCTATTTTTATTAGGGTCCCTCCTTATCTTTTCAACCAAGATAAGGTCATCTTCTACCTCAGTAACCAAGTCCTGAGTAGTAGCAAGGTCTATGTGTTTAACCCATCTCAGCAAGAAACTCACTTTAGGCAGCTGTGAGTTGATGAAGAAACACTTAAGATTTTGAGGTGTCAGTTGGGCAACCATGGGGATCTTATGCCTCAACTTGTCAAACCTGGAAATGAAGTCCCTCATAGGTTCATGGGGCTCCTTCTTCATCTACATGAGTTGGGCCAGCAAGGCATGTGCATCCTCTATAGGCTTAAACCTAGCTTCAAATTTGTCTTTCAAAGTGTCCCAATCAGTCACTGATCGAGCTTGAAAATGGTAGAACCAGTCTACACCAGCACCTTGTAATGTTTCTACAAATAGCCTAACTGCTACATCTTCAAATTCTACTCCAATTATGCCAAAGGCTATGCTGAAGGTTGCAATGTGTTCATCAGGATGAACTTTTCCATCACCATAGAATTTGGGGAGATTCTTCCTTGAACTGCATGGGAGCTCATGTAGAGGTGGAGTAAGATTGAGAAGACCAAAATAATTACCCCAGGGGCCTTGAGCTGCCATTATAAGATTATGAAAAGGAGGAATAACAAATCTTAAAGGGGTAATTATGGGCAAAGCTTTATCAACAATAAAAGTGGATACTTCACTTGGTAATGGAGACCTAACTTTAGTAGGAGGAAAGCTCTTGGTTCATTGGAGGTGAGATGGTGAAGGAAATGGATCACAATTACTTCACTATACCAACTCGAATACAGGGTCAATAATACCTTTATCCCTTTGGCTTTGTGTATATCTTGAATCTGCCAAATTGTGCAACAAAAATGGAAAAGAATTGACCTTGCTTTACTTTGAAGCTTGAGGCTTTAAACTGTGCATTCTTTCCCATTTAGTGTGGAGGTGAATGGTAAGGTTATAATAATAATGGGTAAAACACATAAATGGAATGGAGTCTATAATGGATAATGGTAGAGACTGATTCCATCTAAAACTTGAGGTTTTAGAATGCACATAACTATTACCCCAGCGGAGTCACCAAAAATTGTTGGGTGAATATTTTGTCAATTAGCATACTGATAAACAAAATAGGTCTGATCATCTAAAGTAAGAAGATTGGTCAGTTAAATGTGTAGGTTTACCACATCAAAAGGAGACTAATCTCTCCTCTCATCAAGGGGAAGTTCTCTCTCTCCCTCTCTCTCTCTCTCTCTCTCTCTCTCTCTCTATATATATATATATATATATATATATATATATATATATATATATATATATATATATATATATATGTATGTATGTATTTATGTATGTATGTATTTATGTATGTATGTATGTATGTATGTATGTATATATATAAAATAATACTTAGGGATAGAATAAACCATCCATCTCTCTTTTTTTAGAGATGATCCATGTAAATAAAAGGAGAAATCTTAGGGATAATGACAGAAAGCACTCCTCTTTTTTCAGAAGTACCATTCAACAAACCACAAGAATCTTTTTGGTAGTAATTACAAAATGTAACCAAGGTCGTAGTAACTAGCAAATTGAGATGTAGCACAAAGTCTTCACTTGAATTGTCCAAGAGTGAGATACAAAGGACAATGAGGGCACAAAGTCATCCCAAGGTCATTTACATAGAAACAAAAAGAAAACACACTAAAGGAAATTTTGGGGGCACAAAGTCTCTCCACAGTTGGCTTCTGGACACCTTCCTAACTACTTTCACTAATTCTACTTATTGAATTAAAGGAACATAAAATATATTAAGGAAAAAGACCTAAGAACAGTTTCCATAATGACAAAGATATTATAGCACAAAGTCTAAAAATTCACTTGCTTTCTTATTCCAATAACAAAATATGATTAACAATCTGAGCTCAAAGTCTCAGTAATGCCTTTCAATTTTGGGCAGAGTTTTGTATATGACCATCAGAGAGAGAGAGAGAGAGAGATCTTAAAACAATAAAAGAGAGTCCCTTATATAGCCTCTTCAAGAAGGACTTGGGAATAGTAACACATCATATTGCATCAAATTTTTTTAAGAAGACATGCTAGAATTTAGGTGAATTTACCCATTTGCTTTTCTCAATGCAGAGAAATAGGTCATGCCATTGAATGTTTGCATCCTTCAATATCCACCTGGTGGTCTACTTCTAGAAACATATCTAACGTGAAAATGTTTTTGGTCATTCCTCATCATTCCTCCTTTTCTAGTTATTTGAATCAGGTCCTCGATTCAATTTGATGCTCTATTCCTTAGTCACTTCCTATTGGTCTTTTGAGAACCTTGTGGAAGATGACACTTGGCATCTTCCACTACATTTGATGAGAGACATGTGTCATGTTCCACTGCTTTGATATTGTGTCTCAATAGATGACATGTGGTGGCTTCCATTGTGACTTTGAAGATGACACATGGCAGCATAGTAGGTTTTCTATTTCTTTAGACTTTTCTTTCAAAGGAAAAAGTCTGAAGGAATTCTTTCAGACAATTTGTACAAAGGAATTGTCTCTTTTTCACTTTTTCCTTGGGAAATTTTTTGAAGGAAATCCCTTTGCTCTTTTGGCCTTAAAATTGGTCTATTTGCCCCTTTTTTACCCTCTGCAAGGGTTGTTTGAACTCTAAATTGGTCTTTCATGTTTTTGCAATGGTTCACTTCAGCTTCTGGGTGTCCTTCGAAAGGGTTGTTTGTCCCTTGGAAATTTGCCTTAGTCTATTTTATGTGAATCACAAATTGTGACACATGGCAATATCCACTGTGAAATAGGTGAGGACACGTGGTAGCATTCATTGAACTTGTAGAAGCTTTCGATGCCTTTTGAGTGTCCTATAAAAGATGACACTTGGTAGCTTCCACTACATTTTGGAAACACTATAGAACCATGTGGGAATTATTTTAGATTCATGCAGATGATGCCACTTGGCATGTTCTACTTAACTTACAAAGGACATGTGGCAGCATCTGCTACTCTTAAAAATAAATTGAAATGAGGCTCGAAAGATGACACTTGGCAGCATCTGATGAGTTCTATCAATTTTTTGTTTTGGTCTATTTGTTTCCTTCCTTAGTCACTTTTGCCATGAAAATTCCCTCCACAAGGGCACTTGTGTCTTTGATGCTTAGGGCACTCCTTTGAACTTGTTGCTTGAACTGACTGATTGAACCAAATTTGGTTCAATGGTTCATTCCCTTGTTTCTATTGATTGTTTGAACCAAGATTCTTTGAAACAAGCCTCATTGAACATTTTAAACCTTGAACTAGTCCTAAAAATGACTAAGTGTCAGAAACTTGTTCTTTTGATTGAACTTGCCTGTAGAAGCCTTTGAACCTATTGAACCATTAGTCTTTTGACTGAAAAAGCTTGAATAATTCCCAATTTTGAAAGCTTAGAAGAATTTTCTGAAATGGGAAGAGATATTTTGGTCTTACAAGACAAAAATAACTTATATGTTGTCCTAAAATTAGTGACATTTTTTGGGTACAACAAAATCATAACTCAGTGGTATAAGATTACCATTTTAGGCCCATAATCTCCTTCCAATAAACCAGTCCAACCCACTATGCTTAATAGAAATAATTTGTATACCCTTATTAAGGAAAATGCATATAACATTATGGAATAACTTTAAAAGACACCTGTATAAATCCCCAATCTATATCTGTTGTGTATGTCTACTATCCATAAGAACATCTTAATAAAGTTCCTAGGTCAATCCCAAGTTGTAAATGACATAACCCCAAATAAATTCCAAGATTTGGTTGGATATCTAGCCCCAAGACAACATTTGACTTTTTAACAAAGTCAAATGTTGTCCTTTGTCCCTCTTTATAACAATTCCCTATACATTAAAGTTGTCGTCATGTGGTACAAAGTCAAATGTGTCCTTGTAGATAATGGATCAAGCCTAAATATTGTGTCTTTGAAGCCCATTTAACATATTGGATATATAATAACCAATTTATAGCTAGAAAAAATTACTATCCAGGCCTATGATAATAAATAATAGGATTCAAAAGGCACCATAATATTTCTAGTTATCATTACTCAAATGACCCATGATACACTTTGTCATGTGTTAGACATAGATTTATCATACAATTCACTCTTGAGTCAACCTTGGATACATGAAATTTGTGTAATCCCTTCGAAATTGCACCAGTGTCTCACGTTCTCTCACTCAAGCATGAAGGTCATTATCAAAAATATTTTTAACCTTATGAATATTATAAACATTTATACGCTAAGTATGAAAGGTAAAACTACCATTTTGGCCTAGATCTAATTCCCAAAAAGGACAAAAATAAAGAAATAGTTGTCAAATTTTTAGAGGCTAATTATATAGACCTAGATAGCCTTGACTCATCTTCACATATGCCACCTATTAAATTTTTTAATCATTTTACCATCTTGGCCTTTTGATGACCCTTTCAATCAATAATTATCAACACACTCATTTTAGCTTCTATATTTTTTCTTGTAATAAATAAAGTTTTTTTCAATAATGGTAGTTTGTGGTTGTAGGTTACAAGTAATGTCATGCATTGACTTTGTTTAAATGGATTATACTCGCAAGTAAAAATAATAAAAGTGATTGTTTTCCATATTGATTGTATGGTGTCATCATGGGCATTCAATCCTCACATATATAATATCCTAGAGTGCATGGAATTGATTTTCTACAACATTCTCCCCCTCTCATGTTGATGTGGAATGAGTAGGATAGAAAGAGAGAGGACGGGGTCATGATGAGGGTATGAGTGTGAGTGGAGATAAGACTTAATGAATGATTTGTTAATGGTTAAATATTATTTTCAATATAATACATGTTATATTAAGAATAAAAAATATTTTTCTATGACCAAAATATATGACGTACCTTTTAATAATTTACCTATTTTTTTAGGATCCACCTGAACCCCTTGGGCTAAAATAATATGCTCGATATACTCCACTTCATCCTGGATAAAAGTGCATTTGGATTATTTTTCACAAAGATGATGGTAAAAAAAATGTTTTAGTGTGAGCTCTAGATGTTGGAGATGCTCAGACCATGTTTTATTATAGATGAGGATGCCATCGAAAAAGACCAGAATTAGTTTCCATAGGTAGGGTTGGAATATTTTATTTATCAATGCCTAAAATGTTGAAGGAGCATTAGTGATTCCAAAGGGCATGACCAAAAACTCATAGTGGCCATCATGCATACAAAAATTTGTCTTAGGCATGACACATTTCACATTACCAAGCTTACACAGAACCCCAAGTCCTATGGAAGACCAAAATCTAAGCCACCTTGCATGGAATGAAAACAAAAAGGAAAAGGTAAACTTAATAAGTTAACTTCTATCATTTTCACACCAGCCACAACCAAGAAGAAGACCCACTTGCCAATGATGAATCTTGGTTATTCAATGACAAACTAGCCAATTTTTACAAAAATACCAAATATCACATTCCTAACATGGTGGAGAATCAAACCTATGAAAGTGGAGGCCTTAGACCCAATCATCAAGGAACTCATGAGCCAATTTATATAACTCAATATAAGGGAACTTATGGTCTTAAATTTAAAGTACCTAGGGGTGACCCCATGTATCTTATTCATTTTATAATTCCTACATCTAGTTATGATGATGTTGGCATCAAAGTAGAGTCTGGTCATAACATTTATGAAGACCTTTTCAATACCAAACTATTTGATACCCATACCATTTTTACCATTAACCTAGCTATCTAACACAACCTACTTCCACTATATCACCCTAAACTTATAGCCTAGGACCAACAAGAATCCATAGTGCTGGTAAATGAGTTTGAGAATGATGAGGCCTTTTGTAATTTTTTAGGTCTAAGAGACAATGTTCCATTAAGAGACCATAAACAAGGGTTCTCTATAAAAATAGATTGTACACCCTATTTTTTAGAACAGGTGAAAAAACTTAGCTAAAATTAAAAGAATAAAACATTTAGGTCCTAAAGTGAAAACATCTTTTATTCAATTTTTGAATAGGGTAAAATTAAAGAAAAGGCCACTCTTTTGGTGAAAACCTATTTCAGGGACCATTATATGAGGGTTTTCACCTTTCCTTAAATGAAGCTCAAGAAACCACCATTGATGAACTTGATTTCATGTCTAAGTTTTGTTCTGTAGAACATCATGCCTTTGATCTAATTTCCCAAGAATTTCCAATAATATTTGTGACATGGTCATCCCTACCATTAAGAGATTCAAATTCATCTTGTTTAGGAGAACTTGAAGAACCAATCCAACTAGAGGACTTTGTAGTTATAGGTTAATTCAAATCATTATCAACTAATATGGAAGATGACTTGACTCTCCTTGTATAAGATACTATGAAAGTAAACATTAGGAATCTAGATGACACAAAATATATTAAATTAGGCACATCCCTCATTGAGGAGGAACATGAAATCCTTATAACCCTTCTAAGGAAATTTGATGACATCTTAACTTGGGTCTATTCAGACATGTTAGGTTTAGACCATTCCTTATTTATACACCACCTAGTTGTACATCATGATGTCAAACCTATGAATAAAAAATTATGAAAGATGCATCCTCAAATTGTTATACTAGTAAAGAAAGAGTTAAAAAAACTCTTATAAGTGAGATGCATCTGACTAATCAAATATTTAGAGTGGATCTAAAATGTTTTGCCTATTAGTAAAAAGCCATAAGGAATCAAAATATACACTAATTTTAGAGATATAAATGAGGCCTACCCCAAGGATGACTTTCTTCTACTAAATATCGTCATGAGAGTTGATTCCATAGTAGGGTATAAAAAATTTTCACTTATGGATGGAATTCTAGATACAACTAGATCATAATATAACTAAAAGACTGACATAATAAAAAATTTACCACTCTATGGGGAACATTTTTTTATCAATTTATTCCATTTGGTGTCAATAATTCTATGGATACATACCAAAGGCCCATGATTTTCATATTTCAAGATATGATGCATGATAATGTTGAAGACTATGTTGATGAGATATTGGGTACATGAAAAACCTATGTCAATCATATGACCACACTACATAAAATATTTTAAAGGCTTTACGAATATAAAGATAGACTTAATCCCAATAAATGCATCTTTGGTGTCACTTTAGGAAAATATTTAGGCTTCATCAACTCTCATTAAGGCATTGAAGTTGATCCTGCCAAAGCACAATCCATTACTAAGATACTACCACATTTTAAGTTGAATCAAATCCATAGATTTTAGGGCAAGATTTAATCTATTAGGTGATTCGTCTCACAATTGGTCAACAAATTCCATATATTTACACACTTACTGAAGAAAGGTGTCACATTTCACTAGGATGAAGACTGCCAAAAATATTTTTAGCATCTAAAAGAATATATTACCAATCCACCTATTTTTTTACTACTAATGCTAGGAAATCCATTCCTATTATACCTATTTTCCATAGACAAAGCTCTGGGGGCACTTCTATATTAGAATGATGACAATGAGAAATAACATGTCATGTACTATCTAAGCCATATGTTTGTCATATATGAACACAATTATACACTGATAGAAAAATCTTGTTTAGCTATGGTATTTATAGTCCAAAACATATGGCATTACATGTTGAAGAACAAGACCAAAAATATATCCACTTAACTATCTACTATCCAAGATAGATTAACAAGGTTTCATGGCTAAATGGATCATGCTTCATAATGAGTTTAAGATTGAGTATATCAATAAAAATTCTATAAAAAGACAATTACTTTTAGATCAGTGTGTTTAATCTCCCCTTAAAAATACCATACCCCTCATTTTTAAATTCCTATATGAGTCCATCATAACCATCATAGAAACTCTTCCTAAGGAGCAGCATTGATAGTTGTATTTTGATGGATCATTCACATCACATGGATTAGTGGTAGGCCTATTGTTTATTAAACCACAAGGGAATATTATCTATAGATCATTATGTATTATCTTTCCTTATACTAAAAACATTTCTAAATATGAATCAATTATTACAGGTGTTCATCAAGTAGTATAATAGAATATTCACCATCTCACAATTTATGATGATTCTTAGTTAATCATCAATTAGGTTATAGACTAATTTCAAACCAAAGATGATAAGTTGGTGCCATACAAGTCCATGATTAACATTCTAAATAAATAGATCATTGACATATAATTTTTTCACATACCTAGGTATAGTAAGAGGATAATGGATGACATGACCACCATTGGTTCTTTGATTTATCACATAGACAAGGAAAAAGAATATCAATTAATCATATAAAATATTCTAACACCTATTCATGAACCCTCAACCATCATAATGGTCTATGATATTATTTTTCCCAGCTCTATATGGTATTTAGACCTCTTTAATTACCTTCATGACCATATCATGCCACTAGACCTATCATGTAAACAGTAAAAGGCCTTTACCCACCAAGCCTCATCTTATACCTTACTTGGTCCAACCATTTACTGCTATAATTTTGATGAAACTCTACTTTGTTATTTAAATTTGGTATAGTAAACTATTGACTAATTTAACCCAAAGTAAAATTATGCCAATCCATTATATATTTAAAACTTTTATATGGTATCCTAGGTTTGAAAATGTGCACCATGGTCTTTAATGATGTCAAACATTATGTTTTATATTTTCATATTTGTCTAAGTTGGTCATATGCCATCTTAGGACATCTTTCAATGCATTTAATGAACTTATATAGTTTTTAACTAATGAAAAAGGTGTCAATATGAAATTTATAATCCCACATGTTAGGAATATTTAGATAAACTACTATGAAACTAACAAATTATAGGTTCAAAATCCATCTAAGAAAATCAACTAAAAACATATGGTTTAGGTAGTTGTACAGCTTGAGTGACACACTTGGAATGTGGTAAGGATTTAAGGAGGTATATTGAGATACACATAGTTCCCATACATGCTTAGGTAGCTTTGATAGGTTCAAAACTACAAAAAATTGGCCTTCCTCTCTCATCACTCTCTTTGACAAGTTAAAGAGGTCAACTGATTTTCTTTCATTATGGATCAAGGAGTAGAGTTCAAGATAGTGAAATTGGTGGGTGATATTACTCCATTTATAATTATATTTCATGTAAATATTCATAGTATTGGTTATTTATTCTCTATAAACCATCACTAAGAATTTTAGTAACTCTAAACTACATGCACATCCCCAATGGCTTCAATTTTGTTCTCTGATTGCATTGATCTAATAAAACTAGGTGGTTTACTTTATATTTAATAGTATGGACATACTTATCATATGGATTTCATCCTATTTTTCACATGTGGATATCAAGGAATAAGTAGGACTATCTCATTTTTCTAGTAGAAGACTCCATTGATGTTTGTAGATATTATTTTCAAAATTGCAAAGCTTATCTTCATATATTGGTCTTCAAAACAAAGGTGATATGTTATGTTAAATATATTATTGCATTATGATTAGTTTTTATTTTGAAGTTTTAGTTTGAAAATTATCATTGATAGAGTGAAAGGGTTAAGACATAAACACAGTCAAGAATCCCTACAATAGTCACCTACAGGATTATGTAGGAGTACTTGAATAATCATATTGATATAACAAGAAGGTTTCAAGATTTTGAGAAGATTATAAAATAAGTAAAAATAGGATTGAGATATTAAAATGGTTATAGATTGGTTTTGATAACCAATTTAATATACACAATCTTATATCATATAGGCCTACAAGTAGTCTTCAATAGTGGTATGAAGTCAACCTAAAAGAGGTATAGTAGTGTTGAATGAGAGATTTTTGAATTCAAGTAAGACCTTCAATCAAGTCTAAGAATATAGAGAGGATAATTTTAATAATTGTGAGGCCATTATATGAATTTATACCTAATTCCATGTTCATAGGTTTATAAATTTGCAATTGAGAAGATTTACCCTAACTTCTCTTAATGAGGTTTTTCTCATACACTATGTCATCTCATGGTGAAGTGTCTTGAGGTTTAGATAGGCCTAATAGTCTCTATCTTATATTTGAAGACTAGATATAATGTCTTGACATAATAAGTTAGTTTTTTTGTCAAGATAATATAATGTAATAAGCTTATGATTTAGGTAATTTTTCATTGAAGACATTCAGTAAGCTATAGTACTCTTGAAGCCAAAATGATCTTACAACACAATAATGACACAATGGCTATATGAATCAAGACAAAGTGACTATATTTGATTTAATTATGACATAATTACCTAAATATAAATAATATGAGTTTATGTACAATTATTTTACATAAATAATCACCTATTGGAGTCCTTATTTCTCCTAAATTTCCACTTATAATTTGACTCAATCTGTAGACTAGCCTAGGCTAGTGGAGAGAGATAGTTTGAAAGGTTGGTAAAGTTATAATGTGGTTGAACACATTTAAACCATTTTCACACTTTTAAAACACATTTTAATTTTATTCTTATATGTAAATAGATATATCAAATACTGGGTTTCAAAACTCAACTCACAATTAGCCCAAAACCTTGCAGAGTCACTATCACTTGAGAAGTTTTTTTTAGGTTTTGGAGTGTTGACAACTTTTTAGAGGTGATAAAGTTATAAAAACTTATACAAGTGGTCATAATTAATTAATCTAGTATTACATGTCCTCTTTTTGGTTAGACAAATAGGGTAAGTTCCTATTGACTACTAGACTTGTACCCTTGTGAAGGGAATTTATGTCCTTCACAGTCTGAAGTAACATGGAGATAATCCTAGGCTGTGGGTAGCCTAATAATAAATTCATAAGGGTAAAAGTATAGTATTGAAATTTTTTTGTCACACTCAATGGGAATATTTGAATATTTTCTTGATGAAATTGTAGTTGTAGTACCATTCTTCATGAAGTATTTGGTGACTCCAAGCTTAAGCAATTTCTTCTAATACTCCAAGAACAGTTTCCAAGTAAGTCTATTTACATTGCATTATCCTAATGTTATTTTAATGGATATGTATGAGGAAAATCCATATGAAATACTTCCTTATCATCCCTATGATGGATCATACCATCCTTTTCATGATCCATATGAGCCCTATTATATGCCTAATCAACCTTACCATGAGTTTTATCAAAACTATGATGAGCCTAATCAAGTTTATCATAATACTTATTATCAAGAGTATGAATCTTACCTTATTTGTGAAACATATAAGTATCATAACCAATTTTCACCTTTATCATATGGATATGAGGTTTTATATGAGCAACCTTGTTTCCAAGAAAGAATGGATGAGACAGAGCTTAAAATACTAGCATATGTAAGGAAAGTTTGTTCAGCCTCTTAGTATGAGAAAGTGAGTGGTCTATTTCAAAATGTGTCCAATGATCCAAAAGAGATGAATGAGCTGTGAAATATTGTATTGGAGAAGATGGAGGATTGGGAGATGCATCAAACTAAGTTAAACTAGTTATCTTAAGAACTCTATTGTATTCATTACTAGTCTTCTTGTGTTCCTTATTCTCATGAAATCCTTAACCATGATCAGTCTGAGCCATGAGAGCTTCTTATTTGGAGTTAATAAAAAAATAATATGCCTATTTAAGATCATATTCAAGATACTAAACCTTATTTTAATTCCACTTCTTCCTTACTTTTATCTCAAGTTCAAGTTGTCTATGAGGATAAGGAGGTTTTAGACTTTAATGAGGTGATGGCCAATTAGAAGGAGTAAATTTTAAAAGTCTTTATGAATTTATCTTTTCCTCCTCTCCAAGACTCCCTATATAATTCTATTGCCCTCAATATTCTAAAACTTGATCATAATCAACCTTTCAAGCTTCATATTCCCTCTTAAATAAATGAATTTCATCACCCTCCCACCATTTACCTTTTTAAGGAGGATCCCATTATATGGAGGATGGAGAAAGAGGTTGTAGCTATAAGTCAAATTCTTGGAGAGTGTGAAGAGGATGATTCAAACATGTATGAGGAAGAGTTTCTCATTAATACTTCACTTGAGTTACAAGTTGATAATGAGGTTGTAGATGATCTTGAAGAAGATATCTCAAGTGTGTAGGAGAAGGTTGGTCTTGATGTGGAATAACTTCATGAGATAGTAAAAGCTAAAGTCACAAATTAATTTGAGATATATCCTATTGAGAAATATCAATATTTCATTCAAAATGATCTTATTCAGGTTGATCAAAGTGAGGAATAAAAGGATGATTGGTGGATGTATATTAAATCTTTGTAATAGATTGAAGAGATTTGTAGGGATATGTTTCCCATGGGAGAGTAGGTTTATGAGAAGTTTTATCAACAAACACCTATTCAAGATATGATGCATCTTGGGTTTACTATTAAAACCTCTTTGAAGAGAATTATGAACTTACAATAGATGGTAAGAAGGATGAGGTCACTCAAGGATAATGCATAAATGAGGTACCACTTGATGAGGTTGTAGTTGACAAGCAGTATGAAAAATATCCTAAAGTACATGATGGATTTGTGTTCATTTGTGACTGATTTATTATTGATTACTCACTTGAGAATTTGTTAAGAGAGTTGGTAGCTAAGAAAAATGGTTCATCAAAGGTCATGTTCAATAAACACCTTGTTTTGAAACATGTACCATCTATTATAATGAGTGAGTTTATGAATTTATATTTTGATCTAGGTGGATCATGTTTTGTCATGGTTAGTTAGATTTTTTTATTTTTTTTATGTTTTGTCTCAAATATGTGTTTTATTTGTGCATTTGCTTTCCTAGTTAGTTTCCCATGTTTTGTGTGTTTCCTTCCTTGTTTTGGAGGAGAAAGTTATCTTATTTCAATACAAAAAGTTATTTTAAATCATGTATCATATTTTAAATTGTTTTATGAGTCCAAAATTCATGTAAATGGTCTGGTTATCAGTCATAGTAGGCATGCTTCTTAGTTGAATCACCAAAATGTTGATAATTTTGACCACATATGTCAAAATGTCACCCCTACCATTAAAAAATTTGCATGTAATTAAATATTTTAGTATGGGTCAGTATTTTATTATTTAAAAGTCCTTAAAATGATCATTATAAACCATGATTATCAGTTCTTAATGTTGATTAGGTGAGTTAAGGTCTTGTCCTTCATTTGTCTTATGCTTGTCTAGTCATTTCTTGGCCTTTTCGAGCCATTTTCAATTGTGATAAGAGTATAAACTATTTTTATGAGTGTAATATAATTTTTCAAGGTAATTACATGACCAACATATGAATAACTAGGTTGATCACATTCTAGACTAACTTCATGACTCATTTTCATGCAATTCTAGCTATTTGGTGCCCTCTAGAGAAGATTTTGTAAGGTTTTGATGGTATCTGATCGTGAAAAAGATTAATTATATCTTTATTAAAATTATTATACATATTAAATACTAATAAACACATTTGAAAAAAAAATCACTTAGAGCTCCTTAGCAATTTGGCCTTTTTTAGTGCAAAAATAGGCCTTTTTGAGGCATTCATTTTGGTTTTTAAAGAATTTTTGTGATAAAAGCATCTTATAGGATTAATTAGGTCCCAAAAGGGTCATATAAATGGTCTAAATGAATTTTTAGGTGAAAAAATTGGGTTCATGGATTGGTGGCCTCATCTTTATGAACAATCACTAAGAGTGACAATAGGTCACTATAGCCTATGCATCCAAAAGGGGTTTGTTCTTGGACTTATTTCTCAAGATCAAGAAGTGATGGAGAGGAATGGTTTTGGGGGATGATTTATAGGTCATGAGTATAATTTTAATATTGGTTTCATTTGATAACTCCTTCCAAAAAATTATTTTTAGCATAAAACCATGTTTCCTTCATTATCTTTATGAGTGGTCTCTTAGGTCAATTTTAAAGCAAAACCTGAGTTGTTCAGCAAATGTTTTCATCTTAAAAGGTTATAAATTGACTATATAATTAATGAAATTCCTTATTCATCCAATTAATGTTTTATAAGTCTCCATTCTTAGTGTATCTCCTTTGAGAGAGTTTAAGCTGAGTTGATCCCTTCAACAAGGTACAAATGCATTTATTGAGCTTGATTTCAATGTTCATGAATTTAAGGTGATGAAATATGCCAATAATAGTATAACATAAAAATTATGTTTTAATACCTCCATTAGAAAGAGATTCTGACCCCTTATGGATTGATAAGTATGTTCATAGCTTGATTGAAAATATCTCAGAGATGTGGAACATTGACTATAGGGTATGTATGTCTTGAGGAGTTTCATAATGTATATAACATCTAGGGGTTAATATAATACATTTTTTTTGAGTGATTCAATATAATTATTGATTTATTAAACCTTTATGCACTTCATTGCAACCAATAGACTTGGTGTTAAATAAGATGGCTACTATTTTATTCATAGGTAGAGCTTTGATAGAGAGATGAAGGTACCTTGGAGGGATTTGAATCTAGGTGAAAGTATTTTCTGTAGTTTATAAGTGTGAAAATTGATTTTTTATAATTATTTACTAATATAACTAACAAGGAAACATATAAACATCATGCAATTATTCATGTTTTAACTTCACTTCCTAGTTTGTAACATTAAGGCATACCCATAGGTGCCTTCAAGGAGGTCAAACACATTGAAACAAAGCATAGACATATTTTTAAGTCCCTTATGGTTAAAATGTTTCATTTTAAGATCATAATAATTCCCAATATGAACCATAGGTCCATACACCATGCACTCCACCTATGTATTGGAATGTCCACCTATGGGTGGTTCTCTTAGAAATCCAAAGTTTAGCATAGTGAAGGATTAATATGTTTAGAGTCTTCATATGATTTGGTAAATATTGATTAATGTCATGAAATAAATATATGAATCATGAATTGATAAATATACCCTTGTTATCCCATCATAGATTGGATAAATTTAATTTAGGGACAAGTTTCCCTTAAAATCCCAAAATAGAGCCTGGGTCACTTTTTAGGCTATCACATAATGGTGTAACATGGAGTGTTGATCCATATAAATGTTCCTATAATGTATCCATTAGGTAAGATAAATGTATTGATCAAGGAAAATGGAGGTTTGGTTCCAAGAGTGATGATTAGAACTTTTCAAATCCATGTATTCTTTCACTACATTTTCTCAGTAATATCTATGGTAGTTTGAGTCTCTCATGACTTCACAAGTGACTTAATGCATCATGGAGATATCCTCCACACAAAGTTGTCTTCATTTTTATGAATTTGAATTAGTGACTGAATGAATAAATGAAAAATGGTTGGAGTAAAAAGTTCTAGTCCTAGATGATAACTTATAGGCCCCTTTTTGGCTCAAAAGGTATACCTACAGTTTGGTTAGGACTAGTTGTTGTCATAGTCTCATAGAGTACTAAATAAATAATAAGAGCTTATTGGTTTCAAATGTTTATAGAAACATGGTGACAAATGAGGTTAGAGGACCAAATCATTTTGAGCCTTACTTAAGGCCTATATATAGTCCTTGTCCATACAAATGGCATAATAAAGTCAAACAACAGTCAGCCTAAATATAGTCAAAGAGAATAGGAGTTATATCCACATAGGTGGTTTTCACTTCAAATATTAAACAAGGTTTTTGTACATGTTAAGAAGGGTATTAATTATAGAGATGTCATGATGAGAGATTGAAGGCACCAACGTGAAAGTAAGGGCCACTTATAGTTGATGAGGGTTTTTACCATTAAAGAGACTCATCAAGGTGTTTAAGGAGCCTAAAAATATATCAAGTTCCTAATAATATAACCTAAATCAAGGGTTAAAAAGACACATATATCTAATGTAAGAACCATCAAGATGAATCTATAAGGATACCTACAGTGGTACTAAAAGTTACCAACAACTACCCTAGAAAATTTACAACCAAGTATATTGAACATACTTAAGGTGACTTCAAGGGTTTTATTCATGAGTAAAAATTATAAAGAATAGTTTTAATTACTAATCAATCACTTTAAAAACTTTCAAATCATGAGCACCTTATGTGGTCATGACTCCCATGGCACCATCACCTATACCCTTGGTCTGTACAAGTATAAAAGGTATTGTCAAGCACCTTAAGTGAAGTCTATGATCCAAAAAATGTTTAGTGGTATATGAAGAGGTTTTATGATTCAAAATATGTCTCAAGAGAACAATTTATCTAGGCAACAATTTGGGTGATGGTTCTACTCCAATTGATGACAGAACTTTCAGAAGCCATAACTTTTGCACCATAGCTCTAATTGACTCCCCATTTGAACCATTGGAAAGCTAAGAATGAGGAGAACATGGTGAGATGGAAAAAATATTTGATTAGTGATTTTTGACCCCCAAAACCCAATGTAAGTGCCTCAAATTTAAATTTTAGTAGTGTAGTCTAAAAATAGTAAGTTTTTAAAAATAGTAATTCCTTGAATTCTATATTGTTGTGAATCATGGAAGTCAAACCACTTAATCTCCCTCAATATTGGTGACCTTCCACATCATAATCATACCTTAAAAATTTGTATAAATTAATATGTAACCCAAGAAGGAAATATGACATCTCTTCCTAGAGATAAGCATATTCTTGTGTTTGCAATCTTGAGTAATAAAACATCTCTTCTCATAGAAATCATTGTTACTGTGTTATTTTCATGTTCTTGAAATATCTTTCAATCAAAACTTCTGAGTTTTGGATAAAAAATATCTATGAATCATAAAATACCTTTTAAAGGAATATCTATAAAATATTCTATAGTCATTATGAATCACAGTGGTTACCTACAAGCATATAAGGGCTATGAAAACAAACATAGTCATAACACCATCTTATTGAGAGTTTTGAGGTTAAATTGATCACTGTTGGTTATAATAAGGTTTTGAGATTTTTATGGATGATATATAGGTTTGAATATAATTATGAGACCCAAAGGACATAATACATAGTATTTTACCCTCAAATTCTCATTTATGGTTTCCTAAACACAGGCCCGTTTCTAAGTTAATATTCAAGTTGATACACACCAACAGTCATGTTGAAGTTTTGGGTTCCTTACTCAATTAATGATGATAAAAATATTTGATTAAATTGTTTTAAAACCTTTAAATGTGAATTCAAACACCCAAAAACTTAGTTATGAAGTGGACACAGTGATACCCACATATAAACTACCCTTAAGACTACTATAGTAGGGTTGCAAAAGGCATTGTGTGGACCAGTCAAGGTATAAGAATTAGTATATGTATCATGAAATATGAATTATATAAGGATTAAAGGTTGATATGAGTTCCTTATACCAATATTCTCAATTAATATGGAGCCCATTTTCACCCTATATAAACCTGGTAACAAGGTCCTACAAGCAGTCAACAAGTTTCAATAGTTACAAGTGACTTCACTAATTTGTGTAGTCTTTCCATCCTATCTAGGATAAGAGTAAAGTTTAATACAAAGGTGAAAGTAATATTTAAATTTATATGAGTACAAACATGATGGGCAGTACCTCTGAAGGTAGAATAATACCATCATAATCACTAGACTGCATAGACATATGCAAATTTGAGAGGTTTTAACCATGGTGAAGGACAAGGTAGGACGATATTAATGCATAAAAGATATATATTGAGAATTATTATCATTATAATCATGTATAAATAACCCCAATTTTCATACACACCCTTAGAGGATATGTTACAGTCCATTTTCAATGTTTACATTCCTGAGTGCGTAGTCAGCAGGTAGGTTGAGGCTAATTTTGACTAAAATGATGAATTGTGGCCCTTTAAAACATTAAAAATACCCAAAAATTGTATTATAGTGTTGTAATGACATATTTAAGAGATTAATAAGCTCATTTAGTTTGTAAAAATAGTGTTTATACCCATTGTTTTGTCTCAAACCAAGCTATGTCTAGACAAGCAGCTGGGGGGTTGAACAAGCAAAAACATTCTTAGAAGTGGCTTGAAAATAAGTGGTGGTAAAAAATTGGTGTTTATATAGTTTAATATGTTATTAATTCATTTAATAATCCTATAAAGGGTTCAATATCCAAATCAATAGTTAAGAACCTTGGAGAAAATGTTAACACAGTCAGGCACACATGTTTACACATAAACCATAGTGCCATTTTTATATCCATTAAAGTTATTTTTAGATATCCAATAGTAAAATAAATATGTGGAAGGCTGTGTTAGACATGAAAAAATTATATAATCCACACAAGTTTTAGATACTAAAATCATAAGTATGCAGTTAAACCCCACTAGGCCTAGTGCCTAAAAGGGGTTCAATTTAATTTATAGTACTATATATACATTATAATGCATTGGAACACCTAAATATCGAGTTATAAGAAGTTTTTTTAACTTTTTTAATGCACATAAATTCATCAATAAGACATTTCTTGGCTCAATAGCATAACAAGGTGCATAAAATGCCTAGGAGAGCTTGATAGGCCAAGTTTGGATGCTCACACTAGTATGGAGGTTTAGCATGGGACCTCAAGGAGCTATGAGATGTTATAGGGGGTGTTTAACTTGATTTTTTTAGAATTTTTTCATAGTTTTTATCTCACAACTTTATGGCCAATCCTTACGGGGTAAACCTTCCAAAAACCCTCCTAAAACTATAGTTTGCACCATTTTATAGAGATTGAGTTTGCAACATGTTTCTTATTAAAACATATAATATGTTGTATTAGACTCTCCTAGGTTCCTTCACATGTAATTTTTATTTACCTTCATTTGTACAAAATAGTACCAAAACTATATGTTTCCCTATTTTTGAGCTAAAATGGGGGTTCTAAATAGTGTAGAAGGATTCCAATCAATATGGGAAGTGTCTTAAGATTTTATTACCTGATAAAACTAAAATATATATATTATATCATTCAGAGATTCCTAAAACCTTCAATCTTTTTGGGTGAGTCAGAAAATACCTCAACAAGGCAAGCTTTCAAATGGCCATTTCATGGTTCTAGTACCTCCACAGTGTTCCAAACCACCAAAATTTACATGGAGATTAATGGGAGAATGTTAAAAGTGAATCAAATGTTTTTGGAAAGTTTCATATGCTTTAGGGGTCTCAGGATCAATTTTTCCACCTTCTAGGCCTAAGAGGGCTAATTAGGCCTAATTTGGTTGAAATAATGTATTAAAAAGGATATTTACACTTGGATTTTGGACACCAAATTTTTTGAGGATCTATAAGAGGATAGAAGGTCCTGAAAATGTTCTCATATTCCCATTCTCATCTTTATATTCTCTTAGACAAGGAGATTTACATAAAAAAAAGGCTATAAGGAGTTCATAAGAAATGCATGGTTTTGATGTAAAACCAAGTTTTTTTGAGTGATTGATGCATCAAATTTCCTTATTCTAGGCTGAGTGTGATCTTGATAATTCTTACATGGAGGAGAAATTCAAAGTTGAAGAACTCCACCTTTTCCTTCTATGCCTAGTAGAAAATGAGCATTTAAGGGAGCTAGAGGACTAAATCAATGTATATAACTCCTAAAAGGCCTTAACGAGATAATACATGGAATGGTACATCACATAAAGAGATAAGGTGAGTCATTTTTTCAATTTTATGAGATTTTGAAAGGTGGAAAAGGTCTAAACTCAAAGGAAATCCTCCTTTCTCATTCCTATGCCAAACTCTAAGACAAATTCAAACTTTCCTTGGGGAAATATTCTAAGTGTCCTATCAAGCTGGAGCTACATCATGTATGACTTCAGGAGTCAAAGAGGAATAAATAATATCCATTGAATACCTATGTTAAATGGTGGACACTTATTCACCAAGGATATAGAGCTTTGGAGTAAAGATTTAGGCACCTATGTTGGTCAAATGCCCATGAAGGAAGACTTATTCTAGCTTTCCAAAAGTATTAAAACATGAAATTCTATTACATATTCCATAAGATGAATAAATATTAATAAAATATTCCTACATTGGGTTTGAAAAAGGAAAAATAAAAGGTCATATGTCATAGTTTTGAGGTTTCTTGTCTCTTTCTCTCTCTTCTTTATTATTATTTATATGTAAGCCAATTTTTGGCATTTGAATGGATCCTTAACCTGATTAGTTGTAATGACATGCTTAGACAACATTTTTAATTTCCTATTTTTATGAATAATATATAATTCATACCTCCTTAAAGATTATTTTTAGTGTATTTACATGGTTTGTTGATAGATGATAGTGATAGTTCATGCTTCCTCTCATCTTGTCCTTTCCTATTTACCTATTTTTAGGTATTAATATCATCCATAAAAGTTTCATATTGTGTTTAAATAATATTTTTTATATGTCAATTGAAAGATTTATCTAGTGTCTCTAAGAGACCTATTGAATAGGTGTCTTAGATCATGCATCAAGCCTAAGCCTCTGTGTGAAACATTGATTTTTGTGAGGATGTAATTTGATATGTGTAATCATGTATATGTTCTTATTAATATGTGTATTGAATAAAACACATGTGTATTTCAAATTTTGGTGTATCACCCTAGTTAGATAGGTTTTCCTTTTAGTTTACCTTCCTCTCATTTTACTTGTAAACTAGTAGTGTAGAGTAGGGATCATAATTGATACATCAAGGGGAGATAGCCCTTAGAATATAGATATTAAATACACATATTATTACACCCATATCCTCATATTCTCTCCATATTACTTCATTTTTTTAAGTTATAAAACTACATTCACAACGGTGCAAGTCTAGTAATCAATAATACCCTATATTATATCTCAAACAGAGGACACTCCACAGTCATGATCACCTTACAAGCATAGTGTGTGAATGATGATATAATTAAAGGGATAATAAATAGGAATTTTATAATTATATTCAAGTTTTATTTTAATGTGAATAACTATTAAGGTCACCTACAATCTTGGGAAATACATATAGGTACTCATACACATAAACACACAGTCTAGCTCTAGTAATCCTAAAATTAGGCCTAAAACCTCAAGGTAATTTAATTGTTTGACATGAACACATGATACTTAAAATAATTTTATGACCTTCATGGGATATTTTAGAGTCTACAAGAACCACCATTTTGCATATGAATAGCTCAATTTGCTCAATTTGGCCTAGTTTGGTCTTAGGCCTACTCAGAATTCCTAAAAGGAGCACAAGAGCCATCTTAAATTTCTCATATATATATTGAAAATATGAATGGTGCCTTAAGGTTTTTGGAATATTTAAAATGGTTCCTTAACTAGTTCTCAGTGGGATTGGTTTGGAAGTTGAGCATCTAGGTTTTATGAATCATCACTAAGAATCTAAGAGACCAAAAACCCTCCTAAAACCCTCTGAAGAACCCGATGGAGAAGAAATGAATGGATTTGAATTTTAGAGTGGTAAAATTACCATGAAAGTGTTTTTTATTTGTATATAAATCCCTCAATATAATTTCAACCAAATTGATCCATACTATCATCTATATGAATATACCTAATAATGTGCTTCTTACAAGATTTGATATGTTTCATAGATGAAAAAAGGAATTGATAGATGAAACTAACCATATAAGGTGTGTATATACTTAATATAAAACCTCATACTCAAATATCACCATGTTTGTGCATTAAAACATATCTTTTAGACCATTCATTACACACAGTCTGAGATAACATAGTGAAAAGATAAAATGACTGCATATTTGAAATATGATAAGTGTTGTATTAAGTTTAATTGAAGCATAAATTATATAATAGAAGTAAAATAGGGTCTAATGATTTTTATAATACCTATTCCATGGATTTCCTTGAGAAAATACAAGTCACATAGGTGACAAGTGTGAATTTTTAGGCCTAGAAGACCAATGAGTGTATGTGAGAGAGTGAACAATAAGTGTCCCTGAGAAGTCATCAATTGAAGTGAAAACATGAAGTTTACAAATATTTTTTCCAATATCCCATGATATAAAGCATTTTTCAACAAATTTTTATGTTATATTTGTATAATCAAGTCAAAACTCCATCATCAACACAATTATAAGGACAGTGAAGAGCCTCTATACCAACTTGAAGGATATGTCATGTTATGATGGACATTTATCCATGAATAACATCATGACATATTTATCACTTCATTATCTTGCTTTGTAATTTGTTTCTAAATTTTAAAACTTTCCTTTGTGACCCTTACACTTATCTTCTTCTTTCTCTTCTCCTATGTTCTATATATCTAAGCCTTTTTGGCATATATATCTAGTCCATACCTGGTATGGTGAAGCCCTATTAGTTTAAATACTATATTTTACTTTTAACTAATATTTTCAATCTTTATTTCATCTCATATATTTTTATCTAAGTGTGTAAAGTGGTGCATATTAGAATCACAAGTGATAAGTATATATCCTTGTGCTCTCTTTACAAATTCATGTTTGGTATAAATAGTTCTCCCTCTAATAGTTCACATGAAGTGTAGTTAGTGTATTTTTCGATCTCTCTATGTAAAAATTAGCATCATTTTCTTTAATATAACCTCTTGTTCACTTACCTTGAGAAGTGCAATGCATATAACCTCTATGTTTGAAATACTTATGTTACACCAATCTATGATGTTGAGACTAGTGTTGTGAGTCATGTTTCATAGTGAAATTATATGGTAGTATAGTAAAGATCATTATAATTTATCACCTCATTATCATAGGTTACTTTTGTATTCTTTCTATTCTTTTCATCCAAGTAATCAAGTAGTGTAGGTAATAAGTTATCAAAGAGTAATCTAAGGAGATATCCATTAAACCTATAGGTTTACCTATGTCATAGGCAACCCATAGGCCTAGAGGTAATCTAATGTTTCACTCAATATAGAGAAGGATTTAAAAACCTCTCTAGGCTACAAGATTGAGTGACAATAGTTTTGGCATGCTTGGTAAGATAATTTTCTCAAGTACATCTTGTCAAGGTGAATGTTGGTCTTGAAAACATCATAGCTGCATACGATGTTCTACTCAACATTTAGAGACTCCACTGAAGGTAATATCTAGTTTTATACCAAGTTTTATTATTTATTTTGTTCATACTTCATGGTCCTTACTAGGTCAACTCCTAGTATAGTTAACAATCCTATAAACCCACTCCTTCAACCTAAACTTCATCTTAAAGTTCAACATCCTTAGCCTATCTTGACATTTGAGGAGTAAGAAGACTTTTCAAGATAAGATCAAGAGATTGAAGAGGAACTTAAGGAAAACATGGCTAGGTATCATGTTTTCCTATCATTTAACATTGAAAATCCTATACACCTCAATGAATATGATGACATCCCTCATAATGCCACCAAGAGTGTTCCTAATTTCAATGGGGAAGGTCCTATTACCCCAAGTGAGAATATTATGGACATTTATAAAATTTTAAAATTTCATAATGTCACTAAATTTAACATTCATTTAGGTTATTTTTCATGTTTCTTAATGGAAAATACCTTGACTAGTATAAGACATTAATGTGAGGATGTATCACCACTTAGGATGAACTTGGGGAGTTGTTAACCCAAAGGTTTGAGGACAAAAGTGATCACACATCACTCATTCATCATCTAAATTTAATTTAATTAGTTCCTAAAGAAACTATTTATGAATTTAATGATACTTTCCAAGGGACATGATATAGGCTGCCTCCTCCCATGAGACCCCCTGCAAGCTTTGTTTTCCCTACATACCTAAGGTCTATTGGGACTAATATAACCATCATGTTTTATTCCATGGGTGGATGCACTTTTATTGAAGCATATTACATATCCATTAAAGCTAATAATGGTTTAATACAAGATATTAAACTCCCTCCAAAATTATCTATGCCACTTATGTCCAACATGTCTACTAATCCTCCAAGTCCTTCTCCAATCCCATATGTAAATAATAATTCTAGAGCTTCCTCAAAAAAGTTAGAGGATACCATTGATTAGGAGGTAATATCTAAAGCCTTAGAGGCTCAAGTTAGGCAACTAAATCTATAATATGGAGTTAACCAAAACCCATATACCTATCCTTCACAATCAAATAGGTTCTTACCTCAAAAATATGGTCAAGGGAGAGGTAAAGGCTAGCTTGAATTCAATATGCTACCTAATGCATATAATCCAACTTATAATTCTAACACAAAAGTTATGGTTCCATTCCATAGTAACTTGGTTCAAGGGGAAGAATGGAAGCCTCAAGAAAAATACATGGATGTTGATTAATGTGAAGTGAAATCCTTGGTATCTCAAGGAGGACCTACTCCTCAATTGATAGCAAAAGATGATAACTTCATGCAAGTAGAAATAAATGAAGGGTGGTAGCCTCAAAGAGTGAGCTTGAAAAAATTTCTAGTGGAAGACACATTGGTCATAAACCAAGAAACCTTAGTTTTAGATAATACAAGATCAAATAGAAAATATTTGGGAGATGTTCATGATGTTGACACAAGTTCAAACAATCCTTCTTCAAGGCCACAAGGTGTGAATGCAAGTGTGGTAGTCCCTACAAATTCTGTACCTCTTCAAATTTAAAATGTTGGAAGGGTAAATCAAAGTGATCAACTACCTTAAGCTCAAGGAAATTATTTGGCTTCAAGAATGAAATAAAATTTGAGTATTCCTTTGAATATTATTGATTCTTTGAAGAGTGATAAATATCTATATCTCTTTGGGAAGTGTTCCACATGCCCGATCAAAGGGAACTTCTTCAAGAGTAGTTATCCCAAGTACACATTAGTCTTCAAACATCAAGACATTATGATGTATCCCTCACTAATTATCCTACTCAATTGTTTAACCCTCTTCCAAATCTTAAAAAACCCACCCTTTTACCTCACTCTCATTGTGGGAGACAAGCTTGTTCACAATTACATTATACATAGTGGGGCAAGTACCTCAATTATGCCTAAACTTGTGGTAGATAAGTTGGGATTAAAATATGAAACATATATCAAGGGAGTGATATAAATTAATGGGACACCAGATAAGCTACTAGGGCTCATCAAAATTTTTGGAATTTTCTTTCATGATTGCCCTAGTTTTCTAATCCTTCAAGACATAGTGGTGGTTGATCTGCCTACTCACTTTGCTATTTGTTTATCAAGTGAATTTAATTCCAAAATAGGATGATATATCTCATTTTATTGGTCCTTATTTGCCTTTAAAATAAGGTATGGATAAAATTTAACTATTAGAACACAACCATGTCTAAGTTTCATATTGAGCCATTTGTAGAAGCAAGTTCTAATCTGAATTTTACCATCAATAATCAAGAAGAGAATGCTATGGATGATGGAGCATCCTCAATACTTAAGGGTATATCTAATATTTTAATAGATGATTATGGTGTTAACACTTATCCACATGATCCATATAATTTCATTAAATAGACTAACTTTGGAACATACATCATCCATGATGAAGGTGATGAACATTCTGAGGTAATCATTGATAATTCATTTCAACAAGCTTCTAAGGGTAGTTACCTTATTCATATGCATGATGATGGTGGTTTTCAAAGTATGGTAGATTAATATATTTAGGAATACAATTTCATTATACCTTTCCAATATGGAGGAGTAAATAAATGTGATGGCCATGAAGAGGAAGATGATGTATGGTAATAGTTCCATGACATAGTCCAAAAGTTTGAACAATGGAGTAAGTCAACTCCCCTTCCTAATAAGTATGAATCTAATATTAAGGTTATTGATGGATCTTATAAACATTAAGGAGAGTGTCTTATTAATCATGATAATGAGTTTTAAACTACTATCAAGAAGGCGAAATTATTGAAGGAGTGAAATGAGGTTAAATAAAAAATGTGTGTGGTTGAAGAATAGTCCAAACTTAAGTCCAAAGTTTAACCACTTTTAGACACGTTGGAGAAGAAATAATATGCACTTAATGGTCCTATACATTAAGCATATCATATTATAAAGAAGGTAAATTTGAGGCAAATTTCATGAATCTCAATGATTAGATTGAGTTGTACCAAGTGGACATGACAAAGTTCAAGCATACTACAATCTCAAACAAGCCTCTCGGTGGGATAGATGGAGTGTTCATGAGAGTTCCAAAAGATAAACTTGTTGCTAATAGAATCCTCAGATATGGTAAGTAATTTGTCTATATCAATAAGCAAGTGTTAATTGATAAGTATTCCTCATATGATGAATTACTTTCATGGAATAACAATGATGCAAGAAGCAGTGTCTTTGACTCTGGTTGAAGCAATGATGAATTTGTTCTTCACCTTATATGTTTTAGGTCTTGTACATATTAGGATAGGTTTGATTTACTTGAATTAGTTTGTGTGTTTTATTTAAGTGTTCTTAAGAACAAAAATGTGTTTTCTTTGGTGTCTTCTCTTGTGTGATTTTTTCTTATTGTTTGGTGTCCTTTTAGAGGAATTTTATTATCAAGTACAATGTATAGGTGAATCATCACCTAATGGATAGGAGAAGACTATTAGTCCTTAGCATATCAGGATTATTACCCCTAAAAAATCACCAAAATGTTGACTAATTTGACCCTAAGTCAAATTAGGCCAACCCCCTATATAGTTCAAACTTTTATATGGTCTCTTAGGTTGGAAAATGTGCACCATGGTCTTTAATAAAATCAAACATTATGTTTTATCATTGTCATATTTGTCTAAGTTGGTCTTATGTCATCTTAGGCCATATTTTGGGGAATTTAATGAACTTTTATAGTTTTTCACTAAGGATAAAGGTGTTAATATGTAATTTATTGTCCCACCTATCAAGAATAGTTATATAAACTATTGTGAAACTAAAAAAGTGTAGGTTGAACATCCATCCAAGAAGATCAACTAAAAATAGATAGTTTTAGGTAGTTATATAGCTTGAGTAACACACTTGAAAAATGGGAAGTATTTAGGCATGTCTATTGATATACCCATATTTTAATTCCATGATAAAGTGGATTTGACAATTCAAAATTTCCAAAAACCAACCTCCCTCTCTCATCACTCTCTTTGACAAGTTAAAGAGATCAACCAATTTTCCTTTAGTATGGAAATAAGGAGTAAAGTTAAAGTGAGTAAACATGGTGGGTTATATTATTCCATTTTAAATTAAATTCATGGAAATAATCATATAATAGGTGAATTTTTATCTATGAACGATCACTAATAATGTTAGTGACTCTAGATTGTTGTACATCCCCAATGGCTTCAATTTTCTTCGTTAATTGCATTAATCTAAGAAAACTAGGTGGTGTACATGATCTCTAAGAGGATAAAAATCCTTATCATATGGTTTTTAGTCTATTTTTAATGTGTGGATATCAAGGAATAAGCAAGACTATCTCAATTTTCTATTAAAAAACTCCAATGAAGTCTGTAGACATTCTTTTCATAATTGTAAAGCTTATCTTCCTATATTGGTCTTTAGAACAAAGGTGATATGTTGTGTTCAATCTATCATTTCATGGTGATAATTTTATGCTTTTTAGGTTTAGTCTCAAATTTATAATTAATGGAGTGGAAGGGTTAAGACATAATCAAATTCAAGAAGCCCTACAATAGTCACCTATAAGACTGTGTAGGAGTACTTGAACAGTCATGTTGATGAAGTAAGAAGGTTTTAGGATTGTGAGATGATTATCAAAGTGAAAATAGTATGAATGATATATCAAAATGGTTATAGATTGGTTGTGAGAACCAATTAAACATACACAGTACTATATCATATAGACTTATAGGTAGTCTCCAATACTGGTATGAAGTCAACCCAAAAGAGGTAGATGAGTGTTGAATGGGAAATGTTTGAACTCAATTTAGAGCTTCAATTAGGTATTAAACATAGAGAGGATCATTTTAATAATTTTTATTCCATTATATGTAGCTATACCTAAGGCCATATTCATAGGTTGAGAAAGTTATAATTGAGAAGTTTTACCTTAACTTCTTTGAATAAGGTTTTGCTCATAAACTATGTCATCTCATGGTGAAGTGTCTTGAGGTCTAGATAGGCCTAATAGTTTATATTTTTTATTATAGGCCTAGATAAAATGTATTGACATAAGAATGTGGTTTTTTGGTCAAGATAAGATATTTTAAATAAGCTTCAAATTCAAGAAATTTTTCACTATAGACATTCAGTAAGCTATATTACTCATGAAGCCAAAATGATCTTACAACACAAGAGTGACATAATGGTTGTATGACTCAAGAAAAAGTGACTCAATTTAAGTAAAATGTGAACTAATGAACTCAAGATAAATCAATGGAGTTGAGGTACAATGATTTAACATAGGTCATCACCTATAAGAGTCCTTATTTCTCCTAAATTACCACCTATAATTTAACCCAGTCTGCAGACTAGCCTAGGCTACTAGAGAGAGATATTTTAAAAGGTTGACAAAGGTATAAGGTTGGTGAAGACATTAAAACCATTATCAAAATTTTCCAACACATATTTATGTTATTATAATACTTAAATAGATAGATAAAATATTGGGTTTCAAACCTCAACTCACAGTCAGCCCAAAACCTTACACAGTCACTATTACTTGAGAAGATAATTATAGGTTATGGAGCATTGAGAACTTTGTAGAGGTGATCAAGTTTTGAAAAAATTTATAGGTTGTCAAAATTACCTAGGTTAGTGTTCCATGTCCTCACTTTTATCAAACAAATATGGGAAATTCCCTCTATTTTGTCTAAGACAGAGGGAACTCCAGTCATGATCACCCTTAGGCATAGTGTGTGAATGATGATAAGATGAAATGGAGAAAAAAGAGAAATTATATAATGATGTGTGAGGTTAATTTTAATGTGAAAAAATATTTAATGTCACATATATTCATGGGATGGATCTATACATGGTCATACACACAAGTACATAGTCTAGATATACTAAGCCTAAAACTAGGCTTAAACCCTTAGGGTACTTTTATTATTTCACATAACCACATGATCTTTAAAAACCATTTGATAAACTTCATGTGATATTGGAGAGTTTACAAGAACCATTAGTTTGTATATTAATAGATCAAATTTCTTAATTTTATGTAATTTGATCTTAGGCCTATGTAAAACTCCTTTAATGATCTCAAGAGCCATATTCAATTGCTCATATCTATACGGACACTATGCATGGTACCTTAAGGAGTTGGGAATAGTTGAAAGGGGTCATTAACTAGTTCCCAATGGAATTGTTTTATAGGTTGAGCATCCAAATTTTATGAATCATCACTAGGAATCTAAGTGACCTAAAACCCTCTCAAGAACCTAATGGAGAATAAATGAATGGATATACATCTAGGAGGAACCAAATGGCCATGAACGTGTATTGTAATTGTCTATAACTCCCTCAATATCATTGACACCTGATTGATTTATACTATCATCAATAAAAATAGACTTAAAAATGTGTTTCTTGAAGTATTTATTGTGTTTCATAGGTGAAAAAAGGAATGGACATATAAAAATCATTATGGAAGGTGTGTAAAAACTTAATCTAACCCATCATACTCAAACATGAACATGTTTTTTAAGGAAAACATTTATGTTAGATCATTTATTAAAGGTAGTCTGAGCTAGCATAGTGAGAAGACAAAGTGACTGCATATGGGAAAGATGATAAGTGTTGTATTGAGTTTCATATAAGAACTTATGCTAGACTAGAAGGAAAAAAGGGTATGATGAGACATCTAACACATCTTCCATGGATTTCCTTGAGAAACTGTAAGTCACTTAGGTGACAAGTGTGAAAGTCTAGTCCTAAAAAACCAATGAGTGACTATTAGAGAGTGAAAAAAAAGTGTCCATGAGAAGTCATCAGTTGAAGGGTATAGATGAAGGTTAAAAATATTGTTTCTAACCTCCCATGACAAAAAACATGTGTCAAAAAATTCCTATGGTAATTTTGTAATGAAATTACTTCAATAATAAAGTAGAATAGTAAAAATAGATCCAAATATGACTAAAATATATCATAATATATGATAATAGACAAGCCACTTCGAGGGGGAAACCTACACAAGTTTTAATAAGAGTAGAAGTCACAATATGATGATAAAAATTTACCACTACCTCCTATATATAGTCTATTTAGGCCATAATTACTCCATAGTCTGACCTACTAACCAAATGAATGCATAGAGAAATGTGATATAGCATCAAAGAGGGATAAGTAAGCCATAAGTCAGCTATTCCTATCCTCATACATGAGATAGGTTAGGGGTATAACATGCCCTTCCCCTTCAAACCGACATTGTCCTTAATGTTGAACAACTCTAGATGTTGTTGTAGAAAATCATCACCTTCCCAAGTTGCATCTTCATTTTTTAGGTTCTTCCACTAGATCAGATATTCCCTAATCTCTCTAGTTCTCAACCTCATAGTATGTGTTTGGAGGATCTTTTATGGTTCCAAAATGACACGTCCTTCTTCATCTAGTTCTGGGAGCTCTGATTGGGATAAAAGTTTCTGTCCAATGACCTTATTCAAAAAGGAAACATGAAATATGGGGTATATGTGAGATGAATGAGGTAACTCAAGCTTGTAAGCCACACTTCCAATTTTTTGCAGAACCTGATAAGGGCCATAATACTTAGGAGCAAGTTTGTTATCCTTTTTCTATTACTTCAAGGACATCTACTTATAAGGCTGGAAACATACAAATACCTAGTCACCCACCTCAAAATTTCACTCACTAAAGTGTTGATCTTCTTGTTTCTTCATCCTATTTTGTGCTAAGGCCAAATTCTCTCTCAAACTAGATAAAACCTCTTCTTGATGTTGAATATGCTCCTCCACATCTCAAACCTTGGTTTGCACCTTTAATGAAGAAGTGATAGAAGGTGGATGGTAATCATATAGTGCTATAAATGGAGACATTTTATAAGAGGTATGGAAAGATGTGTTATACCACCATTCTACAAGTGGTAGCCATTTAACCCAATTTTCTTGTTTATTTGATACAAAATAATAGAGATACCCCTCTAAACATTTGTTAAGCAATTCTATTTGTTCATTAGATTTGGGGTGGTAAGATGAGATATGAGTTATCTAAGTACCCAAATAGGAAAATATTTCATTCCAAAAATTACTAGTGAAAATAGGATCATGATCACTTACAATTATTTTTGGGGTTCCATGTAATTTTAGAACTGCTTCCAGAAAAATAGTTGTTACTATACTTTGCTTAAAATGGGTGTGAGAGAGCACAAAAATGGGCATATTTTGTAAGCCTATCCATAATGACCAAGATAAAATTCTTACCTTTAGAACAAGGAAACCCTATGATGAAATCCATGGAAACCTCTTACCACATTTGACTAGAAATTGCTAACAACTACAATAGACTTGGGTTCTTAACTATCTCACCTTTACTCTATTGGCATATCAATAATTCTGCCACAAAATTTTGTACATCTCCCTTAAGTCCTTCCAAAAATAATTCTTTCTTAATTATATGATAAGTTTTCAAGAACCTTGAGTGTCCCCCGATTGGAGATACATGCAACCCTGCAAGAATCTTATGCTTAAGCTCTAAATTTTTACACAAGTATGACCTACCCTTATACCATAAGACATTACATTTCCATTCAAATTTTTTAAAAGATAAAGTACCTTTCTATAGATTTTTAATCAAAACTTATGTATCCTTGTCTTGCTCCCATTGTAACCCGGATTCATTCACCCAATCTGCTTACAACATGGACATTGCACAAAGTAATGCTTCTATGGATGTATCCCATCTAGATAGTGCATATGCTACTACATTATCTTTACCCTTCTTGTAGATTATTTCAAAATCATAACCCAACATTTTGGTTACCTACTTTTATTGTTCCTCAAATGATAATATTTGAACCATAAAATATTTAAGACTATCATGATCCATTTTCACCTTAAAGTGTCTACCCATCAGATAGGGCCTCCATTATTTAACTAAACGAAGAATAACCATCATTTATTTCTCATAGACATGTTTTTTTATATTCTTACTTTTGAATTGATGACTCTCAAAAACAATGGGTCTTCTTTCCTACATTAGTACCACTCCCAACCCAGATCCAAAAGCATCACATTCAATAGTGAATGTCTTTGAAAAGTCTAGAGTAGCAAAAATTGGAGTGGTGAACATAGCTAATTTTAGTTTCTCAAATGATTTAGTGGTGTTATCATTCTAATTAAAGGCATCCTTCTTTATAAATGTAGTGAGTGGAGCCAGTATGTTTCCATAACCTTTCACAAATCTTTGGTAGTAACCTGTTAGTCCTAGGAACCCTTAGAGGTTTTTGAGAGTTTTTTGCAATGGGCCATTCCATCATAGCTTTGATCTTCTGGGGATCAACTTTAACACCTTCATGGGAAACAATGTGACCTAGGTACTCTACCTATTGTACTCCAAAAGCACATTTGGATAGCTTCACATAAAGATGACGCTTCTCCAAAACTATCAACACCTATTTCACATGTTGTAGATATGCTTCCCATGTATGAATATAAATCAATATGTCATCAAAGAAAACTAGCATAAACTTCCTTAAGAAAGGCCTAAAAATAGTTTTCATCAAGCTCTAAAAAGTATATGGTGCATTTTTAAGACCAAAGGTCATTACCAAAAACTAATAATGGCCCTCATGCATTCTAAAAGCAATTTTATGAACATCTTCATCCTTAATTCTAATTTGATGGTACCCCGAGTGAAGATCCAATTTTGTGAAATAATTAGCACCATGAAACTCATCAAGTAAATCATAAATTATTAGAATAGTAAAATTATCTTTGATGGTGTACTTGTTGAGTTCCCTATAATCTAGGCACATCCTCAATGTGTCATCCTTCTTCTGCACCATGACCACTAGTGATGAATATGCACTTTGGTTATGCTTGATGATCCTTACTTCTAGCATCTCATGGACCATATTTTCAATTTCACTCTTATGTGCATATGGATATATATATGGTTTGATATTTTTTGGTTGACTCCCTGGAAGTAGTTGAATAGCATGATCATGTTCTCTTTTTTGTGGTAATCCTTTTGGCATTGCCCCAAAAATAGATGGGTGGTCATCAAGAATCATATGTAGATCAGGATGTGTAGATGTTGGTGTGGGTTAAACTTCTATGGAACATAATCATGCAATAATTCCCTCTACCCCATTTTTTAGCATCTTAGTCATCTGATGTGAACTAATCAATTATGGAGATTTTGCCTGTAATCCACGTAGTTTAATTTTTCTACCTTTAGAATGAAAGTGCATGAATAGTTCCTAGAAGTTCATCTTAATGGTACCCAAGGTTGTGATCCATTGGAATCCCAAAATAATGTCCATGCTACCCATGGGAATAACAAACATAGGAGAATTGAGATTGTACTCACCCATAGTAAGATTAATACTATGGCATTTTCCTAAACAATTAATTATGCCACCATCTATAATTATGACCTAAAATTTTGGTGCTAGGTTGATGAAATAGTTTAATCGAGTGGCCAACTTATGGTTGATGAAGTTTTGTGTGCTCCCTAAATCAATAAACACTATCACCTTCTATTTCTTGAGGAACCCCACCACCTTAAGAGTTTGTGGAGTGTTAATACCTGCAAGTGCATGACAAGAAATTGTAGGTTGGGAATCTTCAGGTACCTCCTCTATCTCTTCCTCATCATCATTGGAGGCATAATCTTCTTCTTCATCTTCATTAGATCACTCAATGTAGAATAAATTATTCTCAGCACATCTATGTCCTTTTCTCCACTTTCTATCATAACCAAAACATAATCCTTTTATACACTTCTCTTCAATTTGTTGAGGGGTCAATCTGGTAGGTGGAGGAAATGTTGGTGTCGATATGCTATGATCTTTAAAGTAAGTGAATGGCTGATTCTTGTTGGCTATGAATTTTTCCTTATCTCTACGTGCCATGATAATAGAATCATAAATCTTAAGTGGATTAAACATGTGTACCTAATGTTGAATGTGGTCGTTGAGTCCACCCAAAAATAGGTCATTCAAGTTCTCCTCATAAATTATCTCCACATGTAAGGATAGGTTCTAAAATGATTTATATAATCCTTGATGGAGCCATTCTATCACAATTTTTATAATTGGCTAAAGTAATTCTCTATCACACTATTACCATAGTGTAATTGTATCTCCTCTGTAAAAATTGACCAGGTGACACTGAGAGTCATCTTTTTTTTAGGACACAACCATTGATACCAAATGGATTGATCAGGTTTAAGATACAAGGATGCCATGGTAACCTTATGTCCACCTAGGATATAATGTATATTGAAAAAATGCTCCATTTGGTTGATCCAATTGAGTAGATATTTTCCATCAAATTTGTGTATATCCACCTTTGGTAACAGGTTCCTCTATGGTAATATAGTTGGATTTTAAGTAGATTGGTTGGGAGAACCACCCTAGTGGGGTTGTACAAATGTGATATCTAGATGATTTAACTATTTTTTTTTCAAATCCATAATGATATCTACCAAACCATCTTGTATGGATTTTATATTAGATTGTATGCCTTGCACCTCACTTTGAATGCCTTGCACACTATAGTCAAGCTAGCTCACTTTATGATCTATGTTAGAGAACCCTGGTACAAAGGATCTAGTAATTCCCCATTCTAACTCCATCTCTTCCTTGTTAGGATTTTTACCTAGAGTTTCAGCACCCTTTCCTAAGCCCCAAGTTTGTGGACCTACCATAAAAGGGCTTTATGATGTCGACATTGGTTGGCACTTTTGACCCAACTTTGACCAAGAGATTTTGGAATTATGTCGACCTAAAATCAAAACATACAAAGAAAATACCATATCCAAATTTTTCTAATATTTTCAAAAATGTAAATAAATCAAAAAAATTCTTTGAATTGTGCACTATAGAGCAATTTTATGAAAAACCCTAAAATGGAGATATCTTTTGTAAAATAGATCCAAAGGAGATGAAATTTTAATGGAATCTTAATTTAATGATTTTTCACCTCTAGTAAAAACATTTCAAATGAATTTTCAACTATTTTTTATATCTATCCAAATTTAAAAAATTAGGGTTTCACCCACAAGATTGCCCAAATCACAGCTCTAATACCACTTGTAATGAAATTACTTCAACAATAAAGTAGAATAGTAGAAATAGATCCAAATATGAATGAAATATATCAGAACACATGATAATATAAAAGAAAATTTGAGGGGGAAACCTCCACAAGTTTCAATCAGAGCAGAATTCACAATATGATGATAAATAATTACCACTACCTCCTATATATAGTCTATCTAAGCCATGATTACTCCATAGGCCGACCTAATAACCAAATGAACGCATAGAGAAATTTGATATAGAATCAGATAAGGATAAGTAATCCATAATTTGGATATTCCTATCCTCATACATGTGATAGGTTAGGGGCATAGCAAATTTTGAATAATCAAGTGAACTCTTCATCATCAAGATAGTTTCAATAAGGATAATGAAGAGTATCTATGCCAACCTAAAGGATATGTCATGTTATGATGGAAATTTGTCTAAGAAGACCCTCATGAATTGTTTTTCACTTCATTATCTTGATTATTAATTGGTTTCTAAAGTTTGACACTTGGCCTTGTGACCATTCCACTTATCTTCTTCTCTCTCTTCTCTTATTCTCTATATATACAAGCTTTTTTGGCATTTGTATCTAATTCATAGTTGGTATGGCAAAGCCCTACTATTTTGAATATTATATTTACCTTTTAAATAAGATTTATAATCTAGTTTTGAGTTCATATATTCCTATTTAAGTGTGTGAAGTGGTGCATTATGAAATGAGAAGTGATAAGTATCTATCATTGTATTCTCTTTACTCTTTCATGTTTGGTACAAGTATTTCTCCCTCTAATAGGGAAAATGAAGTGTAGCTAGTGTATTTTTCTATCTCTAAGTGTAAGGAGTAGCATCAATGTCTACAATCTAACTTCTTATTCACTCACCTTGAGAAGTGCAATGTATATCAACTCCATGTTTAAAATACTTATGTTAAAGTAATCTAGGATGTTGAGACTAGTGTTGTGATTCATGTTTCCTAGTGCAAGTGTATTATAGTCTAGTGGAGATAATTTTGGTGTATCACCTCATTATCATAGGTTAATTTTATGTTCCTTATATCCCTCTTCATCCAATCAAGAAAATAGTGTAGGTGATAAGTTATCAAATTCTAATCTAGGGAGCTAACCCTTAAACCTAGAGGCTTACCTCTACTTCAAGCAACACATAGGCCTAAAGGTAATACAATGTTTCAATCAATATAGATAAGGATTGAACAAACTATTTAGTGTGAAATATTGAATGGTAGTAAAAAAATTAGCATTACAATAAGTTCATGAAGGAGTATGTGGAGCCCATATAGTGGGGTTGTCCTAGCCAAAAAACTCCTACATACTAGTTAATATTGGCCAACTATGGAAGAAGATGTAATTGATTATGTTAAAAGGTGTGATAAATGTCAAAGACATGCCAATATGATTCATTCCCCAACTAAAAAACTAAAATAAATGATTATACCATGGCCATTTGTAGCATGGGGACTTGATCTCATTGGGAATATTAACCCTACCTCATTTGATGTCCATAAATACATCCTTGCCACTATTGAATATTTCACTAAGTGGGTTGAAGTTATACCCCTCATTTTCATGATTGGAAAATATATTTCCAAGTTCATATTCAATCATCTCATCTTCCACTATGGTATCTCATCTAATATTATATTTAAGATCATCTAAGAACAAGGATGTCAAAAAGATTTATGTCAAGTACAATATCACCTAAAACTTTTCTACTGCATATTACCCTCAAGCTAATGATTAGGTAGAATCATATATTAAAACCATTGTCAACATTCTTAAAAAGATTGTCAATGATGGTTACTATAATTGGCACCTCCAAATATTTTTTTCCCTCTACGCATACCTTACTAATTATTATACTCCAATTAGAGCCACTCCATATTACATAGTCTATGGCATTAAGGCCATTATACCCATTAAGGTCAAGTTTACCTTATGTGTGAATCTCACTAAAACATGTCCTAAATGATGAATACTACCGAATAGCTAACCTATAAAAGCTAGAGTTACTTGATGAAAAACACATGTCTATTGTCAACATCCTTAAAGCATACCAAAATAGACTTCATGGCCACTATAACCAGTGGGTCAAACATAGAGAAAGAAAACCAAAAGAACAACATAATTGAGAATAAGAATAAGGGAAAGTTTAAACCTAATTGGATAATCCCATATGTCATTGTTATAAATTATGGATCTAGAGCATACATGATTGCTACACTAGACATATATAAACTTGGTGAGCTTATGAACATCATACACCTCAAGCATTATGTCACTTGAAAAACCTTAAATATTATCTATAAGGCATGTTTTCATTATAACATAATATCATCACGTTATTTTTACCATACCATATACCATTCACACATACCTTCCCTATTATCCAAAATTGTTTTTACCCTCCTTTCTAACCCCTTTGACCTTGGTTCCATTCCTTTAGTTCTTCAGGCACTTTCAGTGAAATTATTTAGGTAAAGTTTTAGTAGTTACTTTAGTAGTCTAGATAAAGGCAATATCTTGGACCAATATGACAATGGTTTGGTAGTTTCATCCTTCATTTATTATTTCATTTCATTATGAGTATTCCTGATTATAACCACATTTGGTCAAATTAGTATCCCACTCTATGATACTAATTATAACCATCTTTGGAAAAACTAGTATCATTGACCTATGTCATTATTTCCTAATTATAATCACTTGTGGGTAAATTAGGAGTAACACATTTACCAGGCATTGTCATATCACCTAGCCATTCCTATTACCATATTGTGTCATTTACCTAATTTGAGAACTTGATGCTACCTATTTAGATTCTTCTATTATAAGGCATAACTACAATGACTTTAAGTCCCATTATAGGACTATGTAGGTAACACTTGATTAATGTTGAGGTGATCTTAGTCACCCTTTTGTCACACTCTCACCATTTTGTGAGAAATTTAAATTTTGAATGCTCTTGCCATTTTTCATGTTGTACTATTTTGTATATCATAATTCTCGATCGAGTTGAGATGCATATAAAACTTAAAAAATCATTTATAAAAAAATTATAAAATCCTAAAAATCAAAAAATCATGAAAATTGGCTTTGAATCTCCATGAGAGATATAAATCCCTCAAATTTTTTGGGATGGGCAATCTTGTTTGTTTAATTTATTTATAGATCACCTTGGTCTTTTTCCTCCTATTTCTTGGATAATTACATCATCCTAAGGTTCTCAAAGACTATATAGGTATCACTTGGATACATGGCGTATCTTAGGTTAGCTCATCTACACCTTCTTTTCTTTTTAACCACTTCTTTACTTTAAGTATTTTGGGACTCTTGGCTATTTCAAAAGTAACCACATGTCCTTTAGTTTCCCTATCCTTATTGGCCTTAGCTTTAGGCTCTCACTATTTTATAAGTATATATTATGCACATTGTGTATTATAATTTGATACATTAATGACCACTTGGATTCATTTTATGGTCTCACCATTTTGTGATTTATTTATACTCTCTATTTTTTGAGTGTCCATTTCTAGCACTCTCATCATTTTTTAAGCAACCATTTATTACATGATCATTGTCTTGTAAGACCATTGACATATTCCTCTACATCACCAATCATTTTTTATTATCATAATTTTATTCTATCTCATGTACTATGAGCACTACATTTGGCCTAAAGTTCATATTGGATCTTACATCCATAGAACTATGTAGGTAACATCCACTTGCCTAGTGCATTTGGGGTTAGCTCATCTATTCAATCCTTTTTTTCTATTACCCCAATCTAATTTGTTTTTTTCATTATCTCATATAGCTTAGGGTCAATTCTTATCATCTTATGTGTCATTATTTCCCTATAGTCTAGGGGTAACCTTATGCCAATTATTCTTGTATTTTTTGCACTAACATTATGATTAACCATTATTTGTGTTTGTTTCATTTTTTTTTGCCTCCTTCACTCTTTATTTATCAGTGTTTTTTTGTGATTTTTTATTGTTCATGTTTTATATTCCTTGTTTATTTTCTTGTTTGCCTATTTTTTTTCATTCATTATTATGCCTTTACTTAGTATACATGTGTTCATTAGGTGATTCCTTGTGCATTATACTTAAGTCCATCCATTTTCATATGTCAACATTATTATCATGATTTTTATCATTGGTGAATTATTTTTAATTATTTATTGGATTGCATGTCAGTCCTTATGTATGTTATGGCTAAGTTATCATTGTGTTTTATATCATGATTCATATTGTCATTTGGTACAACAAAAATTATCTCAATAAATCTTACAAGAAATGATGCCACAGTACTTCTCTTTGGTCACCTAAAAAAAATTTAACCTATCCAATATTACCCAAATACAAAGTAATTAAATCATGAATGAATTTTAATCCTTGATAGTTAGGACATGCATCTCCATAAAAGAAGGTTTTATAAATTCATCTTTCTATTCTATACCATCTTACTCTTAATTTGTGAGTATGGATTCAGTTTATAAGCCCCCTTTTCCAATTTAACATATTATCAAAAAATATCATGCCAATGATTACAACCACCTTTGGTAAAATCATTAACCTATTTGGATGTTATTGATTATAAATACCATTGGGAAAATAATTATCCTTCTCTAGCCCTACTAGGGCATGTTTTCATTATGTTAATTATTATAACTACCTTTGGGCAAAATATTATCTCTATCCAACCAACTAGGGCATGATTTAAATTTGTTAATGATTATAAATACCTTTGGGAAAATAATTATGTTTCACCCTATCTGGTTGTTAATGATTATAACAACCTTTGGAAAAATCATTATAATTCTCTCACCCTATCAAGGTATGTTTTTATTGTGCTATTGATTATAACTACCTTTGGGCAAATCATTATCTCTATCCACCTAATAGGGGCATAATTTAAATTAGCTAATGATTATAACTACATTTGGGAAAATCATTATCTTTTTACCTTTTCATTTTTCTAATGTTTATAAACACCTTTATGAAAATCATCATCCTTTTACCATGCTATGTTGATGATTATAAATGCCTTTGGGAAAATCATCCTTTTTATTTGCCCAAGTGGGGCATCTGACTATGTCATTTATTATAACCACATGTAGGCAAATCAGTCTTTTCTACCCACTTTACCTTTTTGGTCCCATAATTTTCCTTCTTTTGAGGGATTGATCATTGACCTTCTTTTCCAACCACTCCTTAAATGGCACATATAGGTCTCATCCATCACATATTAGGGAATTAGGAATACATGACATTTTCATTATTTGAAAAGATGTTAGTGTGCCTATATCTTTCAATGACTTTCCAAATAGGGGCAAACTATAGACACCCCATTCTAACCACAACTAAATTCAAACCAGACTTCAAACTAATTTCTAACAAACATTGCAAATTAATCCTATGAATCATTATATGTCCTAATTTTTTTCATGCATCATTAATAAATACTCAAAATCATGTTGAGGCATACCTACTTTGGGTATTATACTATATGCAACAATATCCTCGCATGGATTCATCCTCAATCACCTTACAAACTAACAATAGGTAGTTTGTCCTATGGACCCATTAAGTGGGGAACTTGATCAAATATTAAAAGAGATAAAATGATAATCAAAATGAATCAAATAATTAAAATAGATTAAATTTTTAGCTAGATTATCCATTTATAATTAATGAATATCTAAAAATAGAATTTTCAAAAATCAAAATATCAAGTCTTTTCATCATTGCCTTTATGATTTGTCAAGCTCTTCCAAAATTTCTCAAAATATATAATTTAAGATTCATGCCTAGTAATTGGAAATCATAATTACATGACAAATTTTAACTCAACTATAATTAGCCTCAACTCACGTAGGGTTAGTTTGAACCCATTCCATGTTTAAACTAAAACTTAACTCACCTTGGGTGAGGGTCAACTTTTGGAGGCTATAGTTACAAGGCCATACCTATTGATCAATAATTTATCTTGATGTCAAGTTATAATTCTCATTTGGATGCAAATAAAACTTTCAATTAGTGTTACCATGCCAAATTCATAAACCAATAATCCAAGCAAAGGTGCCAAAGAGAGAAGGAGCAAATGGATCTTCATTGACAAAGACTCTTGATGCATAAAATTGTGAAAACCACTTCAACAAGCCATTTATAGATACAAGGAAAGTAAAATAATTATTTATTTTGTGTTATAGTTGTATTTTCATTTATATGTTTGTTACCTTTGCTCCCCTAGTGTCTAGGCTATAGGTGTTAAGTTTTTAGTGTTTTTATTTAATTTTTTAAATTGGAATAACACTAGAATAACCACACATCTACATATTATTTATTCACATAAAGTCTTACCTTGAGTCATTTTTTCCCCTCATTTTCCCTTTTACTTGCTAAAATAATAAATAAAGCATGTTATCTCATTAACAAAAGGCATTAAACTCATTAAAGGCATAATACACTTTCAATAATAAAGTAATAAGATTATAAAGTTGATATGTCTTAAACTCTATAATTATCCTATTTAAAACAAATATCATTAAAAATAGGATGGAACCATATTTTTTATACAAAAAATTCATAAAAAATAGAGTAGTAGATCAAAATATATGATAAAAAAATAATACACACTCCACCTTGTGAAAAGTGTTGTCAAATCGATGTCTATTAGGAAAATAATAATTTTTAGTTCCAAAAGGAACATAAGTAGTTTAAAATATCATAATAAAAACTATGTTGATGAAATTAGTTCCGAAAGGAACTATAGGAATATGACCTAGCGCCAATAATAAGTGAATGGATTGATTAATAGTCAATGGGAACAACAATGACTGACTAGATAAGATGAACATTGAATGGGCTGAAATGTAAGAAATTTTTAATCTAATTCCATACTTCCACTAACTCTAAAAATCATTCTTCATGAATATCATAAAATCACCTTTCCAATCCAACATATGACATCCAAACTGAAGCTATAGGTCAAAATTTATGGCCCAAAAATTGCCTGCAAGTTTGATTTTTACATATAATTAGCCTTTTGAAATTTATCAAGGTCAAAAAAATTCTAGGAATAGGATCAAAGGATGACCTAGTGATAGTAGGTGGTTTACCTAGTTCAATGAACTATCATTTTAGTTGACCTTGTTCTCAACAAGATGCCTAGTTAACTTTTGTGGGGCAAGATGAATTTTTAAAAAAAAGTGATATATATGAAAATTTATTGATCACACTTATTATCCATGATGGAAATATTTTTAAGGATTTTATTTTCACTAAGAAACATCTTCACACCAAAACAATAATTAAACATGTAGATACCAACTAGATGCACTTATGAGTAAGACCAGATCTCAATAGAAAGGGCACCATGATTTTGAGAAAAAATGGAGACTCTACTATAAAATAATATTGTGTATTTTAAATTAAATAAATGTGACTATGAACCTATAATATCCAACCAAGATAGTGCATGGAACATGAAAAAAAATTAGGGAGGAAAAGAGGAGAAGGGTTAAGTTTCCAAATGTGATATTCTCATTGACTTGGTCTGTGCATGAGTTCACTACCACTTCATGGAACTTGAAAGGACTTGATACTATAGCTTAAATCATCAAGATAGTGAAATATACCTGGATAGCACTTTCCTAGACATTATTCTACTACCATCCAAGCATCTATATCCCTAATATATATGTCTCTAATCCCACTAAAGGCCTTGTTCTACTGCTATCCATTCATCTATAGTCCTAGTAAAGGTTGCCTAAATCACGCATAAATTGAGTTTTTCCACAAATTTATTTTATTTTCTCTCTTATTTTTATTTTATTTTTAACATTTTTATTTTGGGTTGGTAATCACCATGGAAAATGAAAGGCAAAATTATAGATTTTTTACCCTAGATCTTAGTTACAAAATTTTTATCCAAACAGACCTAAAAACCATTAGTGTTATTTTTTATGCATGGTTTCAAGAGAATATCTTAAAAGGTTGAGTATTTTACCCAAAAATCTAAACATATTTAAAACACAAATGAGAACCCAAGATTTTGAAAAATAAAATTGTAAACAAACCCTTTCCTCACAAACTACTCATATTACTTAAGCACCAAAGGCCACTACCAATCTTGCCTACATAGTCATTTTCCTTCCCAATATGGAGTAAAACAAATAATCCTAGACCAAAAAGGAACAAATGACTAGGTCATACGAACTTCAGAAAATTAAGGAAAATCAACCTAAACTAATAAAAAAGTAGGAAACAAAATAAAACTATGTACAAGACCAAATAATGTCATATTTAAGTTGTTACCATTTTATCTCATACATATCATCTCATAGACAATTATATATGATTATTCCAATCATATTTAGAAAATTTATACCCTAAAATTTAACCATATCCTTGTCATTACTTGGAGGCTAAATTTTTTTGGGAAATACCTCAACTCAAATAAAATACTGTGAAGGGGGAGAATCAAGGGTATTATCACATACCATAATACAAGATATAACTCAAACCTAGTAACAATATGCTCTTTGGGAAAGTTGGATACAAATTCTCCTAATTGTCCTTTTGACATGATTTGTGTAAAAATGTTATTGTCATCCTCCTTCTTGTTGTATTAGGATATTTGTTGGGCCCCTAATTTTGAAGACTATTTTCGCTGAGTACTTCTTGGTAACAAGAAATGTGGAGAGACATGATGCACAAGACTATGGCACAAATGACCATGGTGTAGAATTCCATGGCATAAAATAAGAAAGTCTAAAGGAGTAAATAAGCATGATATATAGAGAATCCAAGAATGTAGGACTCAGATATTAGTTGAAGATGTAGGGAAAACATGGAAAGTGGATATGGTTATGGAATAGTTTGTAGTATTGTTGGAAAAGAATAAGTTAAGCATGAATCTAGTATTGTCCTATAGAAATATAGGTAATCAAAAACAAGGATATAGCATAGAGATAATATATGGGTAGTTAGGCCAAGGTCCATAGGAATTTATTTTAAATAGCTAACCATGACTCAATTTTGTTGATGATTGTTGGTGAGTCATCTGATTTGTATTTACTTATATAACTAATTGGTTACGTTAAACCAAATAAAAATACCCCCTTGATCTAGTTTGTATTATTATTTATGATTGGGTTATCATTGTAATTCTAGAATCACTATACTATTTAACATAACTTTTGAATATAATGGAAACAAGCCCATGTTTACATAGTTCTTGTGTTCATTTATCTATGAGTATAATAGAGTTAATAATGTTTATTATCATTTTATGCCAACTTCTTTTTATTTGTATATTTAAGTGATGAAAAAATAAGTTGAGTTAGATACATGACTAAGGATGAGTTTAGGACAAATTATTTGTTTGAGTGCCCTAGTATAGGAAAGTAGATGAATACACCCTCACATGACAAAACCAACAGGAATAGATCTTAAGTCATGTTCTTTAGGTGAGCATGTGATAATTTTTTATTATGTGAAATTATAGTGTGCTAGTACATTATAACTCTTATTTAATTAGGCATGAAAATACATAAAAGACATGTTAGTTTAAAGGAAAAGAGCCCAACATTTTGGTTTTATTCTCAGGACCCCATAACACTTATTTTCATGATATTTGGATGATGCTCAAATGGATATATCTAGATAATGTTGAATGATGGGTTACTATAGTATAAGATAATTTTGCAATACTATTTATTGAACTAAGGATTTAAGCATGTGCATGGGTAGAACAACATATGTATGAATCACTCTATGAAGTGTTCTTTGTATAAGTGCATATTCACCTTCATGCTTGGATTTCAGTGTACATGAAAGATTGGTCAAGGAACTATGAATTAAATATTGCCTAGTTAATAGAACATCAGTTGGACTTAACAATATTGGGATAACCTTGGATGTGTGTAGTGGATGTTTGGTGGTGCAAAACCTTGAATAGTTATATTTTTGAATACACAGTCTCAATGTGCTCCTATAAAAACTAACCTTGGTTTCACTTCCTCTAAAAATCATGTGAATGGCATCTAATTTTTTTCCTTTATATTAATAATATTATAGTGGATTTTGGACTTGAAATATTCTCCATGGATGGCTAAAATTTCTCTCATGTGAGTAGTGAATTTATTGGGAAAATAGAGGGGCACACTTTGATGTAAGATTACTGGTTCAACATGGTAACTAGTTAGAGGGAGCTGCATAAGTGCAAGTATGATGAGGCTAGGCAAAGGGATATGAGTGGAAACAATCCAAAGAGGGATGGGGAGGACTCAAGAAGTGTTGTAAGGGTATAAAAAGAAGTGGAAGGGCATATTATGGACTCCCCAATCATAAGACTATATCCAATACCAGCATAGGTATGCATGAGAGAAATAAATCAGGCATTGGTGACTGAAGAACCCAATAAAGATAGGCCTAATTCCCCACCTACAACACACACTCGTGTTCTTGAATTAGATTAAATTATTGTATGAAATTGGGATACAAATAGTGTAGAATCAATACTAAACTTGTTAGATATAATTTTGAAGAACAAGACCAAGATAGTAATTTATTGTTGATTTCTTTTCCATTACAATAAAATTATATCGATTAGTATGGAATGCCTGGTGGACCAATCATAACTAGTGGTAAAATTACAATCCCATTAATATTTAATAAGCCTACCTTTGTGCTAACATATTAGGTGCTTCTATTGATACAAGAGGCATAAGAGGTAGTATTGGTGGTGGTTCTACTAGAGGATATGGAGGTGGCATAGGATGCATTGGTATACCTTCCCCATAATGTCTAGGAGGGATTGGAAGTGCATCACAATAATCTCCATTTTCATCACCTCATCCACCCATTATTTATTAAGAGATGATGCTTTATTTACCTAAGTATCATTATGTGTAAAATTCAATAGAACATATTCAAAAGTGTGAACTTATTGGTGAGTGTGTGGAATTACATATAATGAATGAAAATTAACTCAATTTTCCACCACTCTTTTAGATCATGTACATAAGTGGTACCATAAGTTTGATCCATAATAAGATATGGTGAATTATGAATAATTGAAGGTAGATTTTCTCCAAGAATTTGATATACTAGAGTTTGAACAATAGATTTTTGTTTCCCTAAAGAACATGAAGAAAAAACTAATTGAGAGCATATATGACTATGATGCACATTTTAAGACTCTTATCTCTAAGCTTTATTTTGAGATAAAAACCACTCAACATAACCAGTGGTTCATAGGAGGCTTTTTGCTTTCCTTATGATGCATCTTATCACTAAAGATATTCACTAACTCATGTGAGTCCTTATAATTTTCCCTTCTTGTCAAAGCCATTAGAAGCATAAACATAGGGATTGGTCCCTTCATGGAATCTTAGATTTTTACTGTGTATTTGTTGTCCCCCAAAAGTATCACTCATTTTTGGGACAAAATTTTGAACTATTTTGGTCCTACAGACCATAATCCTCTCTTCCCATTTCAAAATTTGTTTTGAGCATTCAAATTCCTCATTTTTCAAGCTTCTCAGAAATCTACAAACTCTGCAGGCCTAAATCTATGGACTCTGCAAGCTTAAATCTACAAACTCTATAGGCTTGAATGTATGGAATCTATAGGCCAAGTTCAATGGACTTCATAGCTTAAATATATGGACTCTACAGGAAATAAGCAAGATTTCAACACTTAGGTGATTTGAAAGTTGGTTCAATGACAAGGCTCAACCAAAAAAGTTCATTGGCAAGCTTCTAAGCAAGGATTGAACTGATTGAACTGATCAAATAATTGAACCAATTTGGTTCAAAGGTTCAACAGGTTCAAGGTTCAAGGTTTAAAGGTTTAACATCAGTAGCAAGATTTCAACCACTTTAAGGTTCAAGGTTCAACAGGTTCAAAGGCTTCTACAGGTAGGTTCAATCAAAAAAACAAGTTTTCAATGCTTGAATCATTGAACCATTGAACCATTAAACCACTTTGGTTCAAAGGTTTAATGGGTTCAAGGTTCAATGGTTCAATAGGTTCAACGACCAAATGGTTCAACGTATTTGGTTCAAAAAGATCAAAAGGATTAGCCAAATAAAAAGAATGAATTGATTAAACCGATGAACCATTGAACCACTTTGGTTCAAAGGTTCAATGAGTTCAAGGTTCAAGGTTCAACAGGTTCAATGAGGCTTGTTTTAAAGAATCTTGGTTTAAGTGGTCAAAGGGAATGAACCATTGAACCATTGAACCAAAGTTAGTTCAATCGATTGGTTCAATCGGTAGGTTCAAGGGGTTGCCCCAAAGCCAAAGGATCAAACAGCCCTTATAGAGGGTAGAAAGGAGGAAAATGGACCAATTCAAAGGCCAAAAGAGTAAAGGGATTTCCTTCAGAAAATTTCCCCTGGAAATAATAACAAAGAGACAATTCCTTTGGGGAAATTATCTGAAAGAATTCCTTCAGACTTTTTCCTCTGAAAGAAAGAAAAGACCAAAAAACAAAGCAAAGCCCGGCAAAAAGACTAAGGCAAGAAATGAGCTATTTTAGACTTTTGTCTAAAGGAATTCCTTCAGACAAAAATTCTAAAGAAATTTGGAGAAGTTGTGGGAGGAAAGCCTGAAAGAATTTTTGAAGGCCAAAGACAAAGCAGCTGAAACAATTCTTGCAGACTTTTGTCTGCAGGAAAATGTCTATGGAAAAAGTCTGTGGGAAAGATCCAAAATAATATAAAGACAAAATGCCACTAAAGGACCCCAAAGGGTAGGTGTCCTTGTGGGGGACTCTCGGCTGCCAAATTAAAGGACACTTCCCCAAAGCTGAAGGGTCACCTTCCCTTCGGGAGGATGCAAAATAAGAAATCTTAATGAAGCAAGTAGCAGAAAAGGCTGAATCAAGAGAAAGCTGAAGAAAGTCCAAGGGGTGATGCACTTGAAGATTTCAAAGTCAAGAGCGGTGAACTATCTGTTGGAAATTCAAATCTAGTGATGGGTGTGTGAACATCAATTTTAAGGTTTGTAAAATAGCCGTTGATTTTGAAAATCCTTAAAGAAGAGCCGAAGAACTTAGTGACCCACCTGAAGAAAGAAGACCAAAGGCTATCTAAAGACCACTTTATGGGTAGATACCCTTTTGGGGGGCTCTTCGCAACCCAAAGTGGACCATTTCTTAAGGCCTTGAAGGGTAGGTCCTCTCTGAGAAAGATCAAAGGACAAAGCCAAAGGAATTACTAAGGAAAGTGACGTGCATGCAGACGTCAAAGTTACAACAATGAAATAGCTGTTGATCCTTGGAAGTTTAAGTTTGGACCCAAATGCATTCAAAGGCTTTAAGGCCAAGACTAGCAGGAAGTGACTAAGGAATAGAGCATCAAATTAAATCAAGGACCCGATTCAATTAACTAGAAAAGGAGGAATGATGAGGAAGGATTAGAAACATTTGTGCATCGAATATGTTTCTAGAAGCAGATCACCAGGTGGACATCGAAGGATGCAAACATTCAATAGCATGACCCATTTCTCTGCATTGAGAAAAGCAAATGGGTAAATGCCCCTAAATTCTAGCATGTCTTTTTAACAAAATTCAATGCAACATGATGTGTTACTATTCTCGAGTCCTTCTTAACGAGGCTATATAAGGGACTCTCTTTTATGGTTTTAATATCTCTATCAGATTATCAGAAACAAAACTCTACCAAAATTAAAAGGAATTACTGAGACTTTGAGCTCAAATTGTTGATCATATTTAATTATTGGAATAAGAAAGCAAGTGACTTTTCAGACTTTGTGCTATAATATCTTTATTGTTGGGGAAAGTATTCTTATGTATTTTTCCTTAATATATTTTATCTTCCTTTAATTCAATAAGTAAAATTAGTGAAAGTAGTCAGGAAGGTGTCTTGAAGCCAATTGTGGAGAGACTTTGTGCCCCCATAATTGCCTTTAGTGTGTTTTCTTTTTGTTTCTGTGTAAAGGACCTTGGGATGACTTTGTGCTCTCATTGTCCTTCGTATCTCACTCTTGGGCAATTGAGGTGGAGACTTTGTGTTACATCTCAATTTGATGGTTAGTACATCCTTGGTTACATTTTGTAATTACTACTAGGAAGATTCTTGTGGTTTGTTAAATAGTATTTCTAAAAAAAGAGGAGTGCTTTCTGTCATTATCCCTAAGATTTATCCTATGATCCACATGCATCATCTATGAAAAAAGAGAGATGGATGGTTTATCCTACCCTTGAGTATTATTTTCTATATATATATATATATATATATATATATATATATATATATATATATCTATAGGGAACCTCCCCTTGATGAGAGGAGAGATTAGTCCCCTTTTGATGTGGTGAACCTACACATTTAGATGACCAATCTTCTTACTTTGGCTAATCAGACCTATTTTTTTATCAGTACACTGATCGACAGAATATTCAACCAATAGTTTTTGGTGACTCCACTAGGGATATACATAATTTTGTGCAATTTAGAACCTCAAGTTTTAGATTGAAACATCACCTGTGTCTTAACCATTATCATTATAACCCTTATCCATTACATACTCTAGTGACTCCATTTCATGTCTTACCCATTATCCATTTATAGCCTTACCATCTTCCTCCACCTCTATTATTTTATCTGGTCTACAAAACTAGAGCTGATGGGAAAGAGTGTGCAGTTTAAAGCCTCAAGCTTCAAAATAAAGAAAGGTCAATTCTTTTCCATTTTTGTTTCACAATCTGCTAGATTCAAGGTATACATAAAGCCAAAGGGCTAAAGGTATTATTGACCCTATATTCAAGTTGGTACAACAAAGTGATTTTGATCTATTTCCTTCACCATCTCACCTCCAATGAACCAAGAGCTTTCCTCCTACTAAATTGAGATCTCCATTTCCAAACGAAGTATCCACTTCTACTATTGATAAAGCTTTGCCAATAATTACCCCTCTAATATTTGTTATTCCTCTTTTTCATAGTCATATAATGGCAGTTCAAGGCCTCTGGGGTAATTATTTTGGTCCTCTCAATCTTACTCCACCTCCACATGAGCTTCCACGTAGTTTAAGGAATAATTTCCACAAATTCTATGGTGATAGGAAAGTTCATCCTGATGAACATATTACAGCCTTTAGCATAGCCTGTGGAGTAATTGGAGTAGAATTTAAAGATGTAGTAGTCAAGCTATTTGTAGAAACATTATAAGGTGCTATTACAGATTGGTTTTATCATCTACAAGCTCGGTCAATAACTGATTGGAATACCCTCAAAGCTAAGTTTGAAGCCAGATTCAAACTTGTAGAAGATGCACATGCCTTTCTAGCTCAACTTACACAAATGAAAAAAGAACCTCATGAACCAATGAGGGACTTCATAGCCAAGTTTGACAAACTAAAGAATAGAATTCCTATAACTGCTCAACCTACAACTGAGAATCTTAAACGCTTCTTCATTAATTCTCAGTTACCTAAAGTAAGTTTTATTTTGAGACATACTGGTCAAATAGATCTTGTTGCAGCTCAACAATTGGCCACTAAGGTAGAAGATGATCTCATCTTAGCAGGGAAGATAAGAAGAGATCCAAATAGAAATAGACCTTCAACATCTTCTGAATATTCATCTACAGGCACCACAGATCCAATGGTGCAGAAGTTGGCAAATGAGTTGCTTGCTCTCAAAAATAAAATGGTGCAAGGAATGTCTTCTACTTCTTCATATAGAGATATGCCAAGAAGGACATTTCCAAATTAGTCATATCAGGGCAATGCTACCAGGAATCAAGGGCAACAAAATCATCTTCCTCCCCCACAAGGGAAACTTGCCATGGAAGCTCCTCCAACCAATTTAGTAATGGGATATCTTGAAGTAGAATCAGAGTTCTCTTTCCAACCTGAATTGAGTCAAGAAAATGACGTTGATCTCCTTGTAGAAAATCAAGAAGAATCAGCTGGCGACTCACACATTGGTTTCTTGAACTACTAGAATGAACCCAGAACCAAAAGAGAAGCTTTTGATGGATCATATATAATGTTTACCAAGTTTAATAACTAATCAGTCTAGCAAGCTGATAAGGGGAAGATAGAGGTGCAACCTCAACTAGAAATTACAATTGCTAAGCGTGGAACCACTCTGCCTTTCTATTTAAAGGATCCAATGATCACCCAAAAGACAAGTACATCAATTTCACATTCACCTTATACTTCAATTTCACAAATCAGCCCTCCTCCCATCCCTCCTAAAACTCAGAAGGTTGAAATACCTTCCTCTATACCTAGTTCAATTTAGCCATTTGACATAATCGATCATGTCAAAAAGACAAAAATACAAATGTCTGAATTTAAATATTTGCAGTCTAATCCTAATCAATTGGATAAGTTAGTCTAATGTGTCAAGAAACAAACTATTCCTATAGGACAAGAAGCTAAAAAGGTAACTCCTAATTTACCAAATAACATGTCTATTCTAAATAATCTTGTCATTACTCCTCCAGCTGTCCCTGGGAAAATAGAACCTTTCTATGTTTCCTTGTTAATAAATGGTCACAAGCTAAGTAATTATATTATAGAATTAGGCACATATGACAATGTCATGCCTACTAAAGTAGCTAAATCTCTTGACCTCACACTAACCAAGACATTTGGGAGATGTTTCTCCATGGAAAACAAGCAAGTACCATTTCTGGGGCAAATCAAAGATGCCCAATTTGCATTTGCAACATTCTTAGACAAGAGAATCAAGATGACTGTTTTGGTGGCTGATGTCCCAACATCCTATGGCATTTTGCTTGGATGAAATTTCTATAAGGATGTGGGAGGAGAACTAAGCATGGACCTATCTGAGGCAAGAATTCCTATCAAAGGTGTAATGAAGAGGTTGCTCCCTGAAAAGGAGGCAAAATATGTGGTCACTCAAACATCAGCCCCTGAAGCTCAAATTCTTTTAGAATCCTCGAGTATGGGTAACTACTTTCTATCTACAGATGAAGTGCATGAAACACCTGATAAAATTGTTGAAAGTGTAAACTTAGAAATCAGTTCAACTAGAATAGTAGAAGAACTAATAGGTTGTAATACAAATGAAGAAGGACCCTCCCTCTCTATTGAAGGAAAGTCTAAAGAAAAATTAGTGTCTGATGAGGTATGGACTCTAGAATATAATGGTAGTTGCTCCTCTATTGGTTCAAGAGCTAGGATTGTGTTGATATCTCCTCAAGGAGATATGTTTCCTTCATCTTAAAAATTACAATTTAGCAACACTAATAATACAACTAAATATGAATCTTTGTTGCTTGGATTGAAGGCTGCTCAAGACAAAGGCATCAAGTTTCTTCATGCCAAAGGGGATGCTAAATTAGTGGTTTCTCAAGTGAGAAACTTATACCAAACCAAGAATGAAAGATTACACCACTACCACAACCTAGTTTGGGACCAAATTGAAAGCTTTGATGTTTTCAACATTTTTGCCATACCCAAGGAATCTAATGATAGAGCTAATGCACTTGCTGTTTCAAAAACTCTTTTAGTTCCTCACTCAAATTTCAAAGAAGACAGGTATACTATTGAACTAGTCTATAGACCAAGTGTTCCTGACAATGATGATCATTGTCAAATATTCAATGATGGTTATCAAATCATAGCCTTCCTAAAACAAAAAGACAATTTTGAACAACTATGTTTTGAAGGCAGTGAAGCTCAGAAGTATGAATCAACCTCTAAATCTAGTTTAGATATAAATAAAGAATTCTTACAGTTGAAAGGAAATAAAATTCCCAAAGGCCTGGTTTCTCTTGAGAAACTATTTGATAAGCATGATAGATTCATCAAACAATAGCAAACAGATTCAAGTTTCTCTCAGAGATTCAATCAAGTAAATCTGACTACTAAAGAAAATCCCAAGATGGTTAACATTGGTAAGTGTTTCACCCCTGAAGAAAGATTCAAGTTCACCACTTTACTCTATCAATACATGGATGTCTTATCATATTATTATGATGACCTGAAGTCTCTCAGACCTGATGAAAACTACCATGACATTCCTTTCAAGGTTAACTCAATGCCTTATAAGCAAAAATCCAGACATTACATTCCAAAAATATCAGGCACTATTCTATCTAAGATACAAAAAATGTTAAATGCTAGAATCATCTTCCCAATCTATCATTCCACATGGATTGCAAACATAGTTCCTGTAAGGAAGAAGAGTGGTGAAATTCACATTTGTTTAGATTTCAAGAATCTAAATCAGTTATCTTTGAAAGATAATTACCCTTTGCCAATCATGGATCAAGTGCTTCAAATGATGATAGGTTCAGAGATGTTATCAATGCTAGATGGCTTCTCGGGATATAATCAAGTTGAGGCTGGTGAAGCAGACCAACACAAGACTGCATTCAGCACACCTTGGGGTACATTTACATATAGAAGAATTCATTTTAGCTTGATAAATGATGGTGCCACCTTTCAGAGAGAAATGGACATGGATTTCAAAGATGAAATAGGTAAATTCATAGTGGTATACCTTGATGACTTAACCATCTTTTCAAAGCATCATTTTGATCATGTACGCCATTTACAATAAGTGCTGGAGCACTGCCACCAGAATGGTATTTCCTTAAATCCTAAGAAATCTATTTTTAGAGTAACAGAGGGGAAACTCCTTAGACACATTATGTCTAAAGAAGGTATAAAGATTGACTCAGATAGAGTCAAGTCTATTCAAGAGCTTAATTTGCCTACAAGTAAAAATGTTGTTCACTCTTTCTTTGGAAAGGTAAATTTCTTACAGAGGTTCATCCCCAAATTTGCTGAGAAGACTAGACACATTGTGAACATGAAGAAAGGGAAGACCACCTTCAGCTAGACTAAAGAAGGCAAGTCAACATTTCAGGATATCAAGACTACCATTTCCCATGCCCCTACCTTAGTTTGTCTAGATTACAACAAAGATTTCATCATAAACAACTATGCTTCTGAACACACGCTTTCAACAATTCTTGTTCAATAGGAAAAGGAAGGTATGGAATCTCCTATTTCTTTCATGATTTACCCTCTTAAAAACCATGAGATGAAGTATTCAAATGTAGAGAAGCATGCTTATGTAGTGGTGAAAGCAGTCAAACATTTCTACTTCTATATTCTAAATTCACACACTACTGGCTTAGTTCTTGACACTAAAGTCAAGTCCATATTAACTCAATAGGATTTTAGCACAAAAAGAGGCAATTAGATTGCAAAGATCCAAGAGTTTGATCTAGACATCAAGCCAACAAAGCTGGTCAGGGGAAAAGGCCTATGCCAATTAATTACTGACAACAAGATAGAAGATACACAACATGAAGAAGCTGAAGTGGAAGATACACCAATGGTCCTTTTTGTCTCCACTACCAATGAGTGGTATTCAGGTATTTCTCATTTCCTTATGGTAAATATCTTGCTCATTTGTCTTATAAAGAAATGAGGACTATTAAGTTGAAAGCTGCCAATTTTGTCCTTTGGGACAATGGATTGTACAGAGAAGCATAGATGGAGTATTCCTTCACTGTGTAGACAAAGAGAAACAAAGCCAAATTTTGAAATATTTTCACAATCTAGCCTATGGAGGACATTTTTTTGCTCCTGTAACTTCTCACAAGATTCTGTGAGCTAGGTATTACTGGCCAACTTTTTTCCAAGATGCATATAAGTGGGTGAGAAAATGTGAACTTTGTGAGCAATTTATTGGAAGACCTAAGTTAGCTGCCCTACCTCTCAAGCTTGTGATCATAGAAGAACCTTTCCAATAATGGGGGATTGATTTTATTGGGACTATAAACCCATCTTCAAGCACTAGACATGATTATGTCATTACAACAACTGACTATTTCACTAAGTGGGTAGAAGCAATCTCAACTAAGCATGCTACTTTAGAAGTTGTATGCAATTTCCTCAAGGAGAATATTATTTCTAGGTTTGAAGTTCCAACCAAAATTTTTATTGATAATTCAGCTTATTTCACCTCCCAGGAGATTACACAATTCTGTTTCCATTATGGAATTACACTCTCTCACTTTTCTAATTATTTTCCACAAGGGAATGGACAAGTTCAATCAAGCAATAAGAACCTGGTAACTATCATCAAGAAGCTAGTAGATGACAATCAAAAGACATGGCATAAAGCATTGGTTGATGCTCTATGGGTAAATAGAATCACACCAAAGACGGCAATTGGTATGTCTCCTTTTCAACTCCTTTATGGTATCAATGCTGAAATACCAATCACCTTAGAATTGTTAGCCTTGAAATTGGCAAAGGCAATTGAAGATCAGACATATGAAATCTCTATTAATAATAAAATCATGTTGCTGACTAAGGTGGATGAATAGAGAACCATGGTGGTGGACCGAATTGCTGCTCATCAAAGTCTGGTAAAGAAACTCTTTGACTAGAAGGCCAAAAATCATAATTTTTGGATTGGGGATCAAGTCTTGCTGTGGGATAAAAAGAGAGAACAAAAAGGGATGCAAGGAAAGTTTGACTCCCTTTGGAGAGGCCTATTTATAATTCATCGACACAGTGGTGAAAATAGCTTTCTACTGAAATATCAAGATGGCACACTCTTTTCTCTACCTCACAATGGGCATCATCTAAAACACTTTAACTCTTGAAGTATCAAATCATTGTATCTATACATATGTATATTTGTATATTTTTTAATTCTATTTTATTTTATTTGTTTCCATTTTTGATTCCTTCCATTTTTGGGTAGCATGACTCCATAGCCCAGTGGCATACTTCATGGCACTAGAGATTTTATTTTCTACTCCCCTCAGATATTCCAAGTTTTCAACTAAAGGAAGTTCCCCAACTGGAGCCAGCTATTGTCCCCCAAAAATATCACTTATTTTTGGGACAACATTTGAATTATTTTGGTCCTACAGACTAAAATCCTCTCTTCCCATTTCAAAATTTGTTCTGAGCATTCAAATTCCTCATTTTTCAAGCTTCTCAAAAATTTACAGACTCTGTAGGCTTGAATCTACTGACTCTGTAGGCTTAAATCTATGAACTCTGTAGGCTTGAATCTATGGACTCTGTAGGAACAAAATATATAGACTCTATAGGCCAAGTTTAATAGACTTCATAGCTTAAATCTATGGACTCTATAGGAAAGAAGCAAGCTCTCAACACTTAGGTGATTTCAAAGTTGGTTCAATGACAAGGCTCAACCAAAAGAGTTCATTGGCAAGCTTTTAAGCAAGGATTGAACCAATTGAACCAATCAACTAATTTAACCACTTTGGTTCAAAGGTTTAATGGGTTCAAGGTTCAAGGTTTAAAGGTTCAACATCAACAGCAAGAGTTCAACTGCTTCAAGGTTCAAGGTTCAACAGGTTCAAAGGCTTCTACAGGCAAGTTCAATCAAAAGAACAAGTTTTCGATGCTTGAATCATTGAACCATTGAACCACTTTGATTCAAAGGTTTAATGGGTTCAAGGTTCAATGGTTTAACAGGTTCAACGACCAAATGGTTCAACGCATTTGGTTCAAAAAGATCAAAGAACTTAGCCAAATAAAAAGAATGAACCAATTGAACCGATGAACCATTGAACCACTTTGGTTCAAAGGTTTAATGGGTTTAAGGTTCAAGGTTCAATGGGTTCAATGAGGCTTATTTCAAATAATCTTAGTTCAAGTGGTCAAGGGGAATGAACCATTGAACCATTGAACCAAAGTTGGTTCAATCGGTTGGTTCAATTGGTAAGTTCAAGGGGTTTCCCCAAAGCCAAAGGATGAAATAGCCCTTGAAGAGGGTAGAAAGGGGGAAAATGGACCAATTCAAAGGCCAAAAGAGCAAAGGTATTTCCTTAAAAAAATTTCCCCTAGAAAAAGTAACAAAGAGACAATTCCTTCAGGGAAATTGTCTGAAAGAATTCCTTTAGACTTTTTCCTCCGAAAGAAAGAAAAGACTGAAAAAAAAAGCAAAGCCCGGTGGAAAGACTAAGGAAATAAATGAATTATTTCATACTTATATCTGAAGGAATTCCTTTAGACAAAAAGTCCAAATAAATTCAGGGAAGCTACAGGAGGAAAGCCTGAAATAATTTCTGAAGGCCAAAGACAAAGCAGCTGAAACAACTCTTGCAGACTTTTGTCTATGGGAAAATGTCCATGGAAAAAGTATGTGGGAAAGCTCTGAAGGATTCTAAAGACAAAAGGCTGCCTAAGGACCACAAATGGTAGGTGCCCTTGTGGGGGACTCTCAGCTACTAAATTAAAGGACACTTCCCCAAATCCGAAGGGTCACCTTCCCTTTGGGAGGATGCAAAACAAAAAATCTGAAGGAAGCAAGTAGCATAAAAGGCTGAATCAAGAGAAAGACAAAGAAATTCCAAGGGGTGATGTGCCTAAAGACATCAAATTCAAGAACAACAAACTAGCCATTGGAAATTCAAACGTAGTGATGGGTGCATGAACATCAATTTCAAATTTCATAAAATAGCCATTGATTTTGAAAAGCCTTAAAGAAGAGGCAAAGAACTTAGTGACCCACCAAAAGAAAGAAGCCTGAAGGCTATCCAAAGACCACTTGAAGGGGAGATACCCTTATAAGGGGCTCTTCTTGACCCAAAGTAGACCATTTCTCAAGGCCTCGAAGGGCAGGGCCTCTCTAGGAAAGATCAAACAATAAAGCCGAAGGAATTACTAAGGAAAGTGGCATGCCCATAGATGTCAAAGTCACAACAATGAAATAGTTGTTGGTCCTTAGAAGTTTAAGTGCAGACCCAAATCTATTCAAAGGCTTTAAGGCCAAGACCAATAGGAAGTGACTAAGGAACAGAGCATCAAATTAAATTAAGGACCCGATTCAATTAACTAGAAAAGGTGGAACAATGAGGAAGGATCAGAAACATTTACACATCAGATATGTTTCTAGAAGCAGATCACCAAGTGGACATTGAAGGATGCAAACATTCAATAGTGTGACCTATTTCTCTACATTGAGAAAAGAAAATGGGTAAATGCCCCTAAATTCTAGCATGTCTTCTTAACAAAATTAAATGCAACATGATGTGTTACTATTCCTGAGTCCTTCTTGAAGAGGCTATATAAGGGACTCTCTTTTATGGTTTTAATATCTCTCTCAGATTATCAGAAACAAAACTCTACCAAAATTAAAAGGCATTACTGAGACTTTGAGCTCAGATTGTTGATCATATTTTGTTATTGGAATAAGAAACCAAGTGACTTATTAGACTTTGTGCTGTGATATCTTTGTTGTTGGGGAAACTGTTCTTATGTCTTTTTCCTTAATATATATTATGTTCCTTTAATTCAATAAGTAGAATTAGTGAAAGTAGTTAGGAATGTGTCCTAAAGCCAACTGTGGATAGACTTTGTGCCCCCATAATTGCCTTTAGTGTGTTTTCTTTTTGTTTCTATGTAAAGGACCTTGGGATAACTTTATACCCTTATTGTCCTTCATATCTCACTCATGGGCAATTGAGGTGGAGACTTTGTGCTACATCTCAATTTTTTGGTTACTACATCCTTGGTTACATTTTGCAATTACTACCAGGAAGATTCTTGTGGTTTGCTGAATAGTACTTCTAAAAAAAGAGGAGTGCTTTCTGTCATTATCCCTAAGATTTTTCCTTTGATTTGCATGCATCATCTCTAAAAAAAGAGAGATGGATGGTTTATCCTACCCTTGAGTATTATTTTTTGTTTATATATATATATAGCATATCTATAGGGAACCTCCCCTTGATGAGAGGGGAGATTAGTCTCCTTTTGATGTGGTGAACCTACATATTTGGATGACCAATCTTCCTACTTTGGCTGATGAGACCTATTTTGTTTATCAGTATGCTGATGGACAAAATATTCAACCAATAGTATTCTCAGCTAGAAAATATCATTATGCATTGTAATCATGATACTTGTAGTGGTTTGTGGTGTGTTGACTATGAATCTAAAGGACACAATAGGAATAACAACCCTAGAAAGGTTATTCATACCATGGTAAAGTAGTCTTATGATATTTTTTAGGAAGATCATGATATGAGGGATTACCCTCTACTTTAGTGTATTATATAATTAAAGGTATCTTCATATTGTAAAATATGTGATGCATATACTCAAGATACTAATTATTGACACCTTATTAGTGAGATTCATAAGGTGCAAATGCATGGTACTCATCAGACTTATGTTTTTAATAACTAGGAAAATAGTGAAGGCTAGTTTTATATAGTTTATAGTCATGGATGTGGAAGCGATATTTTTCCATCTAGACCATATTACAAGTGAGGTTATTTGGATCACTACCATTTTGATTGTCTAATGTATCCCATGTGTGTTTTTTGTAAAAATGAACATCATATGGAAAATTTCCTAGACCTATATACTAACATCATAAAGGAGCAAAATTAAAAGGGTGATGGACTGATATGAATTGAAAATCCTTAATAAAGACCTCACCCTACTACTTCAACTAGTTTTAAGGTCAACATTGCTACATGAAGTGGTGCTTAATTCCAATTCATGTCAAACCATCCCACTGATAAGGTTTGATGAAAGAAGCCTCATGTGACTCATTATCTAGCTGCTTAGTAACAAAAATAAGTGTCACATAACATAATGACTTTGGTGTGGGAGATTTAAGGAGAGATCCAGTTCCTTAAGGATATAGATGCTACTAAACTTCTTCATAGGTAAAAAGATATAGATCTTCAAGACTTAGTATATGATGAGTTCCATGATTTATTCAAGAAACTCCTTAATGAATACATTATGACCCTTTTTTGAAATTGGATAAGTCATCAAATACCTAAGCCTATAGAGGATCTTAAGTTAAACCATGCATGGAAACAAGAGACTTGTATCTAGCCTAGTATAGAGGGGGATAAAGAGATCTATGCCAACACTACTATTGATGGATAGGTTATTAAGGATATCTTAGATGATACTCATATTGAAGTAAATGTACTAAGGATGCTTAGAGGAATATGTCAATCCCTTCTTTAAATCCTTCTCTTCATGTGTTTTTTATTGGCAATAAGACTCCTACAGTACCTATTATATTTATTAAGGATGCCATCATAGATATTTTATGTCATTTTCAAATCTAACTTTAAATTTATTGAGTTGGTTTAATATGATGACTTTCTAGCTCTCTTAGGTTGCCCTTGGTGTTATGTAAATAATGTTGACTTAAGATTCAAAAACCACTACATTAGTTATGATAATGATGATAATCACATTGTAATCCCCCTAAAACATGCTCAAATACCTCTTTATGTTGAGTAAGTTAATGATGATGAGGAAATTAATCATATCTATAATTTCATAGCTTTGGGTATAGAACACCTTGATCCTAATTTGGATAACATATTACATTAGGCTGATACATAGAATATCTCTGACACTACTAGTACTACTTGTGACTATTCGACTCATAGTGAGTATGATCTTACTGAAAGGATTTGTGGTGTTATTTGTAGTCAAGAGTATGTTCTATATAAGTACCATAAAATCTTTAAGTTTATTCTCATTAGTCAAGGACATATTATGGTTTTACCACCCATGTGCTTAGATGAAGCTCTTTGATTTCATGTTTAGATGGAGGTTTGAGAGTTTATGTAGTAGTTGGAAGATTTTTATGTATTTGTAGATGAATGGATACACATAATTATCAATATTTTTTGTGGAACAACTATTTAGTGGTAGAGAACTAATTGTCATAAATTACTCACTTGGGACTGAGATTAATCTACTCTACACCATTATTTTCATTATGATAATGATGTTCACAACACCTTAATTTATGATGGAATTAGTTCTCTAGAAACTCATCTTGAATCTTCTTAAAATGTGTGGAAGTTGAATGAGACATTTTTTACTGAGTATCTATGGGTTCATTCATTCTATGGCACTTTATGCACCTAGGCTAGAGCATGGTATGTACATGAAGAACAACATATAGAGATAGATTGTTGGTATTTACTATAAAGTAATATGATTTAAATACTATCTTACTTGTCTCAGATGGATTTATTCCTCACTTTACAAGTCATGCATTAGGATATTATAAGTGATCTAATACTATTTGAAGACCACATCAAAAATATACATGGCATGTAGGAGGAGAGATTAAACATTTTCTAGTAACCTAATATAGAAGTATCATCTCCACCTCTTGAAACTAAACTGGACCATGCATTATGAGAATAGATATGGAAAGGCAAATGAAAAGTTGTATACTAGGTTAATGAAGGTACTAGTTCTGATCCACCTAATCCATCTATTGATCACTCAATTTTACTTATTGATTATGGCATGTGAAATTTCTAGACACTATCCAGAATGACCAACATCTATATTTAGAGCCACTTAAAATGATTTATCATAATATTGGTATAGAGGACATGCCCAAGATGGATATTATAGGGAACTATTGGTTTGATACTAAGATCTCTAAGGCTTTTTAACTATTAAATGAGTATCAAGATGTTTTTCCATGGAATTACCCCCAGATGAAAGGAATGCACTCTTTATTATGCAAGATGCACATCAATTTGGTATAGGATGTTTGATTTGTTAGAAAGAGACTTATCATATGAATCCAAACTTGTGCACTTAGGTAAAATAATATATTGATATCATGTTTTGCACTAGATTTATAACTCCTATGGATGATTCTGAATAGGTGAGCCCCATGGTCATTAATATTAATAAGGATGGTTGAATTCATGTTTGTGTCAACTATCAAGTACTCAATGTTGCTTGTATAAATGACCCCTTTTTGATGACCTTCACTGAGGAGATCTTAGAAGGAGTTGGTAGGTGAAATATTTATACTTTCACAAATGGATTCTCTAGATATCATTAGGTCTATATCATGGAAGAAGATAAATTGAAGACCACCTTTGTAATTAAATGGAGTTGATTCACCTATAATATGATACCCCTTTAGGTTGAAGAATGTTCCTATTGTGTTTTCATAGATTATGATTGAGGATTTTAAATATTTTATTCATAAATTCATTCAAGTCTACCTAGATGATTAGACCATCTACATATTTGTATATGATTATTGTGTTAATCTTTGACTTATGCTTGAGTGCTACCAAAATATTTAGATTTCCTTGAATTTAAAGAAATGTGTTTTTATTACCCCATTTAGTATTTTACTAGGTTATGTTATTTATCATGATGGACTCTTAGTGTATTAGTCCAAGATTGTAGTTATTCTTCACCTTATAGTATCAACCACCTAGCAAGAGGTTCATGCCTTCCTAGGACGCAAGGGATACTATAGGAAGTTAATTCAAGATTATTCTAAGATCATTACATCACTATAAGAACTATTGAAATGGAATGCTCAATTTGTCTAGACTAATTCTCATCAATAGGCATTCATCATACTCAAAGATAAGCTCATTACTACCCCCATTCTATAGGTTTTAGACTAGACAAATCCCTTTTATGTTGCTTATTGATGCTTTAGGCATGGTATTAGGTAGTATCCTTTCTCAATTTGAAAGGGAAACCTTGATCATTCTATCTATTTTTCCAATTACAAACTCACTCTAGTTGAACAATTTTTTTTTGAAAAACAAAACTAGAAGCTTTGTCCATGGTCTGTGTGATTCAAAAGTTCTATCAGAATTTTTTGGTCAGCCCATTCATTTTATTTATGGACCATGGAGCACTAAAATACCTAGTGAATAATATGGTATTTCATAGATGAATTTACTGATGAATTTATGAAATGGATCCAATAATGCAAGTGAAGGATCATCAATTTTGGAACATGTTTAGTTTAGAATCATACAACACACGAGTACTTGTCTCTTTATATTCTTGCACCATCACTATATACTCATTTATTTAGGGAGATCCATTCCATATTTTGTTATTTTCTTGTAATTTACAATAATGCCCACTTATAGGGTTGTAATTACCTAAATGAATTTATTTATAATGAGGTTTCAAACATACTTCTAATGAAATCAACCACCCATAATAAAATAAGACTTATAAACCATCATGTTTCAATAGTATATTAATATTATAAAACCATTTGAAGATCATAATAACATAATTTAGAAAACCAATTCAATTTATTTTTATATGTATGATATTTATTATGAAAACATCATGTAATCAAGACATAATTAAAAAATATTAAGAGGGATAACATAGAAAAAAATTACAAAAAGATCATGGATGATCATGAAAAATAAAATCCACAGTTATCTATGTCAATGATAATTGACTAATAAAATACCATGTATATCCATTAATTATCAATATCTATTATTTAACCATTGTGGTGAATTTTAAAGCTTGAAATCCCTTTGGAATTATAACCCTACCCTATATTACACTAATTTTGTCCCATGTTAAGAACATTTTTATAGTCTTGACATCTATCAAGACCACTCTTATAATATTGACATGTTTTCTTTGGTCCCATTTAAAATTAGGTGCACCCATCTAAACCTTTCATTTTTTTTTGCACCTAGCCATTGGAATATGATCATACAAGCTAATTTTAATAAATTTTTAAAATAGTGATCTATAAATAGACATGTGTAGTAACTTATTTGATCATCCAACACATTAAGCACATATTTGATACATGTGAAGAAAATTTGGTTTTTTTTAAAAAAATTCAATGATTCTTTATTTAAGTTTAGAAATCTAACAAATTAGAAGGGTTAGACTAATGATGCCTATGTATATATTGAAGTAAAATCCTTATCCATTTGAAGTCTCATAGGATTTGATGATTTTAAGAGGGTAGTGTAGACACTAAAATATGGTATTATACACTTGGAAATGTCAATCTTGACCTAAATTCACTTTACATGACTTTTGCCTATACATATGGCTCTTACACACCCTTATCTCACATCTACATGCTTTTCATGCATTCGACCTTCCTGATTTGTTATTGGTCACCTATAGGAATTACCTAGTCTATGCTTAACTTAGTCTACATTATCATACTCAAAATCTATCTAGGTCATCATATTAATATTCCTACCTTTCAGTCAAGTCTTTAGAACTCAAATGCCTACAAAATTTTGCAAGTGTCCAAAACTAACAAACTCATCTATGCACCAAATAATGATTATTTTTCAAATTAAAACTATTTTCATGGGTCAACCCATAAATTCACATGTTGTTGGCATGATAAAGTGCCCAAAGAATCTTATATAAATACCACCATAGGTATGATCCTATTAGATCATATATAACTCACATAGGATACATTTGTACACTTCTACACATTCCAAAAGGACTACCTTAAACTTCCCAATCAATAATGAATCATAAGGATTAGGTCATAACAAAATTATGGATCACTCACAGCCAAACCAAAGTTACCAATTGTGAAGTGTTGAAATCTATATTATAAGTTGCATTCATTAAAGGAACACCATTGCACACAAAACACCTAACAAGGAGAACTAATGGCAATTTAACTTCTCTTATTAGAGTATTGGATATATAGGCAGCCCTCAACCATTCAATGGGAAGTGGTTAATATGCATATGGTTGGATGTCATAAATCTATTTGGTGTGTCACCTCACTTAGGTTAGATTTTATTTCAGTTATCTCTCTCCCTTTTCACCCCCAAAATTTATTAGTAGTTTCAATCCTAAGTGGTACATAAAGGGAATTATCCCTATCTAGAGTTTCACCTCATTTGATAGGCTACCCAAAATCCTAGAGGTGATTCCATTATGCCACTTGGATGAGGAGAGATTTGCATCTCCCCAAAGGGTGTAAATCTAAGTGAAAACATTAATTTTGGCTTAGTAATGCTTGAAAGGTTACTAAATTTTATGTTAACAAATCATGATACTTGTCTTTCATGTACATGTGATACAAAGGCTAGAAGGTAGTAAGAAGTTTGTGAGCTTATATGAAATGGGGGCCTTATACATAATATTGTAGTATTATGAAATTTATAGGAATTTATTATGTGTTTTTTCCATCCATATGAGCTCCAAATAGTCTAAAAAGAGGTACTTTGGGATCCAATATAATCATTATTATCTTATTTATGGGATCTTGTTTAGGAAATATATTAATGGAGTTATGTTGAGATGCATTGATCACGATCAAATATCCAAAGTGATCAAAGAGTTTTATGATGGATCATAGGGTGGGCATTTCTCTACAAGGACCACTACCATCAAAATAATGAGGACATGTTACTATTGGCTTGACCTATTCAAAGATGCATATATATTGATGAGAAATTATTAGAAATGTTCCTACTTTGTAGGAAGTCAAAGATTAGAAGTTGCCTAATTGTTGTGGTTGTTGGTCTTGTGCATGTACACTAGTTTCCTTTATGGGTTGGTGCTCAACAAAGGGGTTGGTGATCCTACAAGTTGGTGCTTGTAAACATTGTAAACTTGAGTTGGTACTCATTTACACACTTTATATTTCCATGTAAAATTGCTCTCTCTCTCTCTCTCTCTCTCTCTCTCTCTCTCTCTCTCTCTCTCTCTCTCTCTCTCTCTCTCTCTCTCTCTCTCATCTCTCTCTCTCTCTCTCTCTCTCTCTCTCTCTCTCTCTCTCTCTCTCTCTCTCTCTCTCTCTATCTATCTATCTCTCTCTCTCTCTCTCTCTCTCTCTCTCTCTCTCTCTCTCTCTCTCTCTCTCTCTCCTCTCTCTCTCTCTCTCTCTCTCTCTCTCTCTCTCTCTCTCTCCTCTCTCTCTCTTATGTGGTGCATGTTATTTCTTTTAGTCTTATTGCATATCTTTAATGTGTGACTAAGTGGTTAAATTAAATGAGTTTGATTAAGTAAAAGATATATGATATACTATGAATCAGTATATCCCATGTTTAATAGTATAATTTTATGTGATCTATAAGAGTTCTAGTTCTTGGTGATGGTAAAACCTGGTAAGGATAATTACGGCCCTAATCACTTGTTGCACATTGATATCATAGATTTTTGAATACAAGTTCAACACCAACCCACCTAAGAATTCAAGAGAAGTAGTTGGTTATTATTATTATTCCCTTCTAGCTCGTAGGGGTGACATTTTTAAGCTTAGATGGGATGCATTTTTATACCACTATATCATGAAACTTGAACATGTTGAGGTTCTTCAATAGGTTCATAGAAAGAGATGTCATTAGAGGACAATATGTCAATGATTCGATAGTGAAAAAGGTTATTTTAGTTAGGTTATGGTGGCCTAATATATTTAAAGATGCTAAATAGTATATGTGCTAATCTGATATCTATCATCATGTGGGAAAGTTGAATATAAGGGATGTTATTCCCCTTCATTCGATCCTGGCACATGATCCCTTTGAGAAATGGGTTGTTGATTTTATTAGCCCCATTAATCCAATAGGGAGATGTACTAGAGTATGTTATGTCATTACTATATTGATTACCTCAATTATTAGGTTAAACTAGTGCCAACCTGACATTATACCACTGCCACTACTACTAGGTTTCTCTAGGAGAATATTATTAAAAGTATTGGTTTCCATTACATTTGACTAATGATCAAAGAATTAATTTTCTTAATTATACCATTCCCATCATTTTTGTTGACTTCATGATTATGCACCACAAGACTATACCTTGCCATATTCATCCCAATGATACAACTAAAGCATTCAAAAATATCTTAGGTAATAATTTGACAAGGATTTATAATATTGGATACATTGATTGGGATGATCATGTTTATGTGGTATTATGGGTGTATTAGACCACGTAAAAATGATTGAACAAGAGTAAACCCTTTAATATTGTGTTTGGTACTTAATACATTCTTCTAATTTAATTATTTTTACCCTCTCTATGTATTGTACACATTGGTTAGTTGGATGATGAAGAATTATTGAAATCATGCATAGATAATTTTGCTAAATTAGATGAAACCCATTTTCTATCACATTATAGTTAAGGAGTAGAGAATTGGAAACAAAAGGCTTGGAATGATCATCATCTTAAGAATAAGAATTTTTCTTTGGGTATGAAATTTTTAGTTTATGACTCCAAGTTCATATGCCATTCAAGAAAACTTGGTGTCCAATAAGATGGTCTATTTATTATTCATAGTATTTATCCCACCAGTGTGTACAAATTGAATTAGTTAGATGGCTAGTTCTTTCTAGGCCATTTTAATGGTAGTTAGCTTCAGCCCTATTATTATGAATAGTGTTTTCCCTCTTTTTTATTAATATGTATGCCATTAGTTTAGTTTAGGATTTTGGTTTTTTTTTTAGTAAGGCATGGCATTAGTTGTGTGTTTTTGTTTACCTTTAGGTCAACACTTAATTTGGTTTTATATTTATTTGTAATGTCATGGAGTTCAACACTTAGTTTGATTTCATATTTCTTTGTAATGTCACAGAAGACCATGAATAACTTTTAGTGTGGGGTAATAAGGGTGAAAGAAGTAAAACTATAGAGCACCAAGGAAATGGTGAATGGGAATGCACATGGGAAAAAGAGTAACGTAATGTGTGAGGACAAATGGGTATGCAAGATATGACGTGTAACCTCTATGAAGAGTCAAGATAAAGAAGCAAGGTTCAAACCTTGGAAATCAAAAAAATTTAAATTATTTATAGTTGTCATGTACTTTAGGAAAATCACAAGATAGGACAAATGTTTTGAATGTAAAAAAATAAATTATAATGGTAATTATGCTAAATGTGAATCATGATAATACCATTAGAGGCATTAATTATGTGAAGTGATGGAAGAGATGATAGGGAAGTAATTGAACATTACCCCCTTGATGATATTAAAGGTTAAACATGTGTTATTTTACATTTTAGTATAGTCAATTCATGGATTTACAGATCTAGAAGATAATTTCTAATTTTCCAAAAGATCATATATCAACCATCTATGACCAATTTGAGTATTGTGGAGTGATACAATTGTGGTGAATAGGAAAAATGTTGAAATAGTGATTTAGGAAGCATAGGTTGAAGGAATTAAAGGTTGTATGTTTTGATATACACCATTAGAGGATGTTGAAGTAGGAGATCTAAGAAAGTTAGAGAAGTAATTACTTATTTATTTAGGAGGGTTGGATGGTTGCACCTCAACCTTTAGGCATATTAGAGGGTGATGTAGCCATAGAAAAAGGCTCAATGTAATTATCCCTTGCCTATAATCCATGAGGATGAGGAATTTTAAAATGCAAGAGTATAACCAGTTTTGAGAAGGGAAGAGGTACCTAGTGAGTTTGGTGTGCATGAGGAAAGTTTAACATAGTAGGCTAAGGAAATAAATATGATAGAATATGTGATGGAATTACAGGAAAAGAAGAAAGATACAACAACCACCTCCACCCCAAATTTTTAATTAAGGATATGAAATATCCTAAAGCAGTGTTATGTGTAAAGAAGTGGGAGTCAAATGTGCCAAATTATAATGTTTTAAACTATAATCATTGACATTCAGGGAATGAGGTGGAGTTATAGAATGACTACTAGGTGGAGTGATAGAATACTAAGAATGAGCTTGTTTATGACATAAGTATTTTTAATAATCTTAATGATGTAGGACTCTTTAAGCTATTTAGATAACATGTAGTTCAGCCTTGGATTATTTACTAGAAACTATTATTTATGACTTACTCCTAGGATGATGGATAACCTTGTTTTATTTTGTTTGCCATGTTTATTCTTTAAGTGTTGTGAATATTTGTTTCAAAGTTAAAAATATAGCATAATATTATGATAAGAAGCATCCATCAAAGAAACACAAGAAATATATATTTATTATGATTTCATATGAAATAGAAAAAATAGGGATTTTATATAGGCTGGGGTAACCATACCATTATAAATGTTGATATTACAATAATATTAACTACATTCAATCAAATGGTTAAATTTATAACAAGATTCTCATTTGGCATGAAATTATTTTAAAGGTTTTTAAAATTTATAATAATTTTCTTAAGACTATTATTTTTGTGTCAATTAGTGGCTTCACCTGAGAACTTATTTCCTATTATTTTTAACTAGGTAATTAAAGGCCTTATGGATGAACAAAATTATATAAATCTTGTGATAATGTGGTAGTGTTGCCAATATTTCCACTTCTTGTAGTTGCAATAATCTAGAGGAGATCATACTGTAGTAATTAAATATAAGCAAAGGTATGTAAACTATTGGTTTTTGGGTTTATAATAACTTACATATTGTAGAATAAAATTAATTGAATTGAGTATTCATTATTATTATTGTAAACCTAACCAATGAGTGGCTTTGGTTGTGTTATTTGTGTCTAGTAGAGCAGATGCTCCCTTATATGCATGTTCAAGGAGACCATGCCTTAAAAATGATGAATTTAATTCATCCCTTTACATTAGGTTGATTAAGGAATGAGGTCATGGATTTTAAACATAGGGAGATGAAAATTTTGAATGCCAAATTTGGTGTAATAATATTCACTCCTCTGGGTTATAGAAACACATTCGAGCATGATAAAATGTGTCTGGTTGATGAGATGAGAAAATAATTATTAAAGTTGGTCATTAGACCAAAATGTATGTGTAAAATGATGGTGGAAATAAAATCATTTCCTTCAAACATTAAAACCTAACTTAGGGTTGAATATGAGAAGACCCCATGAAATTACAATGAATAGGGCAATGGAGTTGGCATCTCATTTCCCTAGTGTTGAAGTTAAAGTAGTGAAACAAGTCTTTAAGTCTTGGAAAAATAGGGTAAGAAAGCATTGAGTGGACCAAAAAAATTAAAATTTCTTCCAATAATGAGGCCCATAATTAAAATTGGTGAAGAGACCCATATTGAAGAACACCATTTTAGAAAGAAGTGAAATATGAAGGAGGATAAGGAACATCAAAAGATATTATTTCACCAAAATGTTCAATCAATTGGTAAGTTAGTAACAATGTTTATTATTTCAAGTAACATTTTGATTAGTTTTATTATTATTTATTTTAATTTTCCATTTAATTAACCACATTTATATCATCTTTATAAATTGAGATGAGGGAGATTGGTCAAATAAAAAACATTGAGGGAGTCAAAGTTGTTGTCGATACCATTGATACTAAAATAAGGAACACAACCGAGATACATAGGGTCCCAACATCAATGATTATAATTTAATAAATATATGTTTTGAAGAGTATGGTAAGGAAGGTACATCAAAGAAATAAGTCTCTACCTACTAACAAGAGAAGAAAAAACAAAGATAAAATATGCATCCAAGGCTAGGGATGATTTATTATATGTTAAATGGTGACATAGAATCATTATATGATATATAGTGATTATCAATTGATTAATATTTATGAATGTGTTTGTATGAGACATACATTTGGAGAAAAAAATCACAATTAATTTTAATGAATACATTTGGATACAAAAATGAATAAACCAAATTAATAACTATAATAAGGGGCTAAAATGTATTACATGAATTTATTTTAGGATAAATTAGGACTCAAGATGAATAAGAATAATTTATTAAGGAAATTATATATCACTCAATAACATAATTAACAAAAACTATAATGTAAAAATTCAATGCATTAATAAATATCATAACAACCATTGTTGTTAAGAAGCAAAATCACATAATACAATACTATTAAAAAGGGACGATCATAACATAATCAGGGATCATGTAAAAATATGAGAAAGATTAATCCTTTAACAACTAACAAGTAAAAATTAACAATTAAAAAGTAACACTTTCATCAAATGAAACATAACATAAACCCTAACTTGGTACATCACATAAACCCTAGCCAGGTACATCACATACATTATGTCTAGTACATTAAAAGTTAATAAGTAGTACTCTGAGACATATGTTTGGAAACAAAAATTCACAATTCATGTTAATTAATACATTTGGATTCAAAAATGAACTATTAAATTAAATTAATACAATATGGGGCTGAGTATTACATGACTCTTTATTCTAGGATAAATGAAGACTCAAGAGGAGTATTAATAATTAAGTAGGGAACCAATGCATCACTTAATAACATACTTAAATATATATATATATATATATATATACAAATGAAATTTTTTAATAAAATATAAAACATGTAGTGCCTTTAAGAATCAAAATTGTAGAATACAGTAATATTAAAAAAGGAACATCATAGAATAATTGGGTATCATGTAAAAAATTGAGCAAGATTAATCACATAAACCCTGGCCAGGTACATTAAAAGTCAAAAATTAATAGAAATCATATAATGAAATATAACATAAAACTTAGCTAGGTACATAAAAATTCAATAAATAAGTAACACTATCATCAAATGAAATATGACATAAAAAGTAATGTCATAACATCATAAGTTTGAAACAAGTAACATCATAAGTTTGAAACATCACATGTATATTGGTGTGCCTCCTCCTTAATTTGCACCACATATTAATGCTCTACTCCCTTCTCAACTCCCATTTCACTTTTATCTATTGAGTAACATCAATTTTGGTTTTTTTTGATCCTACTAATTTTGATTTAAGAGTGTCACAATGTTTTGGGGTTAAACTAACATCAAGAAAACCATGTGAATGAGATGGAATAGAAAAATCAAGAGTACTGACATTTTCATATTTTAATGTTGAAAGTTTATTAAATCATCTATATATACATTAATTTCAAGATAAAATATACTAGCATCAACATCATGTTTTCCCTTCAACCATTCAACTTCCTCCATTTTTTCCATGGTTTCTACCTACAATGCCAATGTATTTATGAGATTTTCAATTGAAGTTAACAAATTTGAATTCAAAAAATTGTAATATGTCACACTCATAGTAGCTATTTATATCACAATAGACTGATATGTAACCTTATTTTCTAATGCTTTCATTTTTTCTCAAATCAATATTATTTATCTTGAACACTTTGTTGTATGAAACTATTATTTCTCCTTCTCAATAGTTTTTAGGTTCTAAAAAATAACAAAAGAATAATCAGTATACACCATGGCTTCCATGTACATATTTTGGATAGATGTGATTTAGTCATTCACTTATTTTAATATGGGCATGATGTGATCACTCTATTGTAAATCAAGAATAGTAAACACTTTTTGGTATACATTAGACTCCTCACATCTATCTTTTATAGCTTTAAATATTTTAGAACTCTTATAACAAGCAAGGTAGATGCAATTAACTAAAAAAGTAGAAATTTTTCCTTTCACATGATCATGAAAAACACGTTTCAACCTCATAACATTGTTCAACATTTCATTTGTGTAGGTTTCCAACATATTTAGACTACAACCACCATCAATATTTACATTTGAATGCTTAGATTTAATAAATGCTCTAGTTTTAATTACAAGAGAGTTTACTTTCTCTAAATCATGCCACTTATTAATCCCTAAATCAATGATGTGTTGTTTCCATTTAGATTCACTCAATACAAGTGGCACTCTTTTCTATAAATACCCTTGTCTTTATTTTGTGTGCATATTCTGGGTAAGAATATTGATATCCTTTGGCAAATTAAAAAATGAAAATCCACTCAAATCATCTAAAATGTCTTGACAAGGATTTTTTTCACCACTCAAATTTGCATCCTCTGCTTCTCCCAAGGAGCCTACCAAATGTGTGGGAAGCTCTACATTTATTTCATCATCAAAGGGACAAATTTCATTTTATTCTTTCTTCTTTTCAACAACCTCCTCTTCAGTACCTATAGAGACATCTTCCAATGATACATTTCTATTTATTTCTAAAAAAATATGTTTCCTATGTTGTATCAATGGTTCATCTTAAGGTGAAATTTCACCTTCATCCTTTACATTAACATCCATATTTTTATTTACTCTTCTAAAAATCCTTCCATCAAACTTAATCTTTGACTGTTCATTTTTAAGCATACCAACATTCTCTTTTTGTTGGAACATTAAAGTTGTTGTAGGTTTTTCTCTCTCCATCAAATCATACTAAAGTAGATAGTTTAAATATATTACATAAAGAGAACATGTAAATTTCCCATGCCATTGGTGATAAATTTTATGCAATTTTGGAAAGAATCTTTTAAAAACATAGGATGCCCAATTTAATTTTCCCCTTTTATAATTTTAAGAACATATATAATCATCCATATGAAAATTTATGTATTTATTTCAGTCACAAATAATTGTAAAAGTACAAATCCATAAAAAAAATTACCATGTTACTTTGTAAACACTCAATAATATATCCTTTATCTTTATTTAATTCATCAGGTAAACTCACAAAATATTTTAACCTAAAATTATCCCTTGTAGTAGAACTCACATAGACCTCCACAAAATCATTTCCATGATTGGGTAAACCAAATACCTTATAAAATAACTAAAGGGTAAGTTCTAAGGTAATACCTTTATATTTTACTATAGCTTGATTCGTTAAGTAATTATCTACCATCAAATTTAGTTGATCATTATCAAGGATGTATACCCATTTGTTTATCAATCTGGCAATCATATAAGTAGTCACAACTAAAATTACATAATATTTATGGCTGTGATATTCTAAAATATAATCCTAATAATGGTCTATTATATATACATATTTTTTTGGTTCATATCTTATGATTACACATGGCATTATAGTAAATTATGGATCAATTAAAATCCTAATTATGTTGTCATTACTAACTAGTATAGGGTACACTCTATGATATTTACTTGACATAACCATTGTTCTTAAGAGTGATGATGGTCTCACATAGATGCCCATCAGTGGTATTATATTACCAATAATTATAGGTAATAATACCATTCTAGTATGATTCTATGTATTTTTAGATAATGGGACATAAAATTTATTACTTGGACATCATAGGCTAAATAGAATGAGAGAAATTCCATCCACATTACATTAGTGCCTTAATTTTTACATGATAAATTTTTTTATACTATTCATGGTCCACCTAATGAGTTTCCCATCCTACATAAAAAAACATGAGATACTACCTAAAGTGGTTCCTAAAAATAAAATAATTCAACTTCATACGGTATCTTCTACAGTTTCACCTTCTACAGTCATGGTTCTTACACTTATTTCATCTACAATTACAATTTCTTGAGTTATGGCTCCTAAATATACAACTCTTACAGTTACACCGCAAAGAGTTACAATACCTATTCATCCATGTCTCAATTTTATCATGTTTCCTCTTACATTTATTTATACTAAAACACCTTAAAAAATTCAACTATCCAAGCAACATTAAAACTAATATGTGTGCTTCCTTTCAAGATAGTTATAAGGTAGATCATATATCTCATCACCATGATGTTTATCCTTAGGTTGGTGATTTAGGTTATCACATAGTTTGATATTTCCTACACTTCTAGTGACACATATAACTCCCCACATTCATGGACTTCTATTTCAATATATTTAGACAAGACCATTAACTATCTATGTTATCATATCCCTTGCATTTCATTTTCTACATCTAACTATATTATAGTTAGTTTTAACTTATTTACTCTATACGTTGTGTCTTCCATGTAATTTCCTCCCTCGAGATTACTCCTTGCCTCATAATTCTTCTAGATTTGACATCATGTATCTTGCCTTTGTTTGCATTGACATTCTTCTATCCCTATGGTTTGTTTTTCTTCCTATGTTTCCATGTCCCTTTCTCTTGAATTTTGATCCCATTCCAAAAAATTGTGTATAATTATTTATGATAAAAACATATATATATCAATTCATTTTATCCTAGCATACACCAATTTATTAGGGAAGTTATAAGTTGTTGAGAATCCTCCTATTTGTCTGATGACAATCTATCAATTTTGAAACTCTGTCCTAGGATACACACTTATTTGTTTGTTTAATTAACACTCCATTAAGCTTATATCATTAGCTTCTTCTGATATACTTTTAGTTTATTACACTTCTTGAGATAAAATATTATCTTTAATATTGAGTTTGGGAGACTAATACTCTTTTATTCTAACTCAACCTCTTGATGATGCATAAGACACTGATAATTTGGTTATTCAAAATCTTACTAAAATGATTATCAATCACCTTACTCAGAGTTTTTTTCCCAAACACTTCAATACTCATTCATTAGTATTTTACTCGATTCAATTCTTTAGTAAATAAATAACATAACTTTTATGATCTTCTGCCTTAACCTTGCTTACTCATTACACAATCATTAATATTCTTCTTTTAAATAACCCTGAAGATGAAGATATCTTAATTACTATATTCTAAAACTTTCACTATCAATATAAATTTACTGTCTTTCCCTACATGTAGGCCTCAATGATTTAGACTCATTCTCATTATTTTGTCATGAAATCATTCTCATTAATCTACCATATTTCATTAAACCTGAAGAAGTTGTAAAGTTTATTATTTCACACATGCATGAGGATTATATATTTTTTCTACAAGATGAGGATCACATCCTAAAGGGTGAGTAAAGTTATAGGCTTACAATGCTCAAGAACTAAACTCATTGGAGACTTGGAGGACCATAAGGAGATTGAGAAGACTACCATGGTGTTTGAATATAGGAATCAAGGCCATGCAATGCATATAAAAAGCCTTTAGGATCCCACCCTTAGAGTGGCCACATACTTGATAATGACCAAAGTTTGATGTGTGGATAGGTTGAAGGAAGTGGACATAGTGTGCTTGTATGTCACCCATTAGGTTACCCTTGGAGTTAAGTACAACTAGTCACAATATTTTGCTGAGAGAATTATTATAGATGTATAAAAGGCCCACCACCTACCAAGACAGAAAACTATGTGGGGTGTTTTTATTTTATTGTTAGTTTTTGATGAAATTGGTGTCCCATAGTACATATAACTAGTGATTTGAAATGGGCTTACCCCCTAAGCATAAGTATCTTGTAGAAAGGTTTAAAGTATTCACTAGCCCTAGTGATATAATCCATTCCCATAAGGGTAAGATGATGTGATGGTATGATGACATGAAGGAAGATGTTGGAAATGAGTGGTATATTCCCAAAGACTTACTTGATCAACTAAGAGACCAAGCTTAGTTTTTAGTTAGACAACACTTCTCGCTAACATGCATCTAGATGATCCCCTTAGGTGACTTGTCTATATAGATCAAGTTTCCATATGCTTTCACTACCAAATATTTCATGAAATTCATCAATATCATTTTTAGCATGTGCCCTATACAAATTGATGTTGATAAGATTAACATTGAGACTCATACTCTCCATCAAATATAGGTTTACCTAAGTAAAAATTCATATATAAATAAGTTAGATTCAGATAATATTGACAATAAGTTTTGATAGATTTTTATTGGTGATTATATTCATTCTTTATTTTATATGCTAAAGAGACAAAGTAACAATGCCAATACCAATGCTCCACTTGAATAATCTAAGCAACAAAGGACTACCCCTTCACCAAAAATGATAATATGCCTATAGGTTAACCAAAAGGACTTGATCCTATGATACTTTCATTGCCAAATATTTCATGAAAGTCATCAATAGAATTTATGACATGTGCCCTATGTAAATTAATGTTGAGAATATTGATGTTGAGATTCATACTCTCCATTAAATATATGTTTACCTAGGTAAAAATTCATATATAAATAATTTAAATTTAGATAATACTAAATTTATGGTTTAATATATTTTGATTGGTGATTTTATTCATTATTTATTTTATATGTCAAAGCCGCAAAAGAATACATAAGAGAGTGAGGAAAATAAGAAGGAAACTGTTACACCCTCACCAAAGATTGAGAGGCATATGAAGTATAAGAGGAAAGGTAACATTTCTAGCACCAATTATCCACATAAATAAGCTAATCAAGAAAGGACTACCCTTCACCAACAAAATATAATGTGCATGTAGGTCAACCAAAAGGACCCGATCCTATGATGCAATTTGTTCTACCAGAATAAGAAACTTCAATGCCTAAGAATGGTGATCTAGAATAGAAGATAGTAACCCTAGAAGTAACACTAGAAAGATAAACCTTTGAATAAGAATAAGAGGAACAAGAAGTCACCTTGACACAAGAGAAAACACTCTTGATAGTGAAACATTAATAAACCACCCCTGAGGAAGCACAAGTGGACATTTAAATTCCCATTGGTGAAGAGAGGGATGGTTTAGACACAACCTTAGGAATGAGTGGTCTTAATATTAGTCATAGTCACCATAATGAAGAACCAAATTTTGAAATACTTAAGTTAGATCCCTCTAAGGGGAAGGAGCCAATTGATAAATCCATCTAGAAAAGGTTCGTGACTATAGATATAACCATGACCCTTTGCATTTAATACCAATAGGGAGTGTTAGACAAGCATTTATTTATGTGGGAGTATTTTTAAAAAGAGGAATTGAACAAGAAGACTCAATGATAGTTGTCATTTTATAATGATATCTATAATGAAGAATGCCATTTTAAACTTCCCTTAAAAACCCTAATTTTGACACCAAGAGAGATAGAACTTCTTGACACCTTTTGGGTAGATCCTAAGATGTGCACCTCATCATAGGTAATTAAAAAACTCTTAAATTTTACTAACTAGGTGGCTAGGTAGAATGCCTTATCTTAATATGATGTAAGGTGACTCTAGAATAAGCATCAAAATATGGTTACTCTCTATCACAATTAGTACACTATAAGTATAAAACATGAAGAAGAGTTGGAAGAGCTCAAGAGCCAATTAGAGAAAGTAATGATAGCTTGATTAAAGACATTGACCCTCTAAAAGTCTATTTTTAACCAAGGTCCAGCTCTTGAAAATGGGGTACCACTTTTTGAAGAGGTTATTGACAAGTTATGAACCCTAGTAGCACTTTTGTTGAAGAAATGAAAATATTAAACCAATTCTTGTCACGATCAAACTTGGGTGATGAAATAATTTATTGAAGATATCAAGGTCTATAAGATATTTTTGAATAGGTTTGGTGATATTATTTATATCTTAAATGGTTATTTTGATAATTTAGCATGGCCTAAAACATTTTTGGAAGCAAGAATTTAAGACGAAGACCTTTAGTGCAAATAGTTGGTTGACAATGCTTTAATAATAAAAGATCACACTAAGCACACCAAAACATTTGAAGATGCAAAAGATATGGAGAATAAAATAAATTCTCAATGTTAGGAGTTAAATGTGAGTTTCATAGTGCTCTAAGGATAAGTTGAAACTAATATCACCTTGCTCAAAGACATTCATAAGGATGCTTCTAAATCCCATGAGCATTTGGTCATTAAATTAGGTGATTGTCTCTAAAAACCCAAAGAGACAAATAATCTTAGGGAGTTAGTTGAATAAATAACTTCCAAGATCCAAAATTCATTAAACCATTAGGAGGGAATGAAGAAGTAGATTGAATAGTTGGAACCTTAATTTTGAATGGACCTAAAAAAGATGCATAATCCAAGATGGATTAATGGCTTAGTGTGGAGTGATGTTGGACCCCAAATTTGTAAGACTATTTTAACTAAGTACTTTTTGGTAACAAGTGACATGGAGAGACATGGTTTGGAAGACCATGGTGTATAATACCATGGCATAGAAGAAGTAAATCACATGGAGTAAACAAGCATGATAAATGGATAACCCAAGAACTTAAGACCCAAATATTAGCAAAATAATTGGGGAAAGCATAGAAAGAAGAGATGGTTATGGAGTGGATTGTAATAATTTTTGAAAATACTAAGTCATTCATGAATCCAGTACCATCCTGCTAGAAGATAGGTGCTTGGGGATGAGGATATAGCATAGAGAGAGAATATATGAGCATTTAGGCTAGAGTCCATAGTATTTTATTGTAAATGGATTTCCATGACTCAATTATGTTGATGATCATTGGTGAGTCATTAATTTTATTTAATTCTATATTAAATTGGTTAGGGTAAACCAAGTATAAATACCCCATTGATCTACTTTGTATTATTGTTGATGAGTTGGTTATCATTGTAATTCTAGAATGATTGTAATATTTGAAATAACTTATGAATACAATGGAAATTATCCTATGTGTATGTAATGTTTGTTTTCATTTGTCTATGCTTATAATGGAGTTGATATTATTTTTTATCATTGTGTTCCAACTTCTTTTTCTTTTGATAGTTAAGTGATGAAGAAATAATTTGAGTTAGATAAGACTAAGGATGAGTTTAGGAATAAGTAGTTATTTGAGCACCCTAGTCTAGGAAAGTAGATGAATACATCCTCATGTAATGAAACAAATGATAACCAATCTTAAGCTATATCATTTGGGTGAGTGTGTGAGAACCTTTTATTTAATGAAATCTAGTGCGCTAGCATGCTTGAGCTCTTATCTACTTAGGCATGAAACTATGGACAAGACATGATAGTATAAAGAAAAATAACCCAACAAGATTACATTCCTTTCTCTACTTTAAAAAATAGTCTGGAGATATGTTTATTAGTTTTAGATCTACCTGTGTATAGTTTAGAGTTGCATTAAATAACTACATACAGTCTGGAGCTTCTTGTAAATAGTCTAAATCTACTTGGATATAGTCTAGATTTGTTTTATTCTTCACTTGAAAATGACCTACTATTTTTATCATCGATGATTAATGTATGAGGAAATTTATATTGAATCAACATATCCTCATCTCTAATGCTCACTAACTTTTTTTTTTATTCAGGCCACTATGCTCCTAATTATTGATATCTTATTTCATTTCCTCTATACTGAGAGGAACACTAGGCTACTACAATCATATTTAATAAGATGTTGTAAATTACCTAAAATTTATAGTTTAGGAGAAATTATAGACACCTAAAAATGGCCACCAATGACCTTTGACCAAGCGTCAGACCAATTTCTAGAAAATATCACAATCTAGCCTTAAAACACTAAAATATGCTAAATTGTTTGAACTTATCATATAAAAGTGCCAATTTTGGCTAGTGTATCCCTAAATGGGGCAATTCATTTTATGTGATACCTAACTTTGATCAAATCATTCTGAGTCAAAATGATGATTTCATACCTAAGTGCTCTAGACTACTCTTTTCTACCAATTTTATTACACAAGACACATGCCTTTGTTATTTTGTGTAGATAACATCCTAAATGGGATTACGGTTCCAATGCATCTAACATTGCATCCTAATTCTACTCCAATCAAATTTTGACCCAATAATATGATATTTTGACCAATTTGATTAATTGAGAACCAGTTTCTAAAGAATTTCACCAAAATTGATTAATCATGTTTAAAGCTAATTAATTTGAATCAAGAGCTTAAATGTATTTTCCATGGAGGTTATTGATTATTTAATTAATGGAAATTGATTATGAATAATTGCATCACTTAATGACATCATCTATGGGGTGACATGCACAAGCTATAAGTGTAAGAAATATCTGATTAAACCCTCCCATGCCTCTTTAATTCCTCTCTATCCCAAATATTTATAAGGGAATTTATTGATTTTAACCTCCAAAATTGAATGGATTTTTAGCCACACATCTTCATCTTAATATGGATGGTTCAAGTTAATTCTGATCAAATGGGAAAATATATAAATAGAATGCTTCACACTTATAATTTTAATCTACTAAATTTATCATGCTCAAATGCCTTAAAAAGTGATTTTGATATAGTGTTATTATGCCAAATTGTTTAATCAAGCTTCATAAACCAAAGCCACAAAGATAATAATGCTAAGAGGAGGTGGAGAATATCCAAAGCTCCATTGATGAAGACTTATTAAGTACAATCTAAGTAAACCACTTCAACAAGTCATCTTGAAGACACAAGGAAGGTAAAAGGTTTTGTATTTTATTTTATAGTTTTATTTTTATCATAGATTTGTTATTATATTCCTCCCTTTTATCTAGGCTTAAGGTGTTAGCTATTAGTGTGTTTTTGGATTTGGTTTTCCTATACTAACATGATACTAATCTCCTTTTATCGGATTCTTATGTTCACAAATAACACACTCAATGGGACCATACCCCATGAATTTTCTTAAATAGCTCGTACAATCATACTACTAACCATTTTAATGCAAAATATTGGAGTTTGAGGCCAAAGGGAGTGAAAAGTTTGATTAAAAAAGAGATTTTTTGGAAGTAATGGTTTTGTCACTGTGGACTTATGATTTTATCCTTCAGATCAAAAAATCATGACTAACATAGTCATGGTTTTGTCTTATAGTTATGATTTTGCATTTTAACTAGCTTTTTGGACTAGCATTTTCTCTATCTACAAGTCAAGTTATGATATTGTAATACTATGACTTGACAGTAACAATGTTATAATAAAATAATTTTCCAAGTTTTGATATCAATGGTTATAGTCATGATATTTTAATTAAAACATTAATGGTGAGCCTATGACATTAAGGTTAAATGATAATACTACAACTCTCTAAGTTATGGTTTTTCTCTATCAGTTATGATTTTGTTTGTTAGAGTAGAGATTTTGTGTTTTCCTATTTAACCTGTAAGTTGTGATATTTTCTTAAACAATTATGGTTTTTTAGAGTTGTGGTATTAGATTGTGGATTTTTGGTATTGTATTGTGTAAAATTGAGATCTTACTTTTCAAAGTTACTTGTCTCATCCACAAAAGAGCTTATAAGTTAAAAAAAAATTTGACAATTTTCTTGTAGGATCTACTTGGAAAGTGTTCAAATCATGCTTAATTAAGTCTTTTTTAAACCTCTTTTATATTATTACAAAGAATTATGAATTTATATTTGGTGTTTAATGAAAAATTTAGGGTGTTTACTTAAATCATTTTGTAGTTGTTCTTTAAAATATTTGAAACCTAAGTCCAAGGGGCCAAATAACACCACCAAATATTTTATTTTAGTGTTTTAAAATTGAACTCACTTCCAATTTTTTGTTTTATGCAAGTTATTTATCATTTACTTAGTTATATTTGTTTGTGTAAAAATGAAGTTATGCATGTATGCTCTCCCCCAATCCCTTATAGGGAACTTGTGGGATCAAAAGTGTCATCTTCATTTAAAAAATTGTGCCTTAGTAAAAAAGCATAAAAATGATGTTTTTAAGGCTCTCTCTAAGACTTTTATGTCTTGGGTGATCTAAAAACAACCATAAATCCTTTTTACTTAGTTTTTATTTCATGTATTTTGTCTTTTAGGGGGACTTCATTACCTCTCATAAGTTCTATAAGGAAGCTTTGACCTAGGGTTTCATCTCCTAGCATCCTTTTTAACCCCTCTATTGATGGTAAAAAATATCACACTAATGAATTAACCCATTCACATATCATGAAGGTCAAGATGGAATTATACCAGTTTAATCGTAAGGGACATATAGCTTAAAATTAGTCCTAAGGAATACAAAAAAGGTCTTTTAAAGTTATGGGGATTTATTATTTTCAATAATAAATCTAAATAAAGTGTAAAAAAATTCACTAAGTTGATCAAATAGAACATGAAAATTAATTATGTCAATAAAAGCTACTCATAAACAATGTGTTGATCCAAGAAGGTAACCATTCCTTCAATATTATATAATTCAACCTAAAGTCTATTATAAACTATCATTTGACATATCTAATAGAGTAAATTTTATGACTTAGATGATCTTTTGAAAGACAAAAAATTAGATTTCTAAAATGTGTATCTTATGTTCATGCTCAAAATATAAAGATGAAAGTAATCAATGATGACCAAGAATGTAGAAAAAACTCTAAACAACTAAAAAATACTAATTAAACCTAAAGAGATAAAGAAAACATAAAAAACTAATTCTAAACTAATAAGCAAATTAATTAAAAAATATTAAAAAGATTAAACTACTATAAAACTTAACTATCAACTAACAAAAATATGATAAAGACTTAAATCTATATCTAAACTATCTAACTTAAGAAAAGAGAACAAATTATACAATCTAATAAACTTTTTAAAGAACTAAAATAGAAAACTAAACTAAGAAATAGAAACTTAAGAAAATAAAAAAGATAAAATTATATTAAAATTAGTGTCAATATAGAGTAAAATCAAATGTACAAGTCTAAAAGGAGAGTCATCTTAGAAAAAAAAAATTCATTGAAAAAACAAACATTTTTCCTTTAAAATAACTTAAGTGTCAACTTTACAATCAAAATATATCAATGAGATGTCATGAAATAGTGAAGTGTTCATCATTATTCAAGTTGAATACTTAGAATCTACACATAGGACTTCAAATAGAAATCATCGAAATATGTTAAGATTAGCAATCTTTAGATAATTAGTACTAAATAATAATAAACGTTGGATATAGCTATGTTGCCTAAGCAATTACTCAACCATCAGATAAAATACCATTGGGTCCATCTATAATAGTTATACTATCTCAGAGAAGTTACATAAAAAGAAGAAATATGAATGATTGACTTCACAAAATATATAAGTCTTCAAACCCATGTTGTTCTTCTATTTTCAAATGAGTCCTTGATCTCCTTTTATATCTTCAAACTTAGTTGCAAATAAGTTATAACTATCTTTAGTTAGTTATTAGTTTATGTTAACTAATTAAATTTTTAAAAAGTTAATTAATTATAAACAAATATTGGTTACAGATAGGTTTAATTAAGACTAAAAGTCTTAATTTATCAATTTATTAAAAATATAGACTAGGGGGTACTAATCTTAATGGGTGGGGACCCTCATTAATAATATAATAGAATACATAATTTAACTATAAAATAAAAAAGTCAAAGATCAATAAATCCTATTTATATTAAACCATAATCCATGTCAAAATAATTCAATCATATATATTTATATCAAATTAAAATCTTCTACATCTCCAAAATTATTATCATCAAAACACCAAAAATTGCTTCATTGCTCTCTATCCCATGTACAATACTATGCTTTCAAAAATAGATTATTTTTGTGAAATACCTTGATACTAAAAATATTTTGAATGTATTACATGAAAGATGAATCAAATATATCCATAAAATAAATTTCAATTTTATAAAAATAGAAATTTTAATGTGTTTTCTAGCCAGCTTAAATTTGACAATAAAATGACCATCAAACTACATAATTTCTTATTTGTGATGATGGTCATTTGGCCATCAAATTTAACACCACAAAAATTTATATAGGTGATTATTTTTAAAAAAAAATGTAAAGTAGAATAAAATTGAACTAATTTTCAAAATCAAATGAAAACCTATTACTTATCTCATGTTTACTATCATGAATCAACATCCTAAATAACCAAAAAAAATCTATTTTTCATAATTTTGTCATATTCTCTTATGCTCATACTATTTACCATAAATATAAACTCTTTCCTAAAATTAAACCAAATTGCATGCATCATATGAAAAAATTAATAAGTCATTCATCTTATTGAAACCTTTGCTCATAGAAAAGCACCAACAGAAACTTTTCAAAGCCAATATCAAAACCAAGCATACACACAGAAACAACCCAACTTGCAACCTTGAGATTTGATTGAACCATTAACTAGATGTTCTAAAATACTAAAATCCCAAAATATTCTTGAAGAGTGAAATCTCAAAGAAAACCAAATATTTGAAGAAAAATAATGTCCCTGATTTCTTTTATGCAAACAACCTTGACAAACAAACTTTTGAAATAAATATGGCTCAAACCATAAAAGATGAGAATTAAATAAAAATACATATTATTATATTCTTTCACAAACCAAAATACTTCACAATCTAGGGTTTATTATTTATTTCATGCATGAAATAATTTCCAGGTCTGCCAATATCACTTATTCTTTCAAAAATTCATGCACAAAAACTTTATAGACAACACCAATATTTCAACACATAAGTGATAATATATCCAAAAACATTCATTAGAAACTTGTAACCTTTTGATGCTGACATATTTTTAAATAAACCTCTCATTTTGTAACAATATTTTATCATGAAATCAATCAAAAATCACTTAGAACTTCTATAAAAATCCATGCAGACTGAATTTATTCTATTTCACACATCTGGGAATGATTTTTTTCAAAATATTACACATTCTATCCAAAAACACTACACATATCATCAAGTTCACTCAAGAGTGAAAGAATCATACCTAGAAAATGCACCCAAAAATTTTCCTACTTGAGATGTCCAACAAAATCTCCTCTGTAACTTTAAAAACTCAACAAACCAGAGCTCTACTTCTGCATTCGAGCTTACCAAGAATGAACCAAAAGCCAAGAAAATGAAAATTTATATCTACCACCACCTTTTCATAACCAACTCAGTGTCGTTATTGAATTTCATTGGTTATAATTTACCAAAGATGTTCTTAGTTATCCTGCCAACATTTTTATTGGCATCGATAAAAATAGATATCACTAAACCTTCATGTTAAACCTTAACCAACCTCCACAAATTGAGGGTTATGTGAATCACATTAAATTATCATTGATACCAAATATCCAAGGTGATATTGAAGCATAAAAGATATTATTTTCCTTAAATGTTGATTCCAACTAACCTTGCCATGGTGGATCATATCACCAATCAAACACCAATTCATAATACCAATGGAAGCAATATACTTTATAATCAACCAAATACGTAGGCTTAGGGAAATAGATATTTGCCAAAACGAACCCTTAAACCTTTTCAAATGTCTATGACTTAAAACCATGACCTGTTGGGTCCCAATTATGTCATGCATATTATATTAAGTCTTTGAATTATCTTTAAAATCTTATGACAAGCAAACTAAGCCTTAAGAAAAATGTATGTGAAGATTGCCTTGACTACAAAGAACACCTTATGACATTGAAATTTATTCCATGAAAAAGTATAAGGTCAATAAATTATCCCCTTTATTATAAAACTTACATGCAATTATACATAAAAGAATGACATTCATGCCTTGAAACCTATGATTTTAAACATAGACTTGGAATAATTGTTAGGATATTGAAATTGAAAATGGCTTAAACTTAGATAGAATATCAAATAGAACCTTAGAATTTATGAAACATAATTAAAAAATATTATGATATACAATATATAACCTAAATTTTGATATTATCACCAAATAATTTGAAGCACCTCAACATTTTGAATGTCTATTATACCAGTAGTAGTAAACCAAAATGAGCCATGAATCTGGTTTTTACCTTCATAATAATTCAAATAATAGATGCATTGATTTTTAAAATATAGTGTTTTCAAATGCAATAACCATCTATATGACACATTTATCCATTCTAAATAATATATCATATCACATCACCTATGAAAATCAAAGAATCATCATAATTTTCTCAATTGTCAAAAATTAAAAGTCCATTACTAACTGAAATGTTATCTCAAAACTACCTTGATTTAAAAATAAGATAAATGATCACATCAGAAATATATATATGAATTTTATTCATTAACCACCATTATTTTAGAAACCACTTAGAAAAAAATATGATTTCATCAATTAATCATTATCATTTCATAATAAAAAATTGGTTTCTAAATATATTATTAATCAACTAGGTCCCTGACATAGTTTTAGATTTCATAATGGAGTCATTTCTATGATAGAAATTTTTTTAGTTTTTGGAAAAATTGAGGGTTGAGGGATTGGGCATAACACCCTCTCCATAGGGGTATATAAATTGGTATCCCCTCACTGGGATAATGATTTGAGTGGCTAAACCATCTATGTTAGTAGAGGCTAAGCCTAAGACATATGATCATTTTAGACATTACACTACACTGAGCAAGCAACATGTGTAATGGTTGTGAAAAGGACTAGAAATTTTCAAAATAATCCATTTGACACAAACCACATTGATATGTTGATTCTCTTATTTTATAACATGAAATTTGGTACACATGGGATCCATCTAGATGGTCAAAAAATTTAGAGTTTTAGACAAACCCCACTTATCATGAAAATATTTTTGATGTGAGGTGCACCCCAAGGTCCATGTCATCATTTTTCACTTGAGAGAAGGGGTGTAAAAACCCTTATATATAATGTGTTTTTATTTTATATGAATAATTAATTCCCCCTCAAGTTCACATATAAATATGGAATTCAACAATATCATGCAACCTTGTCATTTTAGGGCTTAAAATGATTACTTTGTTGTTTTTTATCTTTATCTTAGATTACTTAGTTTTGTTTTGAGTCAAAACTTGTTTGTTAACAAAGGCCATAACCAAATACATTGTACACCAAATTTATTGAACAAGGAGGCATTATGTTATCCAAGTGAAAACCATTTTTTTCATTGTTCAAAGTTTTTCATGTAAAACATTATGCCATATCATCCATTTTGGTGCAATTATACTACCCATTTGAGTCTAGACCATTTACCAATTTTTATTAAGTACTTCATTAATAATTTAAATTCTAAATTTCACCTCTCTAAGTTTATAATTTTTATATGTTAAGTGGGTTTAGCATTTTCACTAAAATTGAGGGAACTTAGGTTCAATTTCTAATTTGGATTTAGGGCCATTTTTAGACTCATATCATTATCATCATTGGTAGATTCAAGTAATCTTGCATATCACTCATGCTTTCATTCCAAGAATAAAATTGTATACTACCCATTCTATTACCATTCTTGTTATGTCATGGTGAAGTGAGTCTTGAGTCCATTTGATATAACACTTTTGCCTTAGAAATTTGTCAAACTTTGTGTCTATGTGTCATTTGAGTTAAGGAGCATAGAGTTATGCTACTCAAAACATGTCAAATTGTTTTACCTTATCAATAAAAATTTATCACACCTTTTGATAATTTTATCGTCATTATGCTGCTCAAATCATTTCTTAGACTTATTGGCATAGAGTCCAAATTTTCAAAATTCTAAACAATTTGAGTGTCTTTTGTGAGTCATTATCTAGTGTAGTTGTGTCATTCATTTTTGTCTAGTTTATTGGTCAAAATATTTTATTTTATTACATTATTTGGGAGAAAATAATCTATCTCTAAGTGCCTTTTATTTCATACCTCATACCCATTGATCAAGTTTATGTTCAAGAGTCAAATACCTAGTTTTTGTTAAAAAGAGTTTCAGATCTATTAGACTAAATATCTCATATTTATTTCAAGTATATATTTTGATGTCATTTGGCCAAAGTTCCTAGCACAACCTAGTTAAACCTAGATTTTGACATTGCATTTAGCTAAAAGACCTAGTAACCTTTGTTTTTCCTAGATTAGACTAATTTGAAACACTTTGATACTAGAAATTGGCATTTCAATTTTCAGTCCATCATCTTGAATTTTTTTATGTGAGTGTGTAACTTTAGACATTTGACATTAGCTTATTTTATCACAAATCATTTCATAAACCATTTTTGGATATACATATCCATCTTTTTAACTATGTTAGACCAAGTGTGAACCTTTTACCCTTTTGACATTGCTTTTTCAAAGTTTGTAGAACTCTATTCCGTTTGGTAGCAAAGAATTTACTATGGATCCCAACATGTATTCCTACACTTGTAGTGGCATCATGTACAATCTAGGGCTTAGTAATGTAGTCACACAAGAAGAAATGGCTCTAGACCCCTATGAAAACAATGTTGTTTATGAGAAGGATCTTTATCCATATTATAACACTCAAATAGGGGCACAAAATCAAGACCCATTGAATCATTACTTGGTTAGCATGCCTCCATACTTAGAGCAGGATCAAGAAAAAATATATCAATACCTAGTTATGGTGCCTACAATTGAAGAACCATTTCCTCAACAGCCATAATATGTTATTACTCTATCAACATATTATCTTTATCTATTCGAGCATCACTTATTAGAAAATAAGGATGAGATTTTCGTCAGAGCTATATAAGTAGGGGCAAATTTTATGATAGACATCCCCCATGAGAATTTGTCAAGTCTAGTAAGAGTGCCTCACAATGTACTTTATAGTCAACATAATGAATAGGCTTCTTATATCAACCCTCTAGCTCTAGTCTTGATGACACATTAAGACCCTCATATGCTTGTCAAAGGAAAAGGCCTCATGGAGGATAAATTTATATAGATGTAGACAACATACCAAACTTATTTAAACCTAGCACATAATTTTAATGACATGACCATGTTGAACAAACCTATTATTGATTTAGTTCCTTCAATAAGAGTTTTAATAGAATTGACTGGTCAATAAAATCATGGTTTAGACCCATTATTATGAAAAACACTTCAGTTGATAACATGTTCCATACCCCAACCATCCATGAAGTGTCTTCTAATTTTACGTAGAACACTGAGAAAAACATAGTGCACAATACACAAGTATTGTCCAATCTAGACCAAAGCAGTGTAAATGCATAAACAACTAGTCCAAAAATAAATGTGCATTTAACTATCACCATTAGTGGTTCTTAAAATTAGGGAGTAGGAGATTTTACATCCCAACCTCAAAAAACTACCACTAATCCTCAACCAGTTGCTTCTTTAAGCACTCAACCAATAGGATTAGGTAGTCATCTAATAACCAGTGCCATGCCATAAAAAATGTGATGAATATTACTCCTCCCTAATAGGTGATGAGTAATATTCCATAATAATAGACACAATATAAATTATCAATGTAATAGAGGTAGAACATATCACCAACCCAATAGGGGGTAATAAATCTTCCACCTCACCAAGTAGCAATAGACATACCTCTTTCCTCATAGAATAATATACCAATTCAAAACCAAATGATGTCTAACCAATAATGTGTAAATATTGGTCAATGATAGGTTCCAAAATTTTAAATTCCATAAACTTTCCAACTAGGATTTTCACAACAAAGAGGTTCCAATGTTCCTCAACTAAATATTAGGCAACCTTTGCCTTTCATGTAGAATGTACCATAAGTTCATAGATAGGGTTATGCTTCACAAGTCCCCCCTCAACAATAAGGTTTGATTAGTTAGTATGATGTCCATATTAAACCTCAATAGGAATATTATGGCCATATTATTCCATCCCAACCTCAAAATTCCCAAAATCAAGACTACATACCCAACCTAAACTAGAATATTCCACAACTAGAAGTACAACTTCAATAATTTTATCCTAATCCATGCATCCATATTCCTAGCCCATTCCCTAAACAATATAACATATAATAACAAACTATACCTCCATCATACTCTAGTCAAAGTAATATGCTTGTCACCACCTAACCTCTACCTCAAACCAATGTTCCCTCTAGTTTCCTAGCCCAAGAGCTACAACAAATAAAGGATGCCATTAATGCCATCCATGCTAGGAAAGAAAATAAAAAATTTAAGTTGGACTAAATGTATTCTTACCCTTTCAACATGGAGTACTTGAAGATACCATTTCTTCTAGGGTATGAACCATTGAAATTGGGCAAAAATAAGGGGAAAGGAGATATCAGAGTTGTTGCCAGAATCTGGATAATGTGAGTGTAATGAAGACGTGATCACACAAGTTGAAGCAAGTGCACACCACAAAGATGCTAAAGCAATTTGAAATTAACACAATAAGATAAATTTCACAAGACAAAATGGAGAAAACCAAAATCTTATTAGCATGAGATGGCCAAAGTGAGGAATACATATAGGAGAGTACATAAGTAACTCCTCCATAAAAGGTGGACAAAGCACCCCAAGAATAGACAGTAACTCCTCCATGAAAGGTGGTGACAAGGTGCTAAGAATAGAGAAGTAACTCCCATCAAGGGAGTTACTTATGACATTCTTATGACACCTATGACACATTTATGACACACACCTCCCCATAAGCTAGCCTATCCCACAAATGTAGGAAAACTCCATGTATGCACAAGAAATACAATTTCTCTAATTAATAAATAGGGAAAAATAAAAACCTACACTAATACCCCCCCATAAGTGCAACTTAGGTGGGCAGTGTGGAAATATAGAATGGGTCCCGGCAACTAGGCCTGATGAGGTACCCATGTACAAATGCAATCTCCCATAAGATAGAGAAAAGGAGAAAACCCGTAGGAAAAAACTCCCCCCCCCCAAAAGAGAGAAAAAAGAAAAGAAGATGCTAGAAGGCCCCCCTGAAGATGATGCTGCTATAGATGTGGACCACACCTCAAGAAGATCTCATAGATGAATGAACTTGCTCTTAGTGAAAGTTTTGGTGAAGATGTTTGCAACGTGCTCTGAAGATTGGCAAAATATCAAGTCAATGCCCCGACTATGAATAAGCTCCCAAATGAATTGCATGTGAATCTCTATGTGCTTGGTCTGTTGGTGTTGAACTAGATTCTTGAAAATCTAAATGGTACTCTGGTTGTCACAATAAATGATGGTGGGCTACCTGATAGGAATGCCAAACTTAGAAAGAATCCCTTAAAGCCAAATAGCCTCAATAGCTACATTAACAACTCCCCTGTACTCTGCCTCTGTGGATGATATAGCAATAGCATTCTACTTCTTACAAGACCAACTGATAAGACATGAATCTAGAGAGAAACTATAACCAAAAGTGGACTTACGAGTATGTGAATTGCCATCCCAGTCTAAATATGTATATCCAACCAAGTCAACCTCTATGCCAAATCTATAATGAATCTCGTATCTATGTGAACCTTTTATGTAATGCAAGATCCTCTTAGCTACTTTCTAATGCAACTCATGGGGTTCCTACATGAATCTAGAGACAAGTCCCACTGTTTATGAAATGTTAGGTCTGGTGTGAGTCAAGTATATGAGACTACCAATAAGTTGTCGATACCGAGTGGCATCAAACAATGGTGAAGAACAATTAGTCTCAAGCTTGACTCCTGATAGAAAGGGAGTCAGAGATGGCTTGCAATTATCCATGTGAAACTGAGCCAATAAGTAAAGAGCATACTTAGGTTGTGCAAGAGAAATCCCTAAATTTGACTGTGAGATCTTGATGCCAAGGAAGTAGTGCAAAAAACCCAAGTCTATCATGTCAAATCTATCCTAAATAGATGCCTTCACCACTACAATAGTTGATGAAGAATTCCCAGTGATTAAAATGTCATCAACATATAGAACCAAAATCAAGAGCGAATCATCCTACCATAAGAAGTAGACATTGGGATCAGAATGGCACCTAGCCTCAATAAATACATTAACATCTCCCCTGTACTCTGCCTATGTGGATGATATAGCAATAGCATTCTATTTCTTACAAGACCAACTGATAAGACCTAAACCTAGAGAGAAACTGTAACCAAAAGTGGACTTGTGAGTATGTGAATCACCAACCCAGTCTGAATCTATATATCCAACCAATCAACCTCTATGCCAAATCTCTAATGAATCTTGTATCTATGTGAACCTTATATGTAATGCAAGATCCTCTTAGCTGCTTTCCAATGCAACTCATGGGGTTCCTGCATGAATATGGAGACAAGTCCCACTGTATATGAAATGTCAAGCTTGGTGTGAGTCAAGTAGATGAGACTACTAACAAGTTGTCGATACTGAGTGGCATCAACAAATGGTGAAGAACAATCAGTCTCAAGCTTAACTCCTGATAGAAAGGGAGTCAGAGATGGCTTGCAATTAGCCATGTGAAACTGAGCTAATAAGTCAAGAGCATACTTAGGCTATGTAAGAGAAATCCCTGAATCTGACTATGAGATCTTGATGCCAAAGAAGTAGTGCAACAAACCCAAGTCTGTCATGTCAAATCTATCCTGAAGAGATGCCTTCACCACTATAATAGCTGATGAAGAACTCCCAGTGATCAAAAGGTCATCAACATATAGAACCAAAATCAAGAGCGAATCATCCTACCATAAGAAGTAGACATTGGGATCAGAATGGCACCTAGTGAAACCCACTGTGAGAAGGAAGGAATCCATCTTGGCATACCAAGCTTGAGGGGCCTATTTGAAGCCATAGATAGATTTCCTAAGTCTACATACTAAGGAAGAATCTTGAAAAAATCTTGGTAGCTACTCCATGTAGATCTCCTCCTCAAGGTCTTCGTGAAGAAAGGCACTCTTCACATCCATCTAATGCACATCCCAACCATGTGCTATGGTAATAGCCAAGCTGAGTTGAATAGAAGTCATCTTTGCAATGGGTGCAAAGTTCTCTGAGTAGTCAATGCTTGCCACTTGTGAGAAACCCTTGGTGACCAATCATGCCTTATACTTATCAACCAACCCATCTGCTACAAACTTGGTCCGATATATCCACCTACATCGAGCCATCTTTCTTCCCTAAGGAAGTGAACTCAAATCCCAAGTGTGATTTTTGATTAAGGAAGAATATTCTTCTTCCATAGCATTATCCCACTCAGGTAGCCCTGATGCCTCTCAAAAGGTCTATGGATCCAAAAATATAGCAAATAAGGCATGTGGATCTCTCTAAAAATCCCCCTAGTACATATGTCATCTACAGGATCTCCTACCCAAGTGCCAGCACTCTCAAGTGTCTGTCTGCCCCAAAGTGGCCCGAAAGTGGGTGAGTCAAGTACTAACTCCTCATCCTCTAACTGACTAGAGGTGGATGACACTACATCACTATCCTCATTGTTTGAAATCAAAGAATAAGAAGATGACTCTATCTCAAGAACCTATTGTGGCTGATTTGAATCTGATGAGGAATCATCATGAAGTAGATCTGATGTGGGAGAAGAAGTGTCAAGTGTTGAGTCTCTAGGACTCTCCTAAAAATGGACACTTCTCTCGATGAACAACTCATGAGTGATTGGATTTAGAAGATGATATCCATTAATACCATTCAGATATCCTACAAAGATGTAAGGCTTAGACTGATGTTCCATAGCTTTGCATTTCTTCTTTGGAATATAGGCCATGGCTGGGGATTCAAAAACTCTAAGGTGCTCAACATCAGGTTTCCTTTTATGCCAAGATTCAAAGGGTGTTATCCCTTTCAAAGCTTTGTGAAGAACCCTATTCTAAATATAGCAAGTATAATTGATGGCTTTAGCCTAGTACTATGGTGCTAAGGATTTGGAGTGAATCATACAACTACCTATCTCTTTCAAGAACCTATTTTTGCGTTCTGCAACCCCATTCTGTGAAGGACTATAAGTACTGTGTGCTACAAATCAATCCCCTCTATGGTGCAAAACTACTCAAACCTGATGCTGACATACTCCCCTCCATTATCAGTTCAAATAACCTTGATGGATTTCTCACTCTATTTCTCAACAAGAGCCTTGAAGTTTAGAAATTTTTCAAACACTTCAGACTTTTGTTTGAGAAAATATATCCAAGTGTACCTAGAGAAATCATCAATGAAAGTGAGGATGTACTTGGCCCTTGTGAAAGATGGTTTGGGAAAGGGTCCCGATACATCACTATGGAGTAAATCCAAAGGTTTTGAAGCCCTCCAAGCTTTGCCTTTGTCAAATTTTACTTTGGGATGATTCCCAAGGGAGCACCCCTCGCAAAGTCCTTTTTAGAATTGGACATGAGGCAAGCCAATGACCATGTCATTTTTGCAAATTATCTCAAGATAGTGGTAGTTAAGGTGGCCAAACCACTCATGACATAATTTGGTAACTCCATCTAAATGAGTTAGCAATGTTGTTGGAGAAGAATCTGATGCAAAATGTGAGAATGTGTATAACCTGGCTTGGTGATCTGCCCTACCCACTGTCACTGTAGTATCACTATGTAACTCCCTGATAACCACTGAATCTGGTGAAAACTCAACTCTCATGCCCTGACTAATGTGAGTGATTTGTTACACTGATAGGAGATTGGTTGAAATAGAAGGAACACTTAGAACATTATTGAATGTTCCTCCTTTTATTTCAACTGACCCTCTCCCTGCAACAGAAACTGATGTGTCATCACCCAAACTAATTGAAGTCATGCTACAAGGCTCTAAAGATGAAAACTCAACTAGTGAAGAGGCCATGTGGTGAGAAGCACCTGAGTCTATGACCCATGAAGATGTATAAGTTGTTGTAGATACAAGAGCCTTGCCCTTTTCTTTCTCCTTACCCTTGCCTTTTGCCTTAGTAGAATCTTGGGTAGATGAATTCTTCTTGATGGACTCAAGAACACCTATGTTGTTATTCTCTAGAAGATGAGTTAGGTGGATTATTTGTTTCTTCATACACTTGTGTTCATCATGCCCTATATTTTTACAATAGGCACACTTAACCTTCTCCTTCTTAGGTTTAGCATTGGAGGATGAAGAGTCAGTGTTGTTTTTGGCAGGATTGGTGTTTTCTTTCTTCTTTTCCTGGTCCTTGTTCTTTTTCTTCTTCTCCTTTGTTAAAGTCTTGTCCTTACCATTTCTAGATATCAAAGCTTGGGGTTGATTAGACTTCACTATGCCCATTTAAATTAGATTATCTTGTTCCCTAGTCAAGTTGGAAATGAATGATTCTAAAGAAGGCATTTTCCATGTAGTGCCAATGGCACTTTTGTGGCATGGAAAGTGGAGACAAAGACTGAATAGCTTGGACCTAACTTTGAAAGAATAGAAAGTATGAGTTTATCATCTTTCTTCTCTATCCCACATTCTTTCAATTACAATCTAAGGGCCTTAAACTTAGTGAAGAAGTCCTGTAGGGTGTCAAATTTGCTAGGACTTAGACTTATGAGTTCATTTTCGAGCTCATGACCTCTCATCTCATCAAGCTTCCCAAATAACTTTTCTAAGGTGTCCCATATGTCATTTGGGAGTTTGAGAGGATTATATATGAAAGAGAAGTTTAGGAGACACAAAAAAGCTCAGTAATCTATAGGCTTCATCAATACGGTTGTACCACTTGACCTTTTCAGCATCTGTGTTGGGTTCTACTTCTGTACCCATGGTGATCCTATACAACCCTTTACTTCTAAGAATGATTGACATTTTGACCTTCCATTCATGATATTTGAAGGGTGTTATGGGTTTAAATTGATAAGAATCCATTTTTAGATGAATTTAGGTGAAGTTGTGTTGATTTCAAGTTGTGAAATTATGCAGAAAGAAGAATGAAAACAAAGATTTGCAAGTTGTGAAAAGCAATCACACCCCTCCCCAAAATATTGAGCCCCGTAAATATGCAAGTGCATGCTCAAAAGACATTGAACTCAGCTGAAAATGCATCTTAGAGCAATCAGTGCAACACTAAAGCAAACAAGACGTCAGACTAAGCTGAAAATGCGTCTCAAGAGACCCCAATTTTTGGCACTTTATAAACTAGTGCATTTTTGAAAAATAACAAGTCTACACTATGTATAATTGAATTACAAGAATTCTTTCAAAAAATGGCACCCAAAACTGAGCTCCCATTTGCAAGATATTAAAGTTACAATTTTCTTGTAAACTAGTGTTTTTGCAAAAAAAACACTAAAACATTAAAAAAATGCCTGTTATGGGGAGAGAAAGTGGCCTTCCAACCACTCATTAGATTTGGCACAGAATGAGGAATCTAAAGGAGGTTTTTTTGAGTGGGAATTGACCTGTCACCAACCTGGGCCTCACCCTTCATCTTCATAAGTCGAAGATACAAGTTTTAATTCAAACCCCCAAAAATACAAAACTATCTAAAAAATTAAATACTTAGTCAAATTGACTGATTTTTGTTTTAACAGGTCAATTTTAACTAAAAATAATGAAGCAAAGATAGTTTTGAAGGATGCCAAGGTGTTTAAGGGTCCACATGGGATGCCAAACAAGAAGAGGGTGCCTTTTTCAAGAAAAAAAATAGCAGGTAGAATTGTCTTACAAACAAGGGCACAATTTTGATTTGGCTAGTTATAAAAGACAAAGATATTGAATTTTCACCTCACAGATCTCAACGTACAGCAGCAAGATAGAAGAGAAGAGACAAACCAAGTGCAGAAACAAAATGCCTAGTGACTTGGGATGCCAAACCAAAAAAAAAGTGCCTAATTTTGCTTAAAAAAACTTACAGACCTGCTAGATGAATGTTGTACGGCTAGATGATGTGGTTGGAATTGACTGCTACTACTGCACCTTGATAGAAAGGAAGTTAGCACATACCAAAAGTGTGGCATGGAATGCTAGAGCTAAAGTTATTAAAGGATAGAAGCTTGGCATAGAACTAAAGTTTGGCACCTGGACTAGAAGAGTGCTGTTGACCAGAAGAGCTGACTGTGAGGAGTACTGACTACTGCTGAGTGTTGCTCCTCCCTCAGCTACTCCACACAATAATGGTGCCCAAGAACAAAAACAAAACTAGCACCTGAAGTGAAGATAGCCAAAGCCCAAGGATCCCAAAGAAACTAACCAGAAATGATATATATATATATATATATATATATATATATATATATATAATTTTAGATCAAATATAGAATAAAAAATAAAGAGAACTCCACTCCTCTTGATTTTAAAATAAGCTAAAAGCATAATTACACACAAGATTACTAGGTTTGCTCTGATACCATATCAGAGTTGTTGCTAGAATCTGGATAATGTGAGTGCAATGAAGATGTGATCAGACAAGTTAAAGTAAGTGCACACCACAAAGATGCTAAAGCAATTTGAAATTAACACAATAAGATAAATTGCATAAGACAAAATGGAGAAAACCAAAATTTGATTAGCATGAGATGGCCAAAGTGAGGAATACATATAGGAGAGTACGTAACTCCTCCACAAAAGATGGACAAGGCACCCCAAGAATAGACAGTAACTCCTCCATGAAAGGTGGTGATAGGGTGCTAATAATAGAGAAATAACTCCCATCAATGGAGTTACTTATGACATTCTTATGACACCTATGACACACACCTCCACATAAGCTAGCCTATCCCACAAATGTAGGAAAACTCTATGTATGCACAAGAAATATAATTTCCCTAATTAATAAATAGGGAAAAATAAAAACCTACACTAATAAGATACCCCAAGGCTCATTTAATGGAATTATTTATTACATGTCAGTCAGTACCATATAGTGACATATACCTGTTACTATTATTCCTAACGAGTCTAGTAGGACAAGCCTTGGAATGGTTTTTGAAGTTTCCCAAGAACTCAGTATCATATTTTAATGATCTTTTAGACAAATTTGTGAAACACTTCTCATACAATCTAGAACATGAGATTTCATTGGTCAACTTAACATAAGTCAAGCAAAAGGTTGGTGAAATTTTTGAAAATTATCTACAGTGATGGAGATCACTTGTTAACCATTTCACCCATAGTTTACTAGATAAATAATTATCCATTGTGTTTACCAAAAATTTACATAGTGAGATATCCTATAATTTAGAACTACATTATGTGCATACTTTTAAAGAGATCATTGACAAAGGTTTATTGATCAGTGAGCCCTTATCAACAAAGTAATCATCAATCTTACTTCATCAAATCAAAATCAAGCTACCAATCAAGGAAATGGTCAAAATCAAAACCAAAACCAAGTCCAAGTGCAAGTGTCACAACTAACATAGGCCAATAACTATGAAAAACCCAAGCCATTCAATCATAATAACAATTCCATGGGAAATAGAGTAATTGAGTCATGACATGTCCAAATAGTGCAAACACCATCTTCTCATACCATGCAACATATATAAATTACTTCTAAACTACAACCATTTTTGCAAACATAGTAAGCACAACAACCTAGACCTGTGTAATAAATGCAATAACCTATGTGATTACAAACCCTTCCTATAAGGATAAAAATGCCTACTCATCACATTTTAAGTGACCTTGGAGAACCTATTGAATCTATGTTTTTCAAGCTTACCACCTCTAATCTAATTAGCTAGCCTATACCAAAACATTATCCTAAGGGCATTCCTTATCCTAATTGATATTGATAAGATGAATTTTATGAATATCATTGGGTAAATGGACATAATTTATGACATTGTGTGAAAATTAAACATTTGATTCAGAATATGTTGGAGAATGGGGAGATAACATTAGATTCTAGTGCTTCCACTTCCAATTAAAGCCTTATAATATATTAAAACCCCTTTCCATAAGTTAACAACTAACCAAAATAGTAATAAAAAAATAATGGCCAGTACAACATCAATAACAACAATATCAATAACCCAGACCAAACCAACAAAATCAATAAAATAAAAAACATAACCAATAATGTTAACCTAATGGATGGGACCAAGGTCAAAATAAAAATAACTAATAGACCTACCATGTAGTTATTAATTACTACAATAGGGTTGTTGGCCATATTGTAGGAGGTCATATTTACACCATCTTTATTAATCTGAGACTAAATACCAATCAATCAGGACTTTTTATAAATAATGCCAATCAACAAACTCACACTAATAATCCTTCCTTGACTTGGGAATACATACATACTAATAAGTAGAGATTTCTAATTTTAGACCCCATATTGATAACTCATCCTTGCCTCATGGACACATACAAGTGTACCAGTAACTGAGACTTATCATATTTGGTCGCCCAACATCACCATCATTTTTTAGCATCCATAGTCTTATATCCCAACCTAATTATGCAATCATAAATCAATAGTAAAAGATTACCATCATAATGCCACAACCATATACCACTTTCCCCATCATCCAACCAGTTGTTCTACCTCAAAATAAGTCATTTACAACTATTCAAGATAAGAGATTTGACATTATGGAATAATTACAAAAGATGCCATCACAAATATCTATTTTAGATTTATTTTTTATGTCAAAAATCCAAAAAAACATCTTAAATGAGTTCCTTAGCCAATCCACAATTATAAGTGACATATCCCCTGACAAATTTTAAGCTTTGGTTGGACACCTCATTCCATCCCAACAAGTAACCTTAAACCAAAGTGATATTTGATCCTTTGACCCAATGCATAATAATCCACTGTGCATTGAAGTTTCATAAAGCATCATAAAGTTAAACATGTCTTTATAGATAATGGATCAAGTCTAAACATAGTGTCTCTAAAGCTCATCAAGATTCTTGAGTACACAACAATATATGTCTAAGCTAAAATAATAACCATTAAATCCTATGACAATGAATAATGAGAATCACAAGGCATCATATATTTACTAGTTATCTGTGGGCCCTTGACCCATGATACACTTTGCCATGTCCTAGATCTTGATTTTCATATAATATGTTTTTGGGTAAACCTTGGTTACATGAAATTAATGTAGTTCCATCAACATTGCACCAATGTATCAAGTTCTCCCATTCAAGAATGGAGGTTTTTATACCAAGATATTTGCATCTATATGAGTATTATAAACATCTAGAGGCCGAGTTCAAGAGGTATAACTACCGTTTCAACATGAATCTAGTTTCCAGACAAGATAAGGGAAAGGCAATATTCCTTGATTTACCATAAATCAACTACATTGATATTTATACCCTTGATTCAATTTCCCACATGTCACCTCCTAAAATACCCAATCATTATACCATCTCAGCTAATGGCTCAAGAGAGTATTTGACCCATGACACCTTTCACATTTCAAACCTTCCATAGAACCCCAAGTCCTTTAGAAGACCTAAAGTCAAACCACTTCACATGGAATGGAAAAAAAAGGGAAAATATAAATTTCATAGTGTATCACCTCTCACTTTCATGACCCTCTCGAAGGTGATGAATCATGGTTGTACAATGACAAACAAGTTTATTATTATAAAAATGTAAATTATCCTATTCCTAATAGTATCATGGTAAATCAAGACTATGAAGGAGGAGGCCTCAGACCAAATCAACAAGGAAAACTTAAGATAATTTATATGACTAAGTAAAAAGGACCCTATGAACTTACATTTAAACCACTTAAAGGTGACTCCATGCACCTTAATTAATGTCCAATGCCTATGACTAATGATGATGATGCTGATAGTGAAGTAGAGTTTTATCATAGCCTTTTTGATGATATAGTCAAGTCCAATCTATTTGACACTCATTCCATTTATACCCTTAGACCAGTCATTCATCACAACCTACTACCATTGTATTATCCCTAATTGATAGACTACTGCCAATAAGAATCTGATGTGTCAATTGATGATTTTCAAACTAATGAGGCTTTCTATGAATTTTTAGGCCTTAGGGATAATGTTATGTTAGGGGAACATAAATTAGGGCTCTCAATCAAGTTAGATCTTATATCCTATTTGGAGAATGGGTGAATATCCCTAATCAAAATAAAATAAATAAAACATTGAGGTCCCAAAGTGAAAACCTCTTTGAGGTGCTTTTAGACTAGGGAAAAGTAAAGAAAAAGGTTATTATAATGGTGAAAACTTGTTTCAAGTGACATTAGATGGGGGTGTTTAACCTTTTTCAAGTATAGATCAAGAGACCACCAATGACTAACTTGTCTCTAGGTCTAAATTTAGTTTTGAAGAACAACAAGCCTTTGATCAAATCATTCAAGAGTTTCCAATTGTACTTGTCACATGGACATATCTCCCATTAAGAGATTATAATTCATCATGCCTAAAAGAGATTGAGGAATAATTCCTAATAGAGGACTCTAACATTGCTAATTAGTTTAAATCTTTACCAACTATTATTAAAGATGGTTCAACCCTTGTAGTGGAGGGCATAACAGAGGTTAACATTATGTCCCCAAATGATCCAAATTGGATCAAGATAGGTGCATCCCTTACTGAGAAGGATCATGAAGTTCTTATAGCCTTTTGAGGTAATTTTTTGACATATTTTCATAGCCCTATTCTGACATGCCAAGTTTGGACCCCACCTTGGTTATGCATCACCTTGTGGTACATCTTGATGCCAAACTAATGAAACAAAATCTGTATAAGATGCATCCTTGCATTGTTATATTAGTGAAGAAATAGTTAGAAAAACTCTTAGAAGTAGGATGTATTTTGTCGATCGACTATTAGAGTGGATCTCAAATATTGTGTCAGTCAGCAAAAAGCTAGAAGGAATCAAAATTTATACTAATTTTCATGACATAAATAAAGAGTTCCCCAATGATGAATTTTATTTACCAAACATTGACATGATAGTCGACTCCATAGTGGGTTATAAAATGTTTTCACTGATGGATGAATTTTCAATCTATAATCATATTAGAATAGCGCTAGAATATCAATATAAAACAATGTTCACCACATTGTGGGGAACATTCTATTATTAAGTTATACCATTTGGTCTTACAAATGCTAGAGCCACATACCAAAGAGGCATGACCATCATATTTCATGATATGATTCATGCCATTATTGAAGATTATGTTGATGACATTCTTGGAAAATCAAAAAATAGGATTGATCATCCATTAGTGCTACACATAATATTTGAAATATTGTGTGAGTACAAAGTTAGACTAAATCCTAAGAAGTACATCTTTGGAGTTACTTGGTAAAATTACATGGATTCATTATGTCTTGTTAAGGCATTGAATTTGATCTAGCTAAAGTATAAGCCATAACTCATATGCTACCACCAACTAATTTGAAGTAGCTTCATAGTTTACAGGGCAAGATATAGTATATCTTGTGTTTCATTTCATAATTGGTCAAAAAATTCCATCCTTTTATGAATCTTCTAGAGAAGGGAGTCACATTTCATTGGGATGATCACTACTAGACAACTTTTTAGTAGTTAAAGGGCTATCTAGTAAACCCACCTATTTTTTTGCCTCTCATGCTAAGAAATTTGTTCTTATCATATCTATCAACCATAGACAATGCACTAGGGGTACTTTTAGCTCAGCATGATGATAAAGAAAATGATCATGCCATGTAATACTTAAGTTATACACTAGTTATCTATGAGTACAATTATATGCCCATTGAAAAATCTTGTTTAGTTATGGTCTTCACAGATCAAAAACTATGCCATTACATGTTAAAAAATAATACCATGGTTATCTCAAAAGTATATTTGCTTAAGTATCTACTATGAAAAGTAGTTGTACAAGGTTTCAAGGCTAAATAGATCATATTTCTTAGTGATTTTGACATTTATTATGTCAACTAAAAATCCATTAAGAAGCAAGTTCTTAAATATCATCTTATTGAAGCACCCCTTGTTAATATAAAACCACTCACATTCCAATTTCTTGATGAATCAATAATGACCATCATTGACACACCTCTCAAGGAGTATTACTAGAATCTATATTTTGATGGATCATTCACAACACATAGATCGAGGACAATCCTTTTATTTATTACACTATAATGAGATCTAATCCCTAAATAATTTAAGATCAACTTTACTTATACCAACAACATGGTTGAATATGCAAAACTTGTTATAGGGTTTCACCAAGTGGTATAATGGAACATATCTCATCTTAAAGTTTATGGTTATTGTCATTTAATCATCAATCAGGTTATAGACCACTTTTAGACCAAAGATGACAAGCTAGTGCCATATAAGGCCATGGTCAACACTCTTACATAGCAAATTGATGGTGTCTAATTTGAACATATACCAAGGGCAAGTAATAGAATTGTATATGCTATGGATACTATTGGATCTTTGATTCAATAAATAGACATGACTAAAGAATAATATTTCCTCATCAAAAATTTATTAGTGTCAACTCATGTACCTTCAACCATCACGATGGTCTGTGATATTTTTGGTCCCAACTCTATTTGGTATTTTGACTTATACATCTATTTACATGACAATGTTTTTCCACCTGACCTATCTGGTAAACAATTTAAATCCTTCATTCACCAAACCACTCATTATAACTTTCTTAGATCAACCCTTTACCACTGTAGTTTAGATGGAACTATGCTTCATTACTTAAATTTGATATAATCTACACTAGCATTATGGGAAGTTAATGAATTTGTATGTGTATCCCACACCAATGGGACCATCCTCTCTAAAAATATCTTGTTTACTAGGTATCAGTGGATTTAGATATAACTACATATGTGAAGAAGTTTGAAAAATTCTAGTGGCATGCTAACCTGATTCATGCACCAACCAAGACTCTAAAACTAATGCTTACACCATGGCCATTTTCTACATGGGGCCTTAACCTCATTATGAGGATAAACCCAACCTTATCATATGGCCATAAACATATCCTTACCACCACCAAATATTTCACTAAGTGGGTTAAAGCTATACCCTTCACTTACATGACTGGAAAGTAAATTTCCAAATTCATTTTTAACCATATCATATGCTACTATGGTATTCCCTCCAATATTATATTTGATAATGTTATATCATTCAAAAATAAATATGTCAAATCACTATGTGTTAAGTAAAATATTACTCAACATTTTTCCATGCCATATTACCCATAAGGTAATGGCCAAGCATAAGCATCCAATAAAACCATTGTCAGCATCCATAAAAATATTTTCAATGATACTGGCCATGATTGGCACCTCAAAATATTTTTTACCCTCTGGGCATACCACACCAATCACCATACCCCCACAGGATCCACTCCATACTCCCTTATTTATGAAACTAATACTATTCTTCCCATTGAGGTTGAGTTTCCTTATCTATGCATCTCCTTGAAGCATGTCTTAGATGATAAACATTACTAAGTAGCTCACCTATAAGATTTATAACTATGTAATGAGAAACACATGGCTACACTCAATAATCTACAAGCATACCAAAAATTCCTTCATGGATAATATAACCAACATGTTAGGCATAGATAATTTGAACTTGGTGATCTTTTCCTTAAAGAGAACCAAAATAATAACATAACTGAAAAGAAACATAAAGGCAAGTTCAAACCAAACTGGATAGTCCCTTTCATCATTGTTGAAAATTTTGGCACCAGAACATACAAGCTCACTACACCAAATGGAGATGAACTTGATGAACTAATGAACATTATACACCTCAAGCATTAATTTACTTGAGTGACCTAGGGTATTACCTATGAGGCTTGTTTTAGTTGTATTATAAATAGTATCATTCTTCCTTGTACAATATATCATTCTACCATACCTTTCCCATCAACCAATTTATTTTCTCTCTCCCTACTTGGCCCTAAGACCTTGGTTCAATTCTATTGATTCCATCACCACTTTCAATAAGAAGAAATAGATTCAATTTCAATAGTAGATTTAGTATTCTAAATGGAGGTAGTATTTTAGAGTTATAAGATAGTAATTTGGTAGTTGCATCCTTCATTTCTTATTTCATTCTCTCTCAATGTCATGCTATTAATTATAACCACTCATGAGAAAATTAGTGTCATCAACCTATGTCATTGTTTCCTAATTATAACCACCTATGGAAAAATTAGGGGCAATAATTGTTTATCATGCATTGAAGTATCACCTTTCTATTCTTATGATGTATTGTTCCATTTACCATCTTTTCCTATTTCATTTGAATTGGTTGCTACACTAGTTAGATTCCTCTACTATAAGGTGGAAATACAGTGAATTGAGGTCCCATCCTAAGACTATGTAGGTAGTTCTTAATACTTATTTAGGTAATCTTAGTCATACCTAAGCCACACTCTCACCACTTTATGAGCAACCTAAGCCATGCTCTTGCCATTTTATGAGTAACCTAAGCCACACTCTTACTATTTTTTGAACAATCTAATTATTGCTATCACCATTTTGTGAGATTTGACCATTTAGTGTCTCATCACTCTTGATTGAGTTGAGATGCTCAAAAAAATTTAAAATTGTTGAAAATCATTTAGAAAAACCAAAAACATTGACCACTTCTTTATCTTAAGGAATCTAGGAACCCTCACTAAATCACAAGAAAATCACTTGTCACTTAGTTTCCCCATCCTTTCTAGCCTTTTATCTCATGCTCTCACCATTTTTTGAGTAACCTATGTCATGCTCTCTCTATTTTATGATCAATCTAAGCCACACTCTCACCATTTTATGATCAACCTAAGTAATGTTCTCGATGTTTTATGAACTTGGACCATTTAGTATGTCATCATTCTTGATTGATTTGAGATACTCAAATTTCAAAAAATAGTATAAAATCATTTAGAAAAACCACAAACATTGACCACTTATTTACCTTAAGGATTCTGGGAACCCTCACTAAGTCACAAGAAAATCACTTGTTCCTTAGTTTCCTGATCTTTTTTGGCCTTTTATCCCATGCTCTTAAAATTTTTAATGTAACTTAAGCAATGTTCTCACCATTTTATGAGCTTGTGCCATTTAGTATCTCATCATTCTCAATTGATTTGAGATACTCCAAAATTCCAAAAATAGTAGAAAAGTGTTTAGAAAAACCACAAACATTGACCACTTCTTTACCTTAAGGATATTGGGAACCCTCACTAAGTCACAAGCAAATCACTTATTCCTTAGTTTCCCCATCAGTTTTGGTCTTTTATCCCATACTCTTACCATTTTACGAGTAACCTAAGCAATGATCTCGCCATTTTTTGAGCTTAGACCATTTAGTATCTCATAATTTTTGATTGAGTTGAGATAATCCAAAATTCCAAAAATAGTAGAAAATCATTTATAAAAACCACAAACATTGATCATTTCTTTGCTTTAAGGATTTTGGGAACCCTCACTAAGTCACAAGAAAATCACTTTTTCCTTAGTTTCCCCATCCTTTTTATCCTTTTATCCCAGGTACTTTCCATTTTACAATCCCATTCCTATTCTTTTATCACATCCATCATGTTTATTTTTCAATAGTTATCATTTTCTTCCCATTTTGGGAGAACTATATTTAGCCTAAATTTTTTGTTAGATCTTACATCCATGAAACTATGTAGGCAATGTCCTGATCTAATATTTAACCTTTGATCATAACTATTTTATCATGTTTTTTTTTTGTATCTCTTTAGAATTAAGAACATTTTAATCCAATCCCAAACATATCCCAAATAGAGTAATTAAACAATGAAATAATTTTAACCTTTGTTAGTTTGGATGAGCATCTCCCTACTAGCAAGTTGTCTCAATTCATATTTCTCCTTGGTGTTAAATTCCCATCATCATATTTTCAATCATCAACCAATCAAACATGTTTTTCATAATTAAGGTTCAATTATTATAACCACCTATGTGAAAATAATTATACACCATCCCACCTACATTCTCAATAATTCTAACCACGTTTGGGTAAATCATTGTTCCATCACCAATAACTTACTTTCTTTTATCCAACAAGGGCATATTGTTATCTTGTTTATCTATCCTAACTAGGGTAGCTCCATATTCTCAATGATTATAACTACCTTTGGGAAAATCATTGTGTTATCATACCACATTACCACTATCTAGGTACAATGCTTATAACCACCTTTGGGAAAACCATTATACACTATCCCACTTGCATTATCAATAATTTATCTTAACTTTGGGCACATCATCATATTTCCACCCCATCATTTTCATCTTTTTGGCCTAATTTTTTCCTCTTTTTGAGGGATTATTTTCTGACCCCTTTGCCAACTATTTCCTCAAGGGGGTACATACAGTTCATCCATTATCATTGAATGTATAGGCATACAAGACATTTTCATTCTTTGAGAAGATGTTACTATGCCTATAGCTTGTAACACCTTCCCAAATAGGGGTAAATTATTGACACCTAAAACTAGCCACCGATGATGTTCAACCAAGCTTCAGACCAATTTCTAGAAAATATCACAATTTGGCCTAAAAACACTAAAATGCACTAAATATTTCAAACTTGTCATATATAAGTGCTGATTTTGGGCAATGTATCCCTAAATAGGGAAATGCATCCCTAAATAGGGAAATGCATTTGATGTGATACCTAACTTTAATCAAATCATTTTGATTTAGATCATTTTAAGTATGTTTACCATAATTAGGGCCTAATGATTACAACCATCTATGGGAAAATCATTAAACACCATCCCACATACATTCTCAATGATTCTAACTACCTTGAGAAAATCATTGTGTTATCACCAATCATTTACTTTCTTTTACCCAACAAGGGCATATTGTTATCATGTTTATCTACCCTAACAGGGGTAGCTCCATCTTCTTAATGATTATAATTGCCTTTAGGAAAATCATTATTTTATCATACCACATTTCCACTATTAGGGTACAATGCTTATAACTACCTTTGGGAAAACCATTTTACACCATTCCACTTGCATTCTTAGTGATTTTGACTAACTTTGGGCACATCATCATGTTTCTATGCCATCATTTTCATCATTTTGGTCCAATCTTTTCCTCTTTTTGAGGGACCGATTATCGACCCTTTTTCCAACTATTCCCTCAAGGGGCACATATAGTTCATCCATTGTCATTAAAGTTGTAGGAATACAAGACCTTTTCATTATTTAATAGTATGATGTTATTCCTATATCTTATAATGCCTTCCCAAATAGGGGAAAACTATAGACACTTAAAACTAGCCACCAATGACCTTTGACCAAGATTCAGACCAATTTCTAGTAAATATCATAATTTATCCTAAAAAGAATAAAACATGCTAAATGGTTCAAACTTTTCATAGACAAGTGCCAATTTTAGCCAATGTATCCCTAAATGGGGTAGTGCATTTTATGTAATGCCTAACTTTGATCAGATCATTTCAAGTCAAAATGATGATTCTACACTTGTGTGTTATGGATTGCTCTTTTCTACCAATTTTATTGCATGAGACATGTTCCTTTGTTATTTTATGTTGGCAACATCCTAAATTAGATAACGGTTCCTAAGCATCAACATCACATCCTAATTTTACTCTAGTCAAATTTTGACCCAATAATATGACATTTTGACTAGTTTGATTAATTGAGCACTAATTTCTAAAGAATTATAATAAAATTAATTAATCATGTATAAATCTAATTAATTTGAATCAATATCTTAAATTAGTTTTCCATGGAGTTTATTGATTATTTTATTAATGGAAATTGATTTTGAATAGTTACATCACTTAATGACATCATCTATGGGGTGGCATCCACAATCCATAAGTACAAAAAATATATGATTAAGCCCTCCCATGCCTCTGTAATACCTATCTATCCCAAATTTTAATGAGGTCATTTATTAATTTTATCCTCCAAAATTGAATGAATTCTTAGCCATACATCTTCATTTTTATATGGATGGTTTAGGTTCATTCTTATCAAATGATAAAATATATAAATATAAGGCCTCACACTCATAATTTTAAGCTATATTGGTGTAAAGTTATCATTCTCAAATACTTTAAAAAAGATATTTTTATATAGTGTTATTATTCCAAATTGTTGAGTCAAGATTCACAACCCAAAGCCATAAAGCTAATGACGCCAAGAGGAGGTGGAGAATATCCAAAGATCTATTGACAATGACTTCTTGAGTACAAGCTAAGAAAGCCACTTCAATAAGTCATCTTGGAGACACAAAGAAGGTAAAAATTTTTGTCTTTTATGTTTTTGTTGTGTTTTTATCATAGCTTTGTTATTATGCTCATCCCTTTGATCTAGGCTTAAGATGTTAGCTATTAGTATGTTTTTGGATTTGGTTTTCCTATACTAACATGATACTAGTCTCCCCTTATTGGGTTCACATGCTCATAAAAATAACCTCATTTTCATCGTATTTCCACTTATCATCTATAATGCATAAGTATTTCCCATCAATACTAACAACCCTCATGACTTCATCATTCAAGTATATGCCAACTGAATCAAAAGTAAGGATACCATAGAAGGGGATATCCTCCATTTTAATCTCATTTAATTCATATTCCGCACATGGAAAACCAAGCTCAAGGTTTCCTTATTTTATTTTAGTTAACTATTATAATTGGAAAAGAGCCAAAATGTTATAATCAGAATGCTAATCTTTTTTAATCAACTATCAAAATGTAGGAATAACAACATATGATAGCTTTATTTTAGATGCATAAAATGAATCCCCCTCACTTAACTACTCCAATTCTTCCACTTCAAAATAATTAGAGGGAATTTTTGATTTATCTTATTGTATGGGTAACTCATTACTACCTAAATTTTCATCCATGAACTCACTTGAAATGACTTGAAATTTCATCATCAGACTCATCCTCATCACTACTCTCTTGTACCATCTCTTATCTACTAAATGGACAAAAAAAATTCAACATGATTGCTTTAGCACATGTTCCATTTACATATTCATAGATCCTAAATTGTGAACTTGGGAATGCAGTCTCATAAATCAGCCCTTACATTATTTGTTAAGAAAATTCTCCAATAAATGACAACTGATTAGCATTAACACTAAAATATTCTTGATCACTAAAATATGGTGTAACACTTTATTTATTATATATTTAATTATTATAAATGCATGATTTAATTGTAACATTAGTGTTCACATTTGTGACAAGGAAGTTTAGTTGATTATTAGCTTGAGGTAATGTTTGATTAGAAGGCACAAATTGATTCATAGGTTGACTTGTAGGCAAGTAAATCAAATAATTTTGGGTGCAAAAACCAAATTATCCTAATGATTAAAATAAATTAGCATAATAACTATGAATCATTAATTATTTTTCAATGATGAAAGCTTATTGGTAAGTCAATGCCTTAGATGTGCGAGTGGATGGAGTCCTTTGGATAAGCATGGAAGTCAAGAGGTCCAACATTTTAATCTCTATCTTTATGAAAAAATTTTCTATTTATAGGAATGGGTCTTCTATCCTCTTGTATGGCTAATGAATGTGAACATTGAACATGATTATGTGTTCATTAGGCTCTTTATTAAATGTATAAAATTGATATTATAGGTAAATAAGATCAAAGGGTATGCTGAAATGATTGATAAATACATTTTCAAATGTGCCCCATGAGGTGATATACCCATCCAACAGGTTGAGGTACCAATCTTAAGTAATCTCATCCAAATATTAAGGAAATAAGCAGTAGATAACCTCTTCATACTATATTTGAGTCCAAATAATATCATCCTTGAATGCCTAAATTTTCTCTTCTACTATTTGAATCCTACCATGTGTGTATTTAGGGGAAAAATCATCAATATTCTTAATCAAGCCATGAGTAGACCTAAAATGTTCTCAGGGCAACCACCTCTACCAAGCCAAGGAAAGGCCATGGGTGGTTCTAAAATTTTAGTTTTCTAGTTTTACAAACTTGGTGTGTCTCCTTTGGAAAATGACTTTAAAGTGTTAAATTTAAAAAAATGTTTAAATTCTAGTTCATCCTTCCTTCTAGTCCAATTTTTTTCTGCACATTTTAAACATATAATTAGATGTAGAAAGCATTAACGATGAGCTACAATAATCATCCAATTTTTTTATTTAAATCGTAATTCAACCCTCCTTCTAATGATAAACTATTGATGGGTATTTTGACATAGCACACCAGCTTTTATAGGGTGGTGGGAATCCTCCACCCAATCTCTCATAAAAGGAAACACAAAATGCTTTCCCATGGTCTATTTCACTAGTTCATGACATACTAGATAGCTTAGTAGCCACTATGTTTATTGTTTTATTCAAGGGGCCTAATGCTTTGGAAAATAAACTAATATCTATCATTAATTTATTAAAGGGAAAACACAAGTTTTTCCATTTTTTGAGGTGGATTTTAAGCATGAAACAAGGAAAAACAATCATAAAAATGTAAATGCCTTATATTTTTTACATTTTTTAATTTTAGATATTAAATAATACAAAAATTGCAATGACTAGGTGTTTTCAATCGAGATGAACATGTAAATGTAGATTATGATAAGACTATATATAACCCAAAGCTAACAAATTTATAAAAAGGAAAAAAAGATAAGGGAAAATAAGAAAAGAGTGAGCCTATTTTTTAATGAACATATATCTGACCTGCCTGATTGAATGGAACCCATGAAACATAATCTCTTATCTAGCCAATGTTCCCATAACTATGAACATAGATAATTCAATATTTTGAGGATAAAAAATTAGAGAGAATAAAAAAATCCAACCATATACACGTGAAATAAATGAATAAAAAACTCCATGGCTTTGACTAATATATGTTTTCTTGAGAATCACAATGTTTGGGTTGATTAGAATCAATGGGATACAAATCAATGCCTTAGAACAACATTGCCCACATTAAAAAATATCCATATAAATCAAAAAATTACAAAAAATAAGTGTTTGGTCATCTACTCTATCTTATAATTCTAATGAACCAACCCTTATAAAGTATTTCAACTAGTCTTATTTATAAGACTAGCTTAAATACTTTATAAGGGTTGGTTCATTAGAATTAGAAGATAGAGTAGAGGACCAAACACTTATTTTTTATAATTTCTTGATTTATAGGGATATTTTTTATGTATATACTTATTCTATTAACCAAATCAAGTTTCCCTCTAAAATATTGTTGAATCTATCAATGAGAGCTACCAACCACAACATAGTTCTAACGGAGAAAAAACACTTTCCAAAGGCATCAAATGTCAATCATTAATGAAGGATCCTTAGTTATTAGTAAGTATTTAATTGATTCATGTGTTTTCCCTCCTTTCCCATTTTACCTACAAAAATAATAAACAAATCATGTAATCCCATTTAAAAAGGCAAAAGGCATTAAACGCATTAAATGCATACTACACATAAAGCAATAAAGTCATGATATTTGAATGATTAAAGGTTTTAAACCCTATAATTATCCCATTTAAAACCAATACCATTTAAAATAGGAAAAAACTAAATTTTCTATGAAATAAATGACATTAAAATGGGAGTAATGGATCAAAAGATATGATCAAAAAACTAACATGCAGCCCACTTTGTGAATAGTATCGATAACTTGAGGCCTATTGGGAACATCAAGATTTTTATTTTTAAAAATAATGTTAGTGGTTTAACACACCTTAATAACAAATATGCTAGTTAAATTATTTATAAAATGAACTATGGGATCTAACCTAGTGCCAAGAACAAGTGAATAAGTTGATTAATGATTAATGGGAATAATGGTGATTGACTAGCTAAGAGGACCATTGAATGGACTAAAATATATACAAGTTCTAACCTAATTTAAAACTTTCACTGACTCTAAATCATGATTCATCATGAATATTATTAAATAACATTTTTATGCAATAAATTTCATCCAAAACTAAGCTATAGGTTAAAATTTATGGCCAAAACATTGCCCTCAAATTTGATTTTGGTGAATAATCGGACTTTTAGAGCTTATTAGGGTTGACCCAATTCTAGGAAAAGGGTCGTAGGCTGACCTAGTTCTAAAAAATAGTGTTTTAGCCCACCCAATTCAATATGGCATGTCAATAGTTGACCTATTTCAAAGAACTAGCATTTTTGTTGACCTTTTTCTCAACAGGATGCCCATATCTAGCCTAACTTTTAGGGGACAAGATGAAGTTTTTAGACAAAGTGTTTTAAATGAAAAGTTATGGCTCATACATGGTCTATGCAATATATAATTTTTAAGGATATTTTCATTTAAAATATATATTCATTCCAAAAAAATAATTGAACATGTGGATACCAACTAGACACACTTGCGAGTAAGGCCAAACCTCAAAATATAAAAGGGGGCCATGATTTCAAGAGAAATCAGGGTGTGTTGTGTTAGTACCAATAAAAATGATCATGAATTAATGTAACTTGTATCAATAATGATCAAAAAGTCATATGCCTTCAAATTAGTGTATCCCATGGGAATAGGAAAGGTCTAATGTATTTATGTGCATGTATCATGTATCTTGTGTATGCTTGTATTACACTCAAGTATGTGTATAGAAATGAAATGATATGTTATCTACCAATAGAAAGTAAAGAAAATAAATTTCAAGGAGCTACTAAACATGTGTATGATAAATAATTATTTTTATTTTTATTTTATTTGAATGTTTTTGTATGTTCTTAGGAATATTTAAAAATAAAAATAAAATAAAATTAAAAAAAAAAACTAGCCTATGATCCCATACAAGGGATGCTGATAGGTAGCTCTAAAAATGGAAAATGGTACATCAAATTGGTGATACTACCAAGGGTCATGCATGGATGCTATATCTAAAATCATATAATTTATGGTACTTTGTATATGTCTCATAGGACTCTATGGTCATGAAAAGGTAGTAGAATTAGTAAGTATATCATGTTCATTTGGTAATTTTATACTTGGTATCTTTACTTTAGATATATTTTCCTTTATTTCTAGTAACCACGGTTTTCTTATTTTGCCATTATATTGATTCAAACATGGAATAATATGTAGTATAATATAGCATCATTATGATACAACTATGACATTCCATTGAATAGATACAAGACAAAAATTAGATTCAGTAACTTTATTCATGTTTTCCGTGTCATATCCATAGATGTAAATTCTTTCCAAGTACATATATTTAATTAAAAAGTTGGGTAAACCATTATATATTGACCTTTCTTTCTATTTATGTAAGGTTCAATGATATGATGCTTTGAATAATGATTTTTTATTACTTCATATGAAGTAACATTTGTAACATTATCTTTTTTATGCATGTCTTTCTCCTTTTTTAATTGTTCCTTTTGTACCATGTTTTCATTTGTAGTATCTATTTATTTTTCATTAACAAGATTAATATGCATCTTTAAATTATTTTTAATAGTATTGCCAATATATACCAAGCCTTGATGACCATTATGATTAGATGTGGAGATAGGATAAGTGATGCATTGTGCATGTTTTTATAATCCTTGACCATGATAACTTAAGTGTTGTAGATATTGTTGTCCAGAACCATATTGTTTTGAAAATCAAGTATCATTGTTGAGAGGTATATTTGGTTCTTTTTCTTGTTCTAATTATTTCATTTATAACTATTTTTTCTTTAAATTATTATTTGGTACACATATTTTTTATTTTGTAACTTGTGCTTTAGGAGAGGTAATCATAATGTGAGTGGGTTTATTGATTGATGTATCCATTATATGATCACCACTAACAATTATATATTGTATTTTTTTCATCAAATCCAAATAATAATTTTTATGATGCCCATGCATTCTTTTATATGCATAATAATATTTGGATATTATTATAGGATGTAGATGAGGTACTTGAATAACTTTGTTTTGAATCATTTCTCTTAGGATTTCACTTGGAATCTTATTATAATTTAGATGTTCACTTTTTTAATCACTAGTTGTAGACGAATTATCTTTTATCTTCTTATTTTGATATTAAATATTTTTTAGATATAACATTTATAGATGAATATGAAAACCCATGATTAGCATTAGATTAGTTTGGATTCTACATATATGTAATATGATTTTACAATGGTATGAACTTTGAACTAAAATATTGATGTAATTATTCTATTAATGTGCTCATAGTGATGATTTGATATTTTAGTGATTCATAAGCACAAACCCTATATACTTTAGATTGAATATGCATACACACAACATATAGGTGAGATGTGGGAGGTGGAAAGGTTTTATAAAGTATATGTATAATAGGATGAGCCACCTTACCCATTAGAGTAATGATAGCATGGACTTGGTTAGTGGGAAAATAACTATCGCCCTCCCTAGGTTTAGTAAGATGAATAGGTTATTTATCCATTTAAAATTTTATAAAGACTAATATGATAATAGGCTAAGAGAGACATACAAATTTTAGGGAACAATATAACATGATAGTGAAAATTAGAACTGAATGATTACTACATTCTAAAACCCTAGAAAAAGCTAAGATTTGCATAATAAAACTTGAAGATCAGGTTCACTAAATTTTTAACCCTTTTTATGTTTGGATGAGGGTTAAAGGGTATAATATCCTATATATAAGGATGAACAAAACTATTCTAAAATAGGTAAATTAATTGAAAACTTATCTAAATTAATATTATAAATTAAATGTTGAGTATGCTAAATATATAAAATAAATTCAAAATAGTAATTTTATTGGATAAACATTAAGAAGACATAATACTTAGCTTATCATCAAATGTGTAGGCAAATATAAGATATACATAGGTAAAAATATGAAATAACAAGATCAAGATCTAGTCATCAAATTATAAAAATAATTTTACTAGAGGCTTAAACACTTACACCAGCCTTGGGACACTTGCATTGATGAAAGTCTCCTAATGTCAATGAACTTTTCCATTATGGAATAGTCATTGTATTATATATTAACCACTTAGATATTTTTGAATTTTTTTCATCTTTATACTAATATGTTTTATTTTCACACATAGGTTGTAGATGATTATTTATGGATCAAACCTTAGGGCTAGTGGGCTCACAAATTCAAGCTGACCTTAATGACCCTTTTGTCAAGAAGTGTTTCTTACATAACCACTACTTTGAAGAGTACCTAACATTTATGTATTTATCCCTTAAGTGTTGGCTTGTGTTTGCACAAGGTTGCAATATGTTATATGTAAGGGCATGTAAATATATAACATGTAATTTCAAAAATACTACTCATTGGCTGCTATTTGAATGCTTTAAACCTATAATATGACTACTTCTATGAATGCTATAAAAATAAGGAAGAATAGGGTTGTTTTGAATACTTGAAAGGTGATTTTATAGATGTGTGCTTGGTAATATTTTTAGCATGACTTGGTGATAATGAATGGTAATTATTTTGTATTTATACCACACCTTTTTAAAATATCTCATAAAAGGTTTTAACAAAATAAATGGGCTTACCCATAGGATTCAAAATAATTTTAAATTAGATGACTTTTGAGGTATAGACACTAGATAAGAATTTGGACATTTTCATCAATGCAAGTGTACCTATATGGGACACAAGTGTCTAGTAACCTAGAAAGATGTTAAAGATATGAAAGTAATAGTGATAGATATATATTAGGTTTTAATATTTGTGTACTATATTGAATATTTGGGTGATCATAATGATAGGGTTAGACTAAAAGATAATAATTTGGAATAATAAGAATGTGAATGTGAGACTTTGAGTCACAAAAAGGTCTATAACTGAAGGGTGGATCCATGATAGGTATTTATCAAGTATACAATATTTAGATACTATATTTTTCAAATTTTAGTAAATACACTACCCTCTACAATAATTATTTTTTTCACCATGAAACACAACAATTCACATAACAAATTAGGTATATTCATTCCTTGTTATTAAATCTACAAGTTTTCTCATCTCTACTTCTTAACATTTATCTTAAGTAATAATGGTTTCATTACAGGTTCATGTGAAGCACATTTCAGTGTTGTGGCCTATATTCAAGACTACACTTCATAAGTAAGTTCAAGTAATCACTTTTCTATTTTCAATTATTAGAATAGAAGGGGGGAATTTAGACACATAAATTGACATTTAAGCTAAAATAGTACATGTGTGACCACCCTTTCACACACTTAGCTCATGACTTATTCCATGTCCTTTTGACCACTTTCCTTTATTTTCCAAATGGATGACCCATTCCCATAAACAAACCAATGGTCCCATAATTTTATTATTCCTTATGTAAAATAGCTCAGGCTTATCCATAAATTGTTACATACTCTTAAATCATCTATTTCTTCTCATATGAAAAACATTACCTATTTATATAAAAAAATTCTAAGGGAATGTCCAATTTGATTGATCTTGTCCTACCACCAAATAATGCCTAATTTATAAAATTCAAATTCACATAACATGTCATCCCATAAGTTCAACAAGACCCTTATGAAGGAACTTATTAATGATCATTGTAAATACATGTTTTACATCAATTTTTCACAAAGAGGCTTCCATATTGAAAAGCACCATATTTCTAATTTCACAGTGAGATAAAATTACTTATTTTTCCCAATTATAAATACATACAACTCTAATACCCCTAATTTAAAGTCTAAATACACTTTTAAGGTCATAAGTCATGGTTAAATAACTTAATCAAAATAGGATTGAAATAAATTGCATTTTTCACTAGTCTTTCACATAGATATGGAGTTTGATCCCTATTCAAAATATTTATATGTAGGTAGTGTTAAACATATGGGGTGTTGAGGCTAAGCACAAATTAAATTTCTAACCCCTTTTTATCCCATGATTGCATTTGTCCTCTTACCCTATTGAACTAGGGTTACAAGTGAAGGAAAAGATATACAATGGTTTTCATAGTAGATCAAAGGCTCCCACATAGTAAATAAAAAATAGAGTCGAAGGTGAAATTTCCATATCAATTTAAAAAATCTAGCCCTCACCAGACAAGGCTACTCTATTTAGACAACATAGTGGGTTGACCTATCTAATCATTTTGATCCTATCCTAGGTGCAAATGAATCATTGTTCGTAATTCATAGTATCATCACATAGTCACATAGTCAATTTCACAATGGTACCCATGGTCCTTGGTACCCATGGTGCTATGCATTTTATTTCTAGATAGACTATATTTCTTTAATACTTTCCTCATTTAATGTATTTCCAAATTTAGTAAGTTATAGATCATTTTGTGTCATTTAATACATATTTCTATAATATGATTTTAAAATTTAAATTTATCTTATCTAAGAAATCAATTCACCTATTTGTAAATTTTTTATAAAACACTATATTTCCTTATGAAAATAAATATAAAGTTTACTTCCAACTTCACCAAGATTTCTCTATTTTGAAATTATTAACATTGATTTCAATGAACTTTTGGGATATTAATATCACATTTTTTACAATCTAACAGTAGTATTTTCACAATTTAAATGAGAAAACATCAAAATAAAATGACATACACATGCATAAAATTCATCCAAAAGAGTTTATAGCATAAAGTCCCTATAAATTCCTTCTGTGTTGATTCTTTGGAACTATACACATACATATTATTTCTCTTGAATTAATTCAAAAAAAAATCTAGTGATAAAAAAGTATTGTTATAGTGAGTTTATCTCATATTTAAAGGTTATAAATGTGTAACTACCTTATAGTGAGAGCTTTTCTATTTTACAATTAATTTTTCATAATGACTTCAAAAAGTGAAAACATAACCTTTTAAGACATTTTCAAAAATTACAACATAGAAATAGATAAATATAAAAGAGAGTTATAAAGTATGAATAAAGATAAGATTATTTTTTACTAAGTAAAAATCTGATCTACAAGTCCAACATTCTTTGATTCTTATTTTTAGAAGACTTGATCCTAAAGATCCATAATTTTTGAAAAAGTTGCATAATTATTTCTCACATGGGTACAATTTTATGAGCTAGATGAGTAAACTAAGATATGATGCATTATTTGTTTCTTCAATAATTTTGAATAGATTTAGAAAAAATTTATTGATATCTTTTAGACCATAATGTATATCATTTAACTTGTTAATGGCCTCTATGGTGAATGTGTATGTCTCAAATATTTTTTCTTTCACCATTTTTTTAATTGTTATTTCAATTCAATATTTGTATACTCATTTGATTCATATTCATTTAGAAAGTCAAAATAAATATCCAAAACATTCAAATGAACTTCAAACTTCATATTATCACAACTTTTCTTATGACTTTTTAGATCTTTTATTTCCTCATCTAGAGTATGGATCTTCTAAGAAAAATAATGAGCCCATATGCATGAATGGTTAGCTTCAGCTTTGACAAAAATACAATTAGAGACCAATATATTTTCAATAATAGTATCCATGTTTTGTATGTCTTTGATCAAGCATTTATAAATACCAAATTCTTACTCATCTACTGTAATCTCTTCATAAATTTTCCAACAAGTCTTAGGCTCTTTGATTCTCACCATTAAATTTCATGCCATCAAGAAGAAATTAATCTACCCAAGATTCTATAACCTTACCATAGTTGATTAACTTTTATATTTTGGCAACCATTTCTTTATTAAATTACATTATAGAGGTTAACCCTAGTGTAGTTTTAGGAGTAGTTGTTGTAGATGCAATCATTATTTTTAGAGAAGTTTCTCATACATTTAAAATATGTTTGATGTATTTTAAAATCATACATACCATTTATTTCAATTTCTCTTACATTTTCATTCCTTCCACTATCATTCAGATCATCTTTGTTTTGGTCACTTTTAAGTTATCAATGTTGCCTTTAGACATGGAATTTCCTAGGTCTATCTTGATGACATTATAGTTAGATAATGGAATCTCATATTTGTTTTTCTCTAAAATAAGTTGAGTAGTTTTTACAGACTATGCACCTAAAAAATCAATCATCAAAATTGTTTTTTTTTTAAATTTCTCTTCTTTGGGGGACTTTATAAGAGATTTAAAACAATATTAAAATCAATTTCCACAAGTTTGATTAAGACTTTCTTCTTGCTCATTATCTGTTGTATCCATGAAGAATATTTATCTCCTTATGATGTTACTATGAAGAATGATAATTATAAATGTATTCTAGACATTGTTAAATATCTGAATCAAATCTCTTATTTTAATTCAACACTACACACCTTGGATAGATTAAAAGGAACAATATAATTCAAATGTAAACCAAATGAAATATAAACATAAAATCATACCTCAAATTTTCAATTGCATCTTCCTCCCTGACGTGTAGGCTTTATTTTTTAATATGAATGGATGGTTGATACTTAAATATTTTATTTTTCCAATAGATGTTTTTTATTCAAATAATAGTTTATTATGGATGATTTATTTTCTTGGAAATGATAATGGCATTATTGCATTCCAAAATTATAATTTAGTTTCCATGGGGTTGTATCTCTATTTATAGGAGGTACATGGAGAAATGAATGGCTACAATTAGGGCATGGTGGATTTTGATCAATGGTGGAGAATGGTTGAGAATATTAGGTAGTTTGGATTTTATGAATTAAAAATTCATTTTAAAATTTTAGAGAGGGTGGTGAAGACCTCAATACATGGTGTGGATATCAAGAAGGTAGATTATAAGATTATAGAAGATGTTAGTGTAATATATGAGAGATTATATGAGGATTGGTGATGGGATTTTCTAGGAATGTTAGTGGAGATGGTTGAGGGTAGTTAGGAAGGAATACAAAATTCCTTAAATATTGTGAGGATATTAGTAATGGATAATGTGGGTGATAATTAGGTGATTAATTAAGATATAAGGATAATATGATGAGGAATAAGATTAACTGATGTGTAGGGGATGTCAAGTGTGATTGGGTTATTTTTATTAGGGTGAAATTAATAAATTATGGTATATGGTATTGGTAGGTGTAATTGGTGTTTAATGATCATGTAATGATAGAGGACAGATAAAAAATATGTTTATATGTTTCCCTTATTTCAAAGGCCATTATGACTAGAAGAAGTAGTGGTATTTAAAATAAGAGAAGGAATGTGTTGGTTAGTAAACTAATGAAAATTAGAATGGGCGATGCCCCCTTTATGGGTCATGCATGGAGGAATGAGATGGATGACCACTCAAAATAACTATAATGAGAAGCTATTTAGATGTGAGAGGAGAAGAAAGGGGTGGGATGTGTCACTAGAAGAGAGGGGTTGGGATAAATGTGATTAATATTGGGAGATGTAATCAATTTGATGCTTGTGATTTGTGAGCTATAATTAATTGATAGTTGGATTGGGTAGATTGATTGTGCCCCAAGAAATGATATATGTGAGGGAGTAAGGTGGATAAATTTATAGCTTTAGATGTGTCCCAATCAATGGTGTATGAAAGGAATAAGTCTTAAACTTTATATATATTGACTAATGAAGTTTCAAGTGTGGATATACCTCAATAAATGATATATGTGAAGGAGAAATATAAAAAAATTGATTGGCTTGATTGATTGATGACATGAATTATTAGTTGTAGGATTGATGTACCCCAAGCAATGATATATGTGAGGGAGTAAAATCTACAAGCTCCAATTGGATTTATTGATTGATAGAGATGATAGACTTCAGGCTTGATGTGCCCCAAACAATGATGTATGTGATGGAACAAAATATGTGAGATTAGATGAGTTAATGATGTATCCCAATTGATTTTAATGTGAGAAAAATATATCTCAATGATAATGATCATAGCTCAATTGACTAATGTGGGATCAATTGGTTAAAATGGTTAAATATAGTTCAGAGAGTGAGAGTTAAATTAGTGATGATTTTGATTTAAATATATGACTGGATTTATATGTTCTATTTGATTTAATACTTAGATAAATGGTTTTATGTTTGATTTTAATGGAGGTTTAGATGTTAGATATATTAAACTTGATAAAGGATAAAATTAATCAAGTTTAATTGGATAATATTTATAATGGGTTCATAATCAATATGGTGTTATCTTATTGGGATTATATGTAATAAATATTAATTTATGTTGTTTGGATTGGATTGATAATAAAAGTATTAGATTGGAATGTTTTAATGGATTTTTGGCTTGTCAAGATTGGATCAAATGTGTTGGTTGTTAGTTTATGATAAGGTGATAGGGTGATAAATGTGGATTAAAATAATATTATTGGATGGTGGTTTATTTTTACAAGATTAGGGGATGTGAATTTTGTATATTGGATGTGATTTAGTTTAGGTGTTTTGATTATGACTTGATGGGGACTCAATTAAGATTGTGTGTTTAAATAAAGGGACTTTTATGTTGTGTTGATTTTGATGAGGCTATATTTTGGTGTAAGGTGTAAGTTTAGAAAACATTATGGGTCTAAAAAATACTAAAATAAAATATATCATGTCACAAGAATATACTAATATATATGGGTGTGAAACCCAACTACCATCCCATCGATATACTCATGTAAAGTGTTGACTAGGTTGGTCTCCCAACCCTCACTCTACATTCATATGTGGTGACTGATCTTCGAGGATGATGTTTCCCCTAACTAATAGTTGTTTTCATATTAAAGGTCTTAATATAGGCTTGAAAAGGATCACTAAGGGTGTTAAATACCTTATGGTATGTAGGGCTTGAGTATGTGTAACGATGTTTTCTGATGCCTAAGTATTGGAGTGTGACCACCTCACTTTTTAAAAATATATATGGGTAATTATACTTAACTTTAAGATATCTCTCCTTGATAGTTATACTTCATCAATACATGGAGTGTGTATTAGTGTATGGTGATGAAATACACATAACCTCCTTAATACTATAACAAGTGTGGGGAGATCAATTACATGTCATGTTTCCCATAGAAAAGAAAGAGGGAGGGAGGTTTATTGAATATTTATGATCTTCAAGCTCACCCTAAGGTTGAGAGGAGATATCATATGTAGTCTTAGACCTAGTTGAAAAATAAGTAAGACAAAATTTAAGCTATATTAATTGAAATTTAGATACAAAAACAATTAATTTAATTCACCCTGATTAAAATGTGATAAGAAAATATATCAAATTTGGTTTTAAAATGGTAATCCTTAGATAAGCAACATACAAGATAGGTTATAATAGTTTATTAGATTGGTTTGTTTAGGGGTAAAAATACAAATGAGTTACATAAAACATATATATATATATATATATATATATATATATATATATGAGAGTTGATGCCACATTTTTGCAGTCTAAACTTAAAACTACATAGAGAAAAATCAATATAAAAACTAGGTTATTAAAACACATACCAAATGTGAAATCATAGACCTAAGAGTCAAAATCATAATTATTATAAAAAAATCATATAAAATAGAGACAAGAATTAAAAATATGTTGGAAATCCAAAAAATAATATCATACTATTATTCCATTAGCCTATAATGCATCTAGGGATATGTATGGCTAACTTGTGGCTTACACACCTTCATATTAGCTTGTTGCATTTCTTAATGTTCTTAATATGGTTAGCCTATGGAATAACCATGTATAATTAGGGTATATATAAGAGGTAGTGGCTAGTATTTGATCATCATATTGTGAATTCTATTCCTATTCAATTGTTATGGAGTTTGTCCCCTCTAAATGGCTCAATCATAATATTCAAGTATTCTTATCTTTCATCAATTATTGTTGTGGATCTACTTATTCTGATCTTAATTATAACATATATAATTATATTATTGTGAATAATCTAATTATTTTCCTTAAAATTTATATTAGAGCCAAGTTTGGGCAATTTTTTGTGGTAGAGTTATGTCTTTAGATCTAGTGTCCTGAGCACTAGAAGGACAAAAAAACACAACTTGTGATCTAAGAGGAATTGATTTTTTTTCATCACCATAGTTTTGTTCATGAGGTTTTTTTACCAAAAATTAAAAATCATTTTTTCTAAGTAAAAAATGAAGAAAAGAAGTCTGGAAATTTTTTTACCTTGTGAAAATTAGCAATCATTAGATTCATCTTTGCGAGATGATCACAATGGTATATTCTATTGGTAGACTTTTTTAGGTTGAAAATTTTCACCCTTATGCAAAATAGAAATAGTTGGATTCATCTTGGTGAGATGATCGTAATGGTTTATTTTATTAGTATATTTGTTAGGGCTAAAACCCTCCTAAAGTTTGTGCATGGCTAGTCTAAACACTCGTGAATGTAGGAAAGGGAAAGAAACTCCAAAAAATCTTCACAAGGATGACATGGAATCTAAAACTTTTGATTCATTTATTTCAAAGGTAGTTCAAAAAATTAAGAGTTTTAGGTCATAGTGAAAAAATATGATTTTGATATGGTTCAAGGGGAAATTACTGGTTTGAGAGGGGACTTAGATAGTATTATGCCTTTTTTTCACACCCCCTTAATTTTTTGAAACTAGTACTCTTATATACCATAAAGATGACCCAATCATAAAGTTTAAAATAGTGTTAGGGACTTAATAAATTAGTAGTATATTTAGATGCATATTTTCAATTATATAAGTTGATGATGATTGGTTTATAAATTCATGTTTATATTCTAAGTGGTTTTGAAAAGCATATATAAATAAATGAATAAAATATGCATATATATTTACCATTACTTAGTGTGTGTGATCAGTCATTTTTGGTTTTTTAATTGATTATTGATCTGATTACAATATAACATTTTTAGTTTGAAAAATTGACACTTTATATAGCTTATCAAAATTGGAAGCATTATATAATTATCATGATGAATTCAAATATCTACATTGATCTTCAACTCAATATTTACATGAATTTCATATCAGTTTTTACTTGATATTTTGATCAAATTATGATAATTAATTTGATATTTTCAATCATAGTGGTAGTATATGACATGGTTTGATCAAAATGGATTTATATTGTTGATTGGTCATGATGTTTTTTTATTAATTTGATTTCATTTTGAAACTATAAATATAGATTATCATAATCTATATGACATTATATGAGTAATGGTATAAAAGGTTTGATATTATTCTTGAAAACCTTAAATTATTTCCTAAGGATATTTAAGCATCCTAAAGGGTTCTAAGTTTAATCCTAAGGATTAATTATGATAAAGGTCCTAATATAATGTCATTTATTGTAAGGTTTTAAAATGATATAAATAAATCTATCAAGTCCTAAACACTCATGGTGATTTTGAGGGTATTTTGAATAAGATTATTTCAAGGCATAAAGGTTTTATATGATCATGAAGGTTTATGGATAAATGATTTATTTTGAAAGGTTAATAAGCTTAACCTATGTTATGCTCATTTTGGAGACACAAAGTTTTTATGTGGTTAGCAAGTTGAGTTGGTAGTCTCAAGGTTCATGAACATTATAATGGAAAGTTGGTAAATTCCATGACATGCTAAGATGGCAAGGTGAGTTAATATGAATTGAGGTAGACACTTCAGGATCAAATGAAATTTTAAGGCATTTAATGAATTTGGTACATGTCTTGAATCTTGAAAGTTGGTAAGTGTTTTAATAGGTATATTGGTTATTACTAAGTTTGATGGTGTAATGAAATTGTCTAGTAGAATGTTAAGTACTAGTCTCCATTTTAGTGAGACAATGGTGACTGTGTACATAAACATGATAGTTACTTCAAGGGACTTAACATAAAAATAACATTATTTTCATTATTTTGGTCATTTTATGAAATATTTCTTATGAAAATATCACTCTATTAGATTGGAGTTGTAAATAGAATTTGTGAGAGGAAAGTTGCAAGGAAATGCATATAGGTATGCAAAAAATAAGATAAATTCATTTTTCTATTTTTTTGAGGAGAAATATGGTTTTTGGTCTACATGTGATAAGTTTTGATAAGTTGTCTATGTATGTTTATTTTGGAAGGATAAAATCTTATAAGTTAGTGGTTGTTATGTTTTATCTGTGCATGAGATATTGATGCAAATAGGTTTAGTTTTTGAGAAGGCCATTTATCTTGGTAGTTGATGAAATATAGACATGTTGATTTTTGGTTTTGAGCATGGTATTTTGAGAATATTGAGGCTTTTTTTATTTGAATGCACATTCTATTCTAGCTTTTTGTGATTAATATAGATTGTAGTGGTGCTTCGAACATACCATTTATAGTTTTAAAATCTTGGTTAAGACTTTGGGTTTTTTAGGGATGAACTTTGTGTGTTTGTTTCATGAATATTTTTAAGGGTTTGAATGATTTATGCTCACCATGTTATAAAGGTATGGTTTTAGGAGTATATTCAAACATGAAGTATGATTTTTCAGTGGTGTTAATGTTTATATTTTAGTATTTTCAAGCTATAAGTTTCATGCATACCAATTTCATTTTCAAATCTATGTCTTCAAGAAAAGGTTTTACATGGTTATGTCATTGATAAACTATGTTGATTTTTTTCTATGAAGATAATGGAGGTTATTGATGGATTTGTGCATCTTGGTTTTTGGTTTTTGATGGCTTTTTTATAATAATATAATGATGGTTCAGTGTATTGAAGTCATAAGTTTTGTGCATGAAGGTTTAAATATTGGTAAATATGATACCTTCAAAATTATTCTAGGTTTTATTCAAAGTTTTGGAAATAAACAAACAATAAATAAGTGTTGATAGTTTTTAACAAATTTGAAATGGGTTGTTCCTTAGTTTTGAAATAATGTTTTAGATGGAGATAATTTTTTGTTTTGGTTATGTTTCATACATTGAAATTGTTTTGAAGTGATTAAAATTTGATATTGGGAATGTCTTTCTCATGAAAATCTAAGTATATTATTTCAATTAATACTTTGACTGACAGAATGAAATATTATGTCATCTACAATTTTCTTAGTTGTTTCAAAATCATGAATATAAAAAAAAATAAGAGATGATTAGAGTTTCATATTAAACTATAATATTCACTTGAAAAGATAAGTCATTATTCAAAGTTTATATTTTGATGACTCGGTCTCTTACATTTTAATAAATTTATATGGATTTCAATTGAGAAATACTTGTCATGAATAGGGCTTTATGGAAATATTGCTTTCAATTATTTGAATTGGTTCAATTTATATTCTCAGATGATATTCATGCAGTGAGAACAAAAAATCATGAAGATATAATAGAAGATTTTGGAAATAAAATTATAATAATATAATTTTATTTTAAGGTTTCAGTTATAAATTATTTGACATAGTTATCCATTTTCATATGAATGAACAATTCAGTTAGTTGAAATAGTTGAATAATCATTTGATAATAGTGGAAATTTTTGTGAGTGATTAAGGATATACTATGTTGAAATATAGTTTTTATTTGGTTTAATATTTGATATATGCATGTTTATTTTTAGTCATAAATAATCATCTTTGAATATATTTTATATTGTATATAAGATGTCAGGCTGGGATTAACCTGGATCAGGTAGAGATAGTGATAATCAAGGTTGGGGAAGGAATCAGACTTCTAGTAGCATGAATCAATAGAACTCGAGTAGACAATTCCCAAGGGGGAGTTTTAGGGCTAGGAGATTTGGCCCTAGGCATGCTTATAGGAGAGCTAAAATGTCAATCCACTTTGATGTCATTGACACTGAGTTCTAGAATGTTTTGAAAAATTTACCCTCTAACCCTGCAAACCATAAGGGTGATATATGATTTTGTTGACATAGATATAAATCCCAGTCTCATTCCCATAGTATTTATTCTCACCACTTATAGAATAATCTACATTAATTACTAGTTTAGTCACAAACCTTAGAGAGAATCCAACATGTTAATGAGGCACACCATATTAATACAACCACTCAACTAGATGTTAAAATATCCCATGCCAAGAACTTTATCAATATTGCCTTGCCTTCTTTTTCTGATGAACCATCACCATCTTAGAGAGATCCTATTTTAGGTTGAATAAAATTAATTTTAAAGGAACCACTTTTAGGTTGAAGGAATTTTAGTCTTAAAATTCATCCAACCATTTTAGACAAATGGTTAGATAGTTAGAATGACACAGACATTCTAGTTGAGGTTAGAGTTCTCAAGAAAATTAAATTAGAAGTGGATGATTCTACATGGTTCACCTTCCATCAGTTGAGATGGATTATAATGAATGTGTAAATGAGAAGGGAAAGTCAGTAATTGAGGCTCTTTTTTATTTTGATGATTATTAGATGTCAATAGGATAAAAAAAAAATTCAAAGTTGAACTTTTTTGTTAGCAAAACTTAATTAATTTCAGATTTGATACTTTGATTCTTAGATTTTGATATTTTGGTTATGGTGTTTTAAAATTACAGTAGACTTTAATTTTATGATATATATAATATGCGTAAGTAATTTTTGGAAATATGTATTATGGTATAAATATAAATAAGAATTTCATTAACTTTGATTCATCTATTTATTTATTGAAATATGTTATTCTAATTTTATTATTAATTGATTAAAGGTCCCTACCTATTAGAAAATCCCTAGTCTATATTCAAATACTTAATCTACTAATACTTAGTCTTAATTAAACCTTAAATAATAATTATCGATACTAATTAATTTTTAAAAAATTAATTATTTAAGTTAAACAAGTAAGTAACTAAGAGTTACAACTTATTTTCCTAACCAAATTTGAAGCATAAAAGGATATCAAGGATTCATTTGAAGGAGATGAATAACACAGGTATTGAATAACTATACATTGTGAAGTCAATCATTTATCTCTCTCTCCTATGCAACTTCTCTAAGATAGCATGAATTTTATAGATAGACCAAATGATACTTTCTCTAATAGTTGATTAATTGCTTAGGTAACACAAGTATATCCAATTTTATATTATAATTTATAATAGATTATCTAAAGCTTGTTATGTTTAACATATTTTGATGATTGTTCCTTATAGTCTTATGTGTAGAATCCAAGTATTCAACCTGAATAATGATGAAAACTTCATTGTTTGAAACATTTCATTGATCTATTTGATTGTAAAAGTTGTCTCTCAAGATATGTTACAAAGAAATATGTTATTTTCTCAAATAAAATTGATTTATTTAGCTAAGATGAATCTCTATTGAGACTCTCATGTTTTATCTGTATTATTCTTTATATTGAATTTGACTTTAAATTCTGATTTAGATTAATCTTTAATTAATCTAATTACTTTTTTATTTTATTTAGTTTTAATATTTTTTACTTTAACTTTGGTATTAATTACTCTTTATGTTTTTTTCTTTAAGTTAGTCTCTTAGATTAATCTCCTTTATTTAATTTCTTAGAGTTAGACTTTCTTAGATTCTAGATTGGTTAGTCTATAGATTTAGTTTATATTTAAATTATTTTAGTTTGTTAGACTTAGTTAAGTTTGATTAGTTTATTTATGTTTTAGTTTATACTTTGTATCTTTTATATAGTTTGTTATATCTTTCTTAGTTTAGTTACTATTTATTTGTGTCTCTTGTGTGTTGATTTATTCTTGATTATTTACTTTATAGAAGATTTGTTCATGTTTAATTTATCTCAAATATATTTTACTTATATTTTTTGTTTATTATCTTGATGTTATTTAGAATTTATTATAATACAAACAAGATATTACTTTGAAATATATTATATCATTGACTTAGATTTCTTTCTTTCAAGAGATTATCTTATTCATAAGATTTCTATATCAGATAACATAAATTACACATTCATATCTAAACTGATTCATTATTTGATAAAAGGATTTATAAAATTATAATGTAATATTTTATATTAAATAGCTTATTTTTTATTTTATAGAATATTTAAAAAAACCCTTATATCTTTAAGATCATAATTGAACTTTTAGAACCTTACTATTAAAATAGTATGATCTCAACTTAACCTTCACAATAGGTGAAAGGGTTGATTAGTTGGTGGTATAATTTTCATCATCAATAAATTTGGCTACTCTGCTAGGGAAGAAAAAAACTTTCAAAAACTTTATTTGTTTAGAATAATGTTTTATAGGTGAAAGGGTTGATTAGTTGGTGGTACTTGGAGGATAACCTCCTATTATTCAACCTAGAATTGATATTGTTAATGATCAAGTTGATGTTGTTTTTAAATGTGTTATGCATGGTATAATCATCCTCATAATCTTTAGCATGTTATTCAAATCATAAATAAATAAAAAGAAATAGTAGAATTTGAGATAGCTTGGTATTCTAGTCTTACTCATGAAACTCAAATAGACATTTTAAATACAAATAGATGAATTGAAGAAGATATAGCTAAATTTATAGTTTCTAATCCTAGGTCTATAACTCATTTTCTTTTTTATTCTTTTTATTTTGATGACTTGGTTATGCTCTATGAACCTAATTTTATAAATTTGTAATTAAATTAAGTTGATCAGGTTTTAAAAAATAAAATAATTCAAATAGAAGATACTATTAAAGATTACAATGGGAGATCAAGCAAAAAAGAGAATATAAGAGCTAATTCATAGACTACAAGAGAAAAGAGATCAAAATGATCTCACTGCAGATGAAGCTGATTCAAAAACTTAAGCAGAATAGAAGATAGCTATAAATCCATAGATTTATATAAAACTAATTAATATTGGAAATCATCCTAGTAAGTTACCTTCCCTTAAAGAATTAAATATACCAAAATTTTTTGGAGCCCCTAAATAATCTTGGAAAGATCATTTAGAAGTATTTGTATTAGTTTGTGTTACTCTTAGTATAATAAATGAATAATTTTGTTTAAGATATTTTTTTCAAACACTTGATGGAAAGCTTACCAAGCATTTATTAGTTTATCTATTAAAGTTATTTATACATGGAAAATTATTAAAGAATGGCTAGAGTTATCTTTTGAGAAAGCTAAAAAGACTTCGACCTAGTTAATGACCTTGTGAATTTTTATCTTGATCTAGGTGAGACCATATACCATTTCATTACCAAATTTACTAAGTTACATCAAAAGATATTATGTGATAGTAGACCTTATAATAATTTATCTAAACTTTACTTTTATAGTGCTTTACCCTTAAAATATAAAATGGCTTTAAAGGATAAGGTTATTATAGAATATGATGAAACTATAACATTCTACATTGAATATGAATGGAAACTTCAACATATTGGATTTAAGGATAGGTCTTCTACATATCTAAATTTATCCAATGAAAAAAATTTAAAATCCATTAAAATTCTAAAAAATGAACTGGTCACTGTTAAAATACAACTGAATGATAAACCTTTTTTATCTAATAGAAATTATACTAAAAGTAAAAAACTAGAAATTTTTGATTAATGTAATATTTGTAAATTAGAGCATGATCCAGATTCATGTATTGTCATTAACAAGTTTAAAAAATTTCTTCAAGGGAAAGATCTTATATCTGAAGATTTAGTAGACAACATAAATATGTGTTCTCTTGATGATCCATCAGAAAATGAAAGCATTTATGTTGTTAATAATAGAAATAAAGATTATAATTATTCTCAAAATAACAAATAATAGTTCTTCTTATAATGATAAAAGTAAAATAATTCAGAATAATTATTCAAGTAGTTCAATTGATAATTTTTCTCAAAATGTTCCTTTATCAATTGGTTATAATAATAGTAAATATCAACATTATAAGCCTAATTTTTTTTAACAATATGATGCTAAAGCCGATAATATAATTAATAATTTCTCTATAATTAAAGTTAGATTCTCATTATTACATGTAGCTATTCTTCCAAGATAACTTGATAAAATTAATGAAGCTATTAAAAATCCTAAAACTGATGTAAGCTTAAAATAAGAAGATGGTAATGAACAATCAATTTTTTTGCTCAAAGATATGATCCTCCTATAGATTATTTACCTCCCTTTTATATTTTACTTAAAATTTCTAATAAATTAATCCATAATTATATCTTAGATACATGTGCTTCAAATAATATAATACCTAAAATTATTGCATATCAATTAGGCATATCTTATGGAACTGACAATTAAAAACTTACTAGATTTGATTCTATACAAAATAAAAGTTGTGGTAAGTCTCGAGACATAGTCATTAAGATTATCCAATATTAAATAATTAGATGCATGACTAATTTCCAAGTTTTAGACATTCCTAGTAATTATAATATGTTATTAGGAAGGGATTGGTCAAAAGCAAATAGTGATTTTGTCTAGAAAAGATATCACATGGATTCCTATTAGTAATGAAATTGATTTTATCAAAAGAGAAGATTGGTATATTACACCTATAGATTCATCCACTTCTTCCACTATTTCTTATGTTGAGAAAAAAATTGGAACTTATGAGTTGTTAAATTTAGATGAATCAAAAAATTAGCATGATTTTTTTTTTTAGAATAATATTTTATGATCACTTTATTTTGATGGAACTTGTTCTCAAAAAGGTAATGGTGATGGAATTTGATTAATTTATCATATTGATAAAATATTTAATTATGCTTACAAATTATCATTTGAAAATATTAATAATACTGTAAAATTTGAAGCATTATGTTTAGGTTTAGAAAAAGCAACTAAAATTAATATTAAACATTTAGAAATCTTTGGGGATTCTAAATTAGTTATTAGGCAAGTTTTAAAAATTTATAAAACTAATCAAACTTATCTACATCATTATATGCAAAAGGCTTGATCTTTACTTTAACATGTTGAGGCTTTCAATATCACTCATATTCTTAGAGAATATAATATTAGAGATGATAAGCTTGTTTTTTTTGCATCTAACTCAACTCTAAGTGAAATCAAACTAACCACAGATTTTTCTTATTCTAAAAATTTTTGATTTAAAATTTTTAATTTTAATGATAATTGACCTTTTTTTAGTTGTGATAATCACATGGATTCATTTATTAAATGTAATTATTTTGATCATGATGATTATGTTTCAAATTGTGGAGATTATTTAAAATCAAGTACTAATATATTACCTATTGGTTTAATAAGTTTGAAATCTATGTTTACACCTAATGATCAGCCCAATATTTTTATAACGAAATAACATTCTAGGAGAATTATAGGTGAAACTATTCCTATCAATTTAGGCATAGAAAAGGGTCCTAAATATGCATATTTAAGAATTCAAGTTACTACAAGTGAGAAGGTTAAACTCATTAAATTATTTAAATAATTAATTGATATATTGTCCTAGTCATACAAAGATCTTAAAGGTTATGATTAAACTTGAGACACCTATAAATCCTAGTATTAAACTCATGAGGCAAAAAATGTGAAGAATTAAATTTTTGTTAGAAGACACCACTAACAATGAGCGATATAAATGATTGATGCTAGTGTCATTTTCCCTACAAAATATATTGAATGGGTAGCTAATTTAATACCAGTTATGAATAAAAATGGTGATATTAGATTGTGTGTTGATTTTAGATATTTGAATAAAGCTAGCATTAAGGATAATTTTTATCTACCAAGTATAGATTAAATTTTGCAACAAGTTGCATGATCATAAATAATGTCATTATTAGATAGATTTTCTAGTTATAATTAGATTTTTGTAAATCTTGAAGATAGACCTAAGACCATTTTTACAACTTGTAGAGGGAATTTTGTTTATAATACAATGCCTTTTGTATTAATGAATGTAGAGATACTTTTAAAAGATATATGCATGTTACTTTTGATGACTTGATTGGTATTATTATTTAGGTCTATCTTGATGATCTCACCATTCATTTGAAAAGACAAAAAAACATTTAGATCATATTCGTAAAGTTTTCAAAAGATGTAGAAAGTATGGAATTTATTTGAATCCAAAAAAATAATTTTTTGGTGTTATTGAAGGTGAGTTATTAGGACATATTATTTCTAAGGATGACATTTCTATAGATCTTGAATGCATTAAAGTAATTAAAGAGTTACCTCCTCCTAAAGATTAATCTAGTTTATGGTCTTTTTTTGGTAAAATTAACTTTATTAGGAAATTCATATCAGATTTTGTTGATAAGACTAATCCTTTGCAATTATTACTTAAGAAAGATAAAAATTACACTTGAGATGAAGGTGTTGATTTAGCATTCAATACTGTTAAAGATGTCATTGCAAGTGCTCGAATTCTTGCTAGACCAAATTTAAATAAAGTATTTATTCTTTATGTTAATGCTACAAAAAATAAATTAGAACTATTATCACTCAAGAGTCTGAAAATAATGATTAAAAACCAATTGATTATATGAGTCAAGTTTTAAAATATATTGAAACTAGGTACCCTCTTATTAAGAAATTTATTTTCTCATTGATTTCTTGTTTGATTGAATTTCATTATTTATTGATGGGAAACAAGGTTTTTGTGTGATATAATGTACCTATTTTATCTTATCTTTTAAAGAAACTAACCATTCAAAGAAGGCTTGGTAAGTACATATTATGAATTCAAGAGTTTGATCTTCAATTCGAAACTTCAAAAATAATTAAAGGTAATGACTTGGAAAAAAGATAGTTGAAAACATTTCTTCAAATATTAATATTTTAGTTTTATTATTTGATGATAGTTTAAATGCAAGCCTCATTTAAATACCATGAAAATTTTAGATTTTTATAAAAACTTTAAATTTTGTCTTGAGATGAATGAATGGGATTGTATGTTGACTAAAGATTACATGTATCATGACTTAGTCTTTTATTTTTAAAATCAAGCATGTCCTAATAATTTTGATAAGAATCAAATACATTCCTTGCATTTAAAATCTTTAAATTTAAATTTATTAGAAAACATTGTATTTTATCAATATAGAGATGGAGCTTTATTAATATGCTTTACAAATGATCAAACTCAAAAAATTCTTAGAGGTTATCGTGAAGGAAATTATGATGTATATTATGATGCAAAAACCACTTCTTATAAGATTTTAAGAGTAGGTTATTATTGGCCTACTCTATTTCAATATGCTTATAAGTTAGTTTGTTCTCGTATTCCATGTTAATTGTTTATTGATAGAGATAAGTTACATGTAATGCCATTAAACTATTTAAGAAATAGGGCATTAATTTTATTTTATATATACATCCTCCTTCATCTACTGGTCATATGTATATATTAACATCAACCAATTATTTCACTAAGTGACCTGAGTCCAAAACACTTAAAAATTTTGTAACAGATGAAGTAAACTCATTTTTAGAAAATTATTTTTTCTAGATTTGGAGTTCCTTATAAAATCATTTCTAATAATGGACCTCAGTTTGTTTCGAATGAATTTATAGATTTTTGGAGAAAATACTCTATTATATCTAGTCATTCATTTAAGTATTACCCTCAAAGTAATGATCAAGTTGATTCAACAAATAAACATCTGATTTCAATTATGAAGAAATTAGTTTGTGAAAATAAAATAAATTGGCATCTTAAATTTTTTGAAGCTTTATGGACTAATAGAACTATTGTCAAGGTAGCAACCAGTTATTCTATTTTTATGTTAGCATATGGATTTGAGGCCACCTTACCAATATAACTTTAAATTTCTTTAGCTAAAACTACTTTACAATATGTAGTTGAGGATAAAAATTTGATTGAATAAAGATTGAATGATCTAATAGCGCTTGATGAATCTAAAGCAACAACATTGCATAAATTAGAAAGGGCTAAATAAAAATTGAAAATAAAAAATTTTATAATAAAAATTTTAAAGTTGGTGATCTAATTTTATATTGGGACAGAGCTCATGAAGATTCTTGGTAAACATCATAAATTTGATTCATTATGCCTTGGTCCTTATCAACTTATAACTGTACTTGAAAATAATGCTTTTCATTTGAAAGATATTGATAAAAATTGGTTATATTACTAAATTGACTATCATCATTTTAAATTGTTTCATGATTATCTCCTTTTTAGATTCATTTATTTCTTTTGTTTTCTTTTAATTTTGTCCTTCTTTTCTTTGTTGTTTTTTCTAATGTTTTTTATTTTTGTTTATTTGTTTGCTTTTAATTATTGCTTGCTTTTACTTTTAAAAGGATCAATAAGTGTTTCAAATGGACAAAGTTTCACATTATGAAGGAAGAATGTGAAGATGTTATAATTCTACTATAAGTATTAATTATTTTTAGATATTATTCTTTATAAATTCAATTTTCTTTATATATGAATAATATATGCTTAGTTGTAGCTAGTTGTTGAAGTAATACTCAATTTTTAGATATTGTATTTAAGGCATTTTTATTAGTTTATGCATCTAGCCCAAACTTTCTTTCTATATCATTCCCTTTCTTCATGCCATGCTAGTTAAACATTTCATCCCTTAATTTTTAATTCATTATTAAATGAGTTCACATGTAGCCACTTGAGAAATGATTTTTATGGATCACACTCTCAATATTATGTTTTTATCAATAGGAAATTTGATTGCTACTCAATTTTATTATTCAAAACTGACTAGCAAGGCCATAAGTGTTATGCCTATTTTTCATATCCCCCTCAATTTTTTGAAACTAATACTCTTATCTATCATAAAGATGACCTAATCATAAAGTTTAGAACTTTTTTAGGGACTTAATCAATTAGTAGTATATTTAGATGCATATTTTCAATTACATAAGTTGATGTTGGTTGATTTATAAATTTGTATTTATATTCTAAGTGGTTTCAAAAAGCATAAATGGATGAATGAATAAAATATGTATATATATCTATCACTATTTAATGTGTGTGATTAGTCATTTTTAGTTTTTTAGTTCATTAGTGATTAGATTACAATACAACATTTTTAGTTTAAAATAGTGACGCTTTATATGGTTTATCTAAATTAGAATAATTATATGATTATCATGATGAATTTAGATATATACATTGATCTTCAACTCGATAGTTTATACGGATTTTAGATTAGTTTTCAGTTGATAATTCAATCAAATTGTGATAATTAATTTTATATTTTCAATTATAATGGTAGTATATGACATGGTTTTATCAAAATGGAAATATATTTTTGACTAGTCATAATGGTTTTTTATTAATTTGATTTCATTTTACAAGTATAGATTGTCATAATGAATACGACATTTTATCAGTCATGATATAAGTGGTTTGATATTATTCTTGAAAAAAATTAACTATTTCCTAAATATATTTAAGCATATTAAGGGATTCTAAGTTTAATATTAAGGCTTCATTATGATAAATTTCCTAATCTAATGTAATTTATCCTAAGGTTTTAAAATGATATGAATAAATATATCACGCCCTAAACACTCATCATGATTTCAAAGGTATTTTGAATAAGATTATTTTGAAGCATAAAGGTTTTGTGTGATTGTGAAGGTTTATGGATTTTTTTTTTTTTTTTTTGAAAGGTTTATAGGATTAACCTATGTTATTCTCATTTTTGAGACACAAATATTTTATGTGGTTGGCACGGTGAGTTGGAAAGTCAAGTTGGCAGTCTTGGTGTACATGAATGTTGTAATGGCAAGTTGGTAGATTTTGTGGCATGCTAAGTTGGTAGGTGAGTTAATATGAAGTGTGGTAGATGCTTCAAAATTGAATGGTGGTTTAATGCATTTAATTAATTTAGTACATGCCTTAAATCTCGAAATATGGTAAGTGTTTTAGAAGGTATATTGGTTATTACTAAGTTTGATGGTGTCACTAGATTAGTTGGCAGAATGTTAAGTACTAGTACCAATTTTAATGAGCCAATGGTGATTGTGCACATAAGCATAGTAGTTACTTTAGAATAATTGGCTTAAAATAGCATCATTTTCATTAGTTTGGTCATTCTATGAAATCTTTCTTGCAAAAATAACACTTTGTCAAAATGGAGTTTGGAGTTACAAATAGAATATGTCAGAAGAAAGTTATAAGGAAATGTATATAGGTATGCTAACAACAAGATGAATGAGTTTTGAAGAAATTTATGGGTTATTTCGAATGATTTTTCATTTACGTGAAGAGAAATATGGTCCTTTTCTATATGTGGTAAGTTTCAATAAGCTATATATGCATGTCTTTTTTTGGAAGGATAAAAGCTTAAAGTTTAGTGGTTGTTATGTTATCTCTGTGCATGACATTTTAATGCAAATGGGTTTAATTTTTGATAAGGCCATTTATCTTGGAAGTTAATGAAATATAGATATGTTGGTTTTTGGTTTTGAGGATGGTATTTAGAGAATATTGAGGCTTTTCTTGTTTGAATGCACATTTTGTTATTGATTTTTATGAGTAATATAGATTAAAATGATGTTTTGAACATACCATTTATAGTTTCAAAATCTTGGTTGAGTCTTTGGGTTTTGTAGGGATGAACTTTATGTGTTTGTTTCATGAATATTTTTTAGCATTTGAATGGTTTATGTTCATGTTATAAAGGAATGGTTTTACGAGGATATTCAAATATGTAGTATGATTTTTCAATTATGGTATTATTTATATTTTAGTATTTCAAAGCTATAAGTTTCATGCATATTAGTTTTAGTTTCAATTATAGGTCTTGAATAAAAGGTTTTCCATGGTTATGTCATGGATATAGTATGTTGAATTTTTTGTGTGAAGATAATGGAGGTTATTGTTGGATTTGTGCATCTCAATTTTGGGGTTTCGATAGATTTATATTATAATAATATAATGATGTTTACACATATTGAAGCCATAATTTTTTTGAATTAAGGTTTAAATATTGGGAAATCTGATACATTCAAAAGTATTTTGGGTTGTTTTCAATGTTTTGGAAATAAATAAATAGTAAAGAAATGTTGATAGTTTTCACAAAAAATTGAAATGGGTTATTTCTTAGTTTTGAAATAATGTTTCAGATGGAGATACTAGTTTTTTGTGTTTACATCTCATCCATTTCAATGGGTTTTAAGTGATTAAATTTTAATATTGAGAATGGCATTCTCATGAAAATTTGAGTATATTATTTAGACTAATACTTTGACTAACAGAATGAAATATTGTATCATCTACAATTTTCTTGGTTATTTCAAAATCATGAATATATAAAACAATAAGAGATGATTATAGTTTTATAAAAACTATAATATTGACTATAAAATATAAGTCATTATTTGAAGTTTATATTTTGATGATTTATTCTCTTATATTTTGAGAAAGCTATATGGATTCCAATTGAGAAATACTTGTCATGAATAGGAATTTATGGAAATATTGCTTTCAATTATTTGAATTTTTTTAGTTTATCTTATCAAATGATATTCATATAGTGAGAATAGAAAATTATGAACATATAATAGAATATTTTGGAAATAAAATTATAATAATATAATTTTATTTTAAGGTTTCAGTTGGAAATGATTTGACATAGTTAGTAGTTTTCATATGAAAATACAATTTTGTTAGTTGAAATAGTTGAATAATCATTCGATAGTAGTGGCAAATTTTGTGAGTGATTAAGGATTTACTATATTGAAATACAGTTGTTATTTGGTTTCATATTTGATATATGCATGTTGATTTTCTATCATAAATAATCAACTTTGAATATATTTCAGATTGTATATTAGATGTCAAGATGGCATCAACATGGATGAGGTAGAGATAATGATAATCAAGGTTGGGGAAAGAATTAGAATTTTGGTAGAATAAATCAATAGAACCCAAATATAAAATTATCAATGGGGGTTTTAGGGTTAGGATATTTGGCTCTAGGTATGCTAATAGGGGAGCTAAAATGTTAATCTAATTTGATGTCACTGAACTTGAGTTCTAAAATGTTTTAAATAATTTACCCTTTAACCCTACAAACCATAAGGGTAATAGAGGATTTCACATCGATAGATTTAGATCCTAGTCTCATTCCCATATTAGTTCTTTTCACTACTTACAAAATAATCCACATCAGTTGCTATTTTAGTCACTTACCCCAAAGAGAATCCATCATATTAATAAGGCACACCATGTTAATGAAACCACTAGACACTAAATTATCCTATGCCAAAAACTTTTTCAATCTTGCCTTGCCTTATTTTTTTGATGAATTATCACCATCTTAGAGAGATCATATTTTAGGTTGCAAAAATTTAAGTTTGAAGGTACCACTTTTAGATTACAAGAAATGCAGTCTTGAAAATCATCCAACCACTTCAGAAAAATAGTCAGATAGTCAGAATGACATGGAGACTCTAGTTGAGGTCAGATTTCTCAAGAGGACTATGCTAGGTGTAGATGATCCTAAAATTAATTCAAGAACAAACACGGTTCACCTTCTAGCAGTTGCGATGGAATACAATCAATGTGTGAATGAGCAAGGAAAGCTAGTAATTGAGGTTCTTTCTAATTATGATGATTATTGGATGCTAGCAAGATAAATTTCCATTTCAAAATTGAACTTTTAAGTTAGCATAACTTAAGTACTTTCAGACTTGATATTTTAATTTTCATATTTTGATATTTTGGTTATGGTATTTTTAAAGTACAAAAAACTTAAATTTTATGATATATATAATATGCCTAAGTATTTTTTGAAAATATGCATTATGGTATAAATATAAATATGAATTTAATTAACTTTAATTTACCTATTATTTATTGAAATATGTTATTTTAGTTTATTATTAATTGATTAAGGGTCCCCACACATTAGGAAATGCATGGTCTATATTCAAATACTTGATCTATAAAGACTTTTTAGTCTTAATTAAACATTAACTAATAACTTATCTATATTAATTTACTTTTAAAAAGTCAATTAGTTAAGTTAAACATATAATTAACTAAGATTAGTTACAACTTATTTTTCCAATCAAATTTGAAGCATAAAAGGATATCAAGGATTCATTTGAAAGAAAAGAACAACATAGGTATTGAAGATGTATACATTGTAAAGTCAGTCATTCATTTATCTCTCTTATATGTAACTTCTCTGAAATATCATGAGTTTTATAGATAGACTAAATGGTACTTTTTATGATGGTTGAGTAAATTACTTAGGTAACATAGGTATATCTACTTTTATATTATCATTTATAATATATTATCTATTTTTTTCAAGTTTAGCATATTTTGATGATTGTTATTTGCAAAACTATATGCATAATTCAAGTATTAAACCTGAATAATGATGAAAAATTCACTATTTGTGACATTTCATCGATTTATTTGATTGCAAAAGTTGTCTCTCAAGATATTTTGTAAATAAATATGTTGGTTTCTCAAATAAAATCAATTTATTTAGTTAAGATGACTCTCCCTATGAGACTTACATGTTTTATTTTTATTATATTTTATATTGACTTTGACTTTAACTTAGTTTAATTTGGTTTAGATTATTCTTTAATTAAGCTAATTTCTTTTCTATTTTACTTAGTTTTAATATCTTTTAATTTTACTTAATCTTTATTTCTATTTTTGTTTAAGTTAATCTCTTAGATTAATCTCCTTTATTTATTTATTTAGAGTTAGACTTTCTTAGATTCTAGATTGATTAGTGTTGGTGTCTTACATTTGTACCCTAGTTGACTAAGGTGATTGTTCAAATATTTCTCCTTAGATCTGGTCCAACATGGGAATGACCCTAGGATATGGGTCATCTAAACTTGTGTTAGAAATTTGAAAAAGGTTGGCTTCTTTCTGGAACTATCATCTAAAGTAGACATAATCTAAAAATTACTTAAAAATGGGGAGACTTAGTAACAATAATGCATGAAAGCATATAAAATGAGGTGATGAAATAGTAATTAGAGCACTTATATTTTTCACAAGACACACTATGAGACACATTCAAGACCAAATAAAATCAGTCCCATATAAGTATTTCACAATAAGGCATTGATTAGTTATCAAACTAGCATGAGAGGGTAGATATTCACTTTCAAGATAAATAATAAACTATAGATTACACTTACAATGATGTATGGGAACTATTAACCACTTAATGAAGGTAAGAAAACTTAGACATAGATAAGTAAAATGCATTCACTCAACCACAATATGTGAATTCATGGAACACACTTCAATCTATCTTGAAAAATGATGGAATTTAGTTTTTATTGCATCAAAAGGTGTTACATTACAAATTTTAGCATAGCCTAAGCAAGCCAAAGTATAAAAATCTATTATATAAAATTTTAGATATTTCTTGTCTAAATTTTTTAGAGAGATCCACAATGTGGTAGAAGATGGAACATATACAGAAAAAGGGAAGGGAGAGAGGGAATTGCGATGTATTAACACAAGTTCAAGGATGCTAACTCATGACCTTATCAATAAGGAACAAATTATGTAAGAGAATTGAATGACCATTTCCATTATCAAACCATCAATTCCCCTTCTTAGAAATCCATCTCATTATCTATGTAATATATTGATGAGGATTATGTCTTGTAATTGACAAAATTATGCCACATCTACTTTGGGTGGCCATAGGTACCTGCTTATAAAAATGTGGCCATGTTGATAGATGAGAACTTTATATGATCACTTTTACATATGTATTTGGTCTAAATTAAACATGGGTTCAGTATAAATGAAAACCAATCCAATTATTGGTTTTCACATAGTCACAATATCCATGGAAACCCATAGGCCATTTGATCTTGCTTCAACACTGCTAGTCTATATTTGATCTCTATATTTGTTCTAAAAATACCTATTTTACCTCTAAAACACTTTGAGAGATAATAATTTATTGTACATGAGGATCCTCCATCTAAAATCAATGAACATGTCAATGAAATGACCCTATAACAGAGTTGATAGGTTTTAAGTTATCAACCAAAGGTTTTATTTAAACTTCAATGGTGATGAATCCTTATGCTTAACCATATTGCATGCATGACTATGTCTATTATTTATTAAGCTCTAATGGGGATATGGCTCTTTTGCTTATGTGGGTCTGAAACTAGTTCATTAACCTTGAATGGAAGCTCTTTGGATTTCCCCTTCTTTCATTGGTTATCGATTGCCAACTTAGACCCTTTACATTATGCCAAACTATCTTTATTTTTATTGGTCTCACAAATATATTGAATTATTGACTATTCTCACACCATTAGATTTGGATGTATGAATGCACATGATCCCTTTATTTCTTTCCATCTAAGATCCTTTGACATGTTGAATCAATCTCACACCATATGATCAGATGTATGAGCTCATACACACCATCATATTTATTGGGACCCACCATTTGAACTCAAATGGCTAAATCATGAGGCCCAACTTTGATGTCTGCATTCTCATATTTGACATCCATGTGAATGTATTTGATGTCTTCATGATCATCCTTAGTATTTTTGAACCCCAAAAATTATTTTTTGTGTTTTAAATTTGACATCCATGCACCTATCATTTGACATTATTGTAAATGTATTTGGCATTTGCATGACCATCAATATTTTGGACCCCAATAGATAAATGTTAAACTTTATTTTGACATCCACGTGGATGTTTCCATTTACAAGTCAATTTTTGGAAGATCATAACTTGGGTTATAAGACTCACACAGGCATGAAATTTATAAGATATGATTGTGGAATGAATAAAAATGTAGCGTTTTAATCTTTTTACTCACTAGGCTCTCTGAGGTACATTTATTAAATATATAAGTGAACTGGTCTATTTTTTTCTAGGTGATATCCTAGTGATGGTTTGATTCTTTAAACTTACATAGTTGATCTTTTTCTCAATCTTTCAAGGCTCTAATGAATTTCTAAAGTTTGTGCAACCTGGTTCATGATCTTAAATGGTTTGGATACCATGAAACCTGCTTAGACCCTTCACCTACGATTGTAGACATATCCCTTGAAGATCAATTAGATCACACTTTAAACTTGCTTAAAGTGTTTCAAAATATTTATAAAAACTATATGATCTCCACTTGAGGTCTGTCTACTCCTCATGACATTAGGTCACTCTTTAATCAGGACCTTTCTTGCTTCTTGATCTGATCTAGGCATATTTTAGTATGTAGGCCAAATTTGGTCAACATCTTTAGTGACTTAGTTTAGTAGCATACCTTATATGCTTAAGAACTTGACCCATCTCTATGACTCTTGGATCATATACATTTCACAATATATCCTCTTGACTTGTAAAAACAAAGAATTCTAATAAAAGGAAAAAACCAAACTAGAAAGGGAAACTAACCTAATAAAGCAAATGCAACTAACCTACTAAAAACTATGTAAACAAATAACTTATTTGGGACAAAATAAAAAGAAAAAAAATGTGTTATAAAAACTCTTAGATAAAATCAAAACCAACTAACTATGTACAGGGGACTTAGTTTCCTCAATAGTAGTGCTTTAGATGTATCCCATTGACTGGGATAGGAAGATATTCACCATCCATCTTTGTGAGATGGAAATAATTATAGGACATATATCTAGAGACTATGTATGGACCAATCGAGAGAGAATTAAATTTTGTGTGCCTTCCTAGCTTAGCTTTGTCCTCATCTCACTTGAGGACCAAATCTCCTTTTTGGAAACTTCTTGAAAAAGATCCTTTATCAAATTATCTCTTTACCATTACTTGATGAGCCTCCATGGACAACATGGATTAATTACTTGTCTCCTCTAGATCCATTAGATTATCATATCTAATTTATATTGGCTCATTCTCCAAAATCTCAAGTTGATGCATTAGTTCCAAAGCAGTGAATTCAAGAGAAATAGGCATTCTTGCTTCCTTACCATATACTAGCTTGTATGGAGAGTTGGCTATTTACCTTTTATAGGTGATTTTGTCATCTCATATAGATGACTTTAATTTTAGATTCTATGACCTTTGATTGTCTTCAATAGTTCTCTTGATGATCTTTAATAAATTCTTGTTAGTGGACTCAACAAGGCCATTACCTTGTGGGTAATAGTTTGATGAGGTACTAAGAAAACACTTTATTGAACTACCCACTGGATAATCTTACACCCCATAAAATCCATATCATTATTAGAAATAATAGTTTAAGGGACCCCAAATCTGGTAAACAAATGTTTATATAAGTCTAGAACATTAGTTTCATTGGACTCTTTTATTGCTACTACTTATGTCTATCAAGTAAAATAATCTATGGTAGTCAAAATCCTCTTATGTCCTAAAATTTAAGGGGGATTAATGAAACCAATAAATTATGATACCCATTGGATAAATTGATGATTTATTAAAATTATTTGGTGAGGTAAGGCTACAAACTTCACCTTTCCAACAAACATGTCACATTGTCTACATTTTTTGACCCATGTATGATAATCACCAAACATACTTGGCCAATAATACCCACCTCTAATTATCTTTTGGGTTGTGATCTTTGTTGAATAATTACCTCCACCATGTCCATCATGAAACTTCTCAAGCAATATCTATGTTTGACCTAGTTTTATGCACCTTAGCAACATGCCATTGATATCCTTTTTGAACAACACATTAACAACAAGAAGAAAATGAATTGATTGTAATTTGAAATATATATTTTTTAAGGGGTTAGATGAGAAGGATAAATGCCATCCTAGAGATAATTTACTATGGCTAGGAATCAATAAGAAGATGGAGTGTGATCAGTTGCAACTTCTTCATCATTTGACACCATAACCACTCCATTATCCTCTTACAATTCTTGGGATATATTTTCATAAATTACTTTGCCTCTAATCATATTTTTAACCTTGATATCCACATCATACCCCATTAATTTGGTTATCCAACTAGCTCATTTGTCATTTACATCCTTGTTCAAGATAAAATCCCTGACACTTAGATGTGCAACCATCAAATGTATCTTATTATTAGCCAACAATTATATAAACTTATTAAGAGACCTTATGGATAAAATTTCATGCTCCTTAATAAAATAATACCTTGTTTCATATTCTTCTAATCCTTGACTGAAGAAATATATTGGCTGCTCTAAGGTCTCTTTATTCTACTGCATGAGAATACTTGAAATTGTGTCAATGTTAGCATAGGTGTATAAGAAGAAATAATTTATGAAATTAGGGTTTAAGAGTGTAATAAAACTAACTATAAATTTATTTATCTCTTTAAAAATTATTACTCCTACTTTGGACCAGCTAAAACTCTAGCCCTTCTTTATCATGGTTGTGAATGGCCTAACTAAAGTAGAAAACTCTAAAATGTATCTTCTTATGAAATTGATCTTGCCTACAAATATTTGAAAGGATTTCTTGTGTTTAGGAAAGGAAATTTAAATAATTTATTGTATCCTATCAATATCTATGCTTGTACCATGTTTTTAAATTACATGTCCAAAAAGCCTACATTCATGCATAGAGATGACACAATTTTTGGGATTCAAAGACACCCCAAATTGCCTACACCTTTTAAACACTTGTCTGAGGTGAATCATATGCTCATATGCACTCTTATAGAACACTATTATGTCATCCAAATAAATAAGTATAAACTTGTTAAGGAAACCCTAAAATTCCATAACCATAGCTTTTTGGAAAGTTTCTCTAGCATTGAATAAGCCAAAAGGCATATTTCTATATGGAAATGTCTCCCACTTTATGGTGAAGGATATTTTGAATTGGTATTATTCTTTGACCAAAATATGGTTATAACCACTATAGCCATCAAACAAGAAGAATATTTTTGAACCTATAATTAACTATAAAATTTGCTCCATTGATGGCAATGAATAGTGGTCTTTAAGAGAGACTTTGTTAAATTCACAAAAGTAAACACTTTAACCATTATTTTTCATATTGGAACAAGGTTTTCCACCCAATTTTAGTTCTTAATTTTAAATATTATAGCTAACTCAATGACCATATGTATCTCATCTCTTATCAAAGCTTCAATCTTTGGGTTAATAGGCCTTTGTCTTTTTTTTATTTGCCTAGTCTCATCTTCTAAACCAATGGTATGTTGAGATAAAATTAGATCAAATAATTTAAGATAGATTTACTTTCATTCAAATACATCTTCAAAACTTGAACATAACTCAATAAAATATTTATTCTCTGAAGATGTGTAAACTTTGCCCAACTTTAATCTCTTATCGATTGCAATCTCCACATTTGTATAATGTTATTATTTTTTTGACAAATAAAAATTTTATTTTATCCATTCATCATCTCTATTGAATATGTTTTCAAGGGTGACCAAAACTTTAGACAACTTATTTCTCTTCATTTGCACAATTTGGTCACCATACTATTGTAAGTGCTTATCTTAGTTCCCTATGAAGAATTTAGCTTCATCTTGTAAGAACCTGAAAATCTGAATATCATCTTCAAATACTTTCCAATTTTAATGTTTGTCTATTTCAAAATTCCTTACAACCACTTTTATTTGTGATTGAACCTTTTCATTCTTTATGTGATATTGAATTATGACCCAATGGTAGCCAACCTATGTATATGCTTGTTCTTGTTTCTTGATATGGCCTAAATATTGAAAGACTTAAAGTATTCAAGTAAATACCATACTATATGATTATAGGAGCTAATTATTGGTTTATTTCATAAATTAAGTCCTCTTACTTTGTGAACTACCCGTTCATTATCACCAAAGACTTGTAATGTACTAACCTTCATCTTTCTTACCTATTGCAAACCATGCACTAGTGATTCATATTCAATAACATTATTGGAAGAACAAAAATAAAACTTGAGATAAGATAAATACCTTTTAGTTTTTGGATAAATTAACATCATTCTATTCCTAGTGCCATGTTTGTTCCTAGATCCATCAAAGTATAGTTACCATAGGCCATCACTAGGTTGGTCATCTTTCATCAAAGCTGAAATTGATGTATCATTTTCATGAAGTTAATAGATATAAAGTATTTATTATTTAATTAAATTTAAATTATTATGATCATGAAAATCATATTCCCATTCATCAAGTAAAAGATTTAGGACTCCATCTATGGGTGATTTAGTTTCCACCTCACTATTTTCTAGTACCTTGTTTGAGATAACACAATTAGTTTTCATCATATTTGAAATATATGGATAAAAATGAAATATTGAAATAGGTTAATAAAATATTTTTAAATTGGTACCATACATATTCTTAAATATTAAATATTTCCAATAAACTAACAAATATACTCCAATCTTTGAGGTAAAGTCCCTTAACAGACACATGGCAAAATAGGGAGGCAAATCCACTACTAATAGATCTTGCTAAATGATAACATTGGGGAAAGCATTTAATATCAAATTTATATCCTTTATTATTCATATTATATATTTTTTTGACTCATCCAATTGTAATACTCCCTTGGTATTTGGTTCATAGATAAGACTAAGCTTATCTACAATTTGTTTGGGCATGACAATGTTACTATCTCCACTATCTACCATACAATTATGGACTAAGTAGTCACCAAATATTAAATATAGATAAAATGTATGTTTTTTATTTTATTTTACATTAGTTTTTTCCACATTTATCATGTTATGTACTTACTGATTAGGTTGCTTGGTAGGCTAGTCTAAATTAGCCAAAACAACTCCTTATTTCTCAACTGGTTCTTTAGACACCTTAAGAGCTGAAATATCTTGAATGATCATGTATTTTTTCCTTATAATTAAAAAGGAATCCCACATACTAATTATAACATTTGATTTCTTCATTTTATCTATTATGCTGAATGAGGTTCCACTATGGCTACAAATTTTGAACACTGGTTATTCTCTAATTAGAGGCATTTGGGGAACCTTCCATAATTATAAATTATAAATAATATATGTTATAAGAGTATAAATTTTATCCTTAACACTCTTGTAAATAAAATTAGGAACACTAAAATCATCTCTCACATTTTTATCTTCCTCAACTGATCTTATTTTAGCTCTAGTCAAAGCTGAAACTTGACCATTTATGTTGCTAGTTTCAATAACTTGATTGAATGTAATATGAAAATCCAATTACCAATTAATGTTGATGGAATCAGGCTACCCTATAACTTGTTTATCTTCTCCTTATAATTCCCTATTCATGTCTATATACTAACCTACTTGAAGATAAAACTCTTCTTATGTCATTTGTGACATAGTAATATCCTATGATATTAAGGCTTGGTTTTGAGTGTCATTTGGATTGAATGGATGCCAACTTGAATCTTTCATCAAGTTGTTTTGAGGAACAATATATTTTTAACTCAAAGATACAAGATCAAGGGTTGTGTATGGCTTAGTTTGGGTTATGGCTCCTTGGTTTTGGTAAGATTGCCTGTTATCTTTGAAATCTTTATAAGGAGGTCTTTGATTATTGAAGGATTGATAAGTATTCTAGTTTTACTATTGATAAGGCCTACCTTGGTACTGTTGTCTTTTCATTTTAAAAATCTCATTTCCAAAATCTTATAACATGATTTTTAGATCTTTGATCTCACTAGCTTAATTAGAAGGGGCTACAACTTAGGATTTTAGAGATAGAATTAGAGATATAGATGGGATTTGAGGAACTTGAGGGGGTGGAATAGGTTGAAATTCTAAGAATATGGGCACTAAAGGCCTTGGATAAATTTTACCAACTTTTATCAAGCTATTTTCTACTCTTATTACAAGTTCATAGGGAAAAGTATTCCCACCCATGGACTGTATCATGACACTAATATTAGAATTGAGGGCCTTAAGATAATACAAGAATGCATACTCTAGAGATGTTCTGACCAATGTAGGGATCCTAGTCCATGTATTTTGGAATCTAAGGTTAAAATTAGATATAAACTCATGGGGGTACCTTTGTATAGTATTCAGTTGTTAAACCAGATATAGATGATCAGATTTGTCTTCAAATTACCTAACTAAGGCTACACCTAACTCATCTCAATTATAAATGGAGGCTAAAGGAAGATTCCTATATCATTGTAATGCTTTTCCTTTGAAGGAAGCAATAAGTAGTCTAATATCCACATTATCTTGAAAAACATTATGAATAGAGCATAGTTTGGCAACATCTTGGATATGCTCAATAATAGTAGTTTTATCCCATTCTCCTGAGAGTAAAAGAATACTCTTAAGGGGAAACATAGGAATATCATCATATTGGGATAAATTTAGGGACTACCCCTATTTAATGGAATAAAAAATTGATTCCTAATAACCATTTGGGTAATGGGGACAATATATTGGACTAAAACAATAGGATAATAGGAGATGAATCCATATTTTGAGGATAAGAATTTATCTTATTGAATCATGATTTTTAATAAGAAGTAGAAGGTAGCTCAATAAATTCAAAAGGAGTACATTTAATTTTTAACCTTACTATAACCTTTGGCATAAAAACACTATCTGAAAGATGTTATGAGCTCTACAACTTGAAGGATATTCAACTTTTGATGATGGTAGATGTTTCCTTCTATTACAATTTCATATTTTTAATATTAAAACTTAAATTATGTTGAGGAAACTTGGTCCCATTGAGCATGCCAAAAACTATTGGTGTCCTAGATTCATACCCTAGCTAAGTATGGGGATTATTTAGATCTTCCTACTCAAATTTAGTTTAACATGGGAATGACCCTAGGTTGTGGGTCACCTAAACTTTGGTTAGACCTCTAGAAAAGGCTAGCTTCCTTTTGGATCACCTAAACTAGACCTAATCTAATAATTGATTGGAAAAGAGAATAGAGAGTAAGAATAATACATGAAAACACATAAATTAATGTGATGCACCAATAATTGAAACACATACTTTACACAAGAGACACTATGAGACACATTCAAGACCAAATAAAATTGGTCCCATATAAGTATTTCATAATAAGGAATTAATTAGTTATCAAACTAACATGAGAGGGTAGATATCCACTTTCAAGATAAATAATAAATTGTAGATTGCATTTACAATGACCTATGGGAACTATTAAGCATTTCATGAAGTTGAAAAAACTCATAAATAGACAAGGAAAATGCATTCACTTAACCACAATACATGAGTTCATATAAAACACTTCAATCTAGCTTTCAAAATGATGAAATTCAATCTTTATTACATCAAAATGTGTTACGATACAAATTTTGGCTTAGCATAAGTAAGCCAAAGCATAACAATTTTTTCCCTAAAATGTTAGATTTTTTTGTTTAAAAATTATAGAGAGATTCACAATGTGGTAGAAGATGGAACATATATAGAAAAAGGGAAGAGAGAGAGGGAATTGTGATGTATTAACACAAGTTTGAGTGTGTTGATTCATGACCTTATCAATAAGGAAAAAAATCTATAAAATAATTGAATGGCCATTATCCTTATCCAACCATGAAGTCCCTTTCTTGGAACTCCATGTCATTATCTATCTGATTTACTGATGAGGATCATGTATTGGAATTGATAGAATTATGCCACATCTACTTTGGGGGGCCATAGATACCTGCTTATCAAAAATGTGACCATGTTGATAGATGAGATAGCTCTCTATGATCACTTTTACATCTCTATTTGGTCCAAATTGAACATGGGTTCATTATAGATAGAAACCAATCTAATTATTGGTTTGCACATGGTCACAATATCCATGAAAACCCATAGACTATTTGATCCTTCTTTCACACTGCTAGTCCATTTTTGATCTCTATATTTGGTCTAAAAATACCTATTTTACTTATAAAAACCTATGAGAGCCAAGAAGATACTATAAATGAGGATATTCCATCTAAAATTAATGAACATGTTAATGGGATGACCCTAAAATAGAGTCGACAAGTTCTAAATTATCGACCAGAGGTTTTGTTTAAACTTCAATGGTGATGGAGCCTTATCCTTAGCCATCTTGCCTGTACGACTATGTTTTTTGTTGATCTAGCTCTAATGGTGATATGGATATTTAATTTTTTATTCACCTGGGTCAAAAATTGGTTCATTAACCTTCAATGGAAGCTCTTTGCATTTACCCTTCTTTCATTTGTTGTTAATTTCCAACTTAGACCATTTACATTGAGCCCAACTATATTTATTATTATTGGTATCATAGATATGTTGACTTATTGACTATTTTTACACCATTAGATTTGGATGTACTAATGCATGTGAGCCCTTGATTTCCTATCAGCCAGGATTCATTTTCATGTTACTCAATGTCATAACATTGGATCAAGACATATAAACTCATGCACATCATCAAAATTGTTAAGACCCACCATTTAAACTCAAATGGCTAACTCATGATGCCCAAACTTAACATTTGCATTCCCATATTTGACATCTATGCAAATTTATTTAACATATACATGACTATCCTTACTATTTTTGAACCCTAATGGTTATTTACTGTCTTAAATTTGATGTCTGTATGCCCATAATTTGACATTTATGTGAATGTATTTGACGTTTGCATGACCATCAACCTTTTGAACCCCAATAGATAAATGTTGAGCTTTATTTTGATGTCTGCATGGACATCTCCATCTATAATTAAATATTTGAAATATCATAATTTGGGTTGTAAGACTCATGTGAGTATGAAATTTAAAGGATATGATCCTAGAATGAAGAATAATGTGGCATTGTAATGCTTTTTCTCATGAGGTTCCTTAAGTTTAATTTATTAAATACATAAGTTAGCTAGTTTTTTCTTTTCTAGATGACATCTTGGTGATAATCTAGTTTTTAAAACTTGAACAATCAATATTTTTTAGAATATTTCAAGGATCTAATGAACTTATAAGGTTTATGCAACCTATTTCATGCTCTAAATGCTTTGGACACCATGAAACCTACTTGGACCCTTCACCTACATTTATAGACCTATCCCTTGAAGATTAATTAGATCACACTTCAAGCTTGCTTAAAGTGTTTCAAAATATTTGTAAAATCTATATATATGATCTCTACTTGAGGTATTTTTTCTCCTCATAGCATTAGGTCACTCTTCAATCACGACCCTACTTGGCTTCTTGATCTAGTCTAGGCACATTTTTATGTGTAGGCCAAAATTTGTCAATAGTTAGTTTATAGATTTAGTTTACATTTAAATTGTTTTAGTTTATTAGACTTAGTTAAGTTAGATTAGTTTATTTATGTTTTAGTTTATAATTTTTTTATTTTATATAGTTTTTTAATCTCTTTCTTAGTTTAGTTGTTGTTTTTTTGTGTCTCTTGTGTGTTGAGTTATTCTTGATTGTTTACTTTATATAAGTTTTGTTCATCTTTGATTTATCTCAATTATCTTTTACTTGTATTTATGGTTTATTATCTTGATGTTATTTTGAAGTTATTATAGCAGAAATAAGATATTAATATAAAATATATTATATCATTGAATCATATCTATTTATTTCAAGAGATTATCTTATTCATAGGCCTTCTCTATTGGATATGATAGATTACACATTCATATTTGAACTAATTCATTATTTGATAAAAGGATTTTTTAAATTATAAAGGAATATTTTATATTCAATAGCTTATTGTTTATTTCCCATAACATTTAAAAAATTGCTCACATCTTTAGGATTGTAATTAAACCTTTAGAACCTTACTATTAGACTGGTATGATTCTAACATAACCTTTACAATAGGTGTAAGGGTTGATAAGGTGATGGTATAATTTTCATCATAAATAGATAGCATGAAGTATTAATTACCAAAAAAATATGGGAAAGTGACCAACTTGTTATCTCAACCAATATTAAATAATCCTTCATCACTTTTGTTTGGTTATCCTCCTCCAAATAATACAACACCAATTCTAGCCCTAAGTTGATGTTTTTAAAAGTGGACTTGCACAAGTTTAATGGTAATTATACACTCACATGGCTCACTCAAATTGAAAATTTATTTGATCTACATTATACTCCATGTTCACAAAAATGGTTATGGCCTCTCTATATCTAGAATTTGAACCATTCATTTGGTATCATTGGTTGTGTGATAAAAAAAAAAGTTGTCCCAATTTCATGGTCAATATTTTTTAAGGAGTTGTAGCTCCACTATTACAACAATGTCTTTGAAAAATATTTTAATTAGTTATTCAAGTTATGCTATACCAAGACTATCAAGGACTACATTCATCAGTTTCAAAATCTCTCCTATACGAGATAAATCTTAACAACTAGTTCATTCTCACCAAATGATAAATATTCTCATAAAAGGTGCAAAAGGTTTTATGGCATGATTATTTTCCATTGAGGTTCAACCAATAAAGGAGTCTACATATCCTAAACTCAAAAAGGTGTTAGATGACCATTATGTTATTTTTTGGTGACATGCCAAAAGGACTTTCTCCAAGTCATGCACATGATCATGCCATCAAACTCATTCTAGGAAGTATACCACCCAATATCATAACCTACATGTATAATTATGGTCAAAAGAGTGAAATTTAAAATATGATATAAGATATGTTGGAGGCAAGAATAATTTGACATAGTCAAAGTGAATATTCCTCCTTGGTGTTCATGATATGAAAGAAGGATGATAGTTATAGGATGTGCCCAGACTACAAAGAACTCAACAAATACACCATCAAAGATAAGTTCCTTATTCTAGTAATTGATGATTTATTAGATGAATTATAAGGTTTTATTTATTTTACCAAGTTAGATCTTTATTGTGGATATCCTCATATGCATGTCCATAATGATGACATACATATAACAACTTTTATAACTCATGAAGGCCATTATGAATTTATGGTCATGTATTTTAGCCTCATAAATACACCATCTAAATTTTAGAGTTTTATGAATAATATTTTTATGCCATCTTTGAAAAAGTTTGTATTGGTGTTTTTTGATGATATCCTCATCTACAGTAAAAATTGGGAAGACCATTTGAAGCATGTGAAATAGGTGCTTTTAGTTTTGAAACAACATCAATTTTATGCAAAACCTTCTAAATGTGATTTTGGTATTCAATAAGTGGAGTACTTGTGTAATATTGTTTCACATTAAGGAGTGAAAGTTGATCCTAAGAAAATCCAAGTGATGATGGAGTGGTAGGTTCCCAAGACCCTCAAGAACCTCCATATATTTATAGGGCTAATTAGTTACTATCATAGGTTTGTCAAAAGTTATGGTAGGTTTGTAGCCCCACTCACCTCTTTATTGAATAAAAATTCCTTCCAGTAGATTGATTTATCTACCAAGACATTTTAACAATTTAAAATAATTATGTGCACAACTCCAATTTTGGATACTCCTAATTTTTTGAAAAATTTTGTTGTGGAGTGTGATGCATCAGGATATGGTATGGGGGTTGTATTCATGCAAGAAGGTAGACCACTAACATTTTAAAATCACCAACTAAAGGGCAAAAATAGGCTCAAACCAATATATGAGAAAGAGGTGATGGTTATTCTATATGAATTGAAGTAATGGAGACCTTATCTAATGGGTCATCAATTTTAAGTAAAGTCTGATCATGATAGCCTCAAATATTTTTTGGAACAACACTTGTTATATGAAGACTAATAAAAATGAGTCACTAAAATTTTAGGATATTATTTTGAAATAGTTTATAATAAAGGAAAATATAATGTGGTGGTAGATGCCCTCTCTCAATGGGATGAATCAATTGAGGCATTATAATATACCATGACCATGTCGTAGGTAGATTGGCTAGAGGAATCAAGATCATAATGGGAGAAAGGCAGTGCTATAAAGGATTTGATTTACAATATTTCGTAAGGTTCTAATGAATCTAAAAATTTTACATGGAAGTGGAACACATTATGGTATAAAGATAGATTATATATTTATAAGAATTCTCTCCTCAAACTTAAAATTCTTCAAGAACTTTGTGCCTCTCCACTTGGAGGTCACTCAAGATTTTTGAAAAAAATCATAGAATCAAGCAATATTTGTTTTGGGAAGGACTCAAAGGGGATGTTCAAGAATATGTAGTTGAATTCATAGTATGCCAACAAAATAAAGGTTAAACCATTAAGATCTCAAGTCTTTTGCATCCTTTATCCATCCCTAGATAGCATTGGGAAGAGGTTTCCATGGATTTCATTACAGGGTTACCAAGGTCTAAGGGTAAAAATGTTATCATGGTAGTTATGGATCAACTCACCAAGTATACTCATTTTTTCTCCTTATCATAGCCATTTATTTTTAGTATAGTAGCTTTAAATTTTCTCAACATAGTTCAAAAATTGCATGGCACTCCAAATATCATTATAAGTGACTGAGATCCCATATTTATAGTAATTTTTGGACTAAATTATTTGCATGTTTGGGTACCCAGTTGGCTCATAGCTCATCCTATCATCCTCAATCTAATGGAAAAATAGAGGTATTTAAAAAATGTCTCAAAGGGTATCTTCATTTTTTTTTCTAAAAAATAGGACAAATGGGTTCATTGGTTGCTACTTGTTGAATGGTGGTATAACACTTATTTTCACACTTCTTCCAAAATGTCTCCCTTTGTGGCATTGTATGGGTATCACCCCCCATCCATCACTTTTGTTTTCCCAATACATCCTAAGGTTTGAGATTTTGAGGAACACATTCACCATCAATAGAATGTGTTAGTTAGTTTATGAAAAAATTTAGTAATGTCATGAAATCAAATGAAGCAACAAGTAGATCAACACCACAGTGAGAATTTTTGACATAGGTGATTAGGTATTTGTGAATTTTTAGCCACATAAGCAGATGTCTCTAAAGTAACATAAATAGGACAACAAGTTATCACCTAAGTATTATTTCCATTATAAGATCTTGCATATAATTTTTAGTGTGATTTACAAGCTAGAATTACCCCCATCCACTTGTATGCATCCAATATTCCATATATCTTGCCTGAATAAAGTAATTGAACATAGTTTCCACTCAAACTGAGTTACTTAAATTATATGAAGAAGTATAAGTCATTATAGAGCATAAAGAGATCCTTCATATGTGCACTAAGCAACTTCAAACCAAATCCATTAAGTAGTATTTGATCAAATGGAAGAATCTGCATTATAAAGATGCAACATGGGAGGATGAAGCATTCCTACAAAAATATCCTAGTTTGATTCAACATTGAGGAAAATGTTGTTTAGAAGGTGAGAGGAATGATATTACCTTAACCTATAGTTCATCTAGGGTTTTGTGTGTTTAACTTGTGGCTTACACACCTTCATAGTAGCTTGTATTTTTTGATGTTCTTAGTATGGTCAACCTATGAAATAACCATGGTTTAAGTAGAATATATATATGAGGTATTCGTTAGTCTTTGATCATCATATTTTTAATTTTATTCCTATGGAATTATTATGTAATCTTTCCCCTCGATGTGGCTCAATCATAATATTCAAGTATTCTACTCTTTCATTAATTATTTTTATGGATCTACTTATTTTGCTTTTAATTCTAGCATATATAATTATATTGGTATGAATCATCTAATTAATTTCCTTACATTTACCTAAGTGATGTCTTAGTTTATTGAAGTGCAATTATGTTTCACAAAATCAAAGTCATGTTTTCCAAGATGTGAATTCGTACTTGTATAAAAAAATCCAAACAACATGAAATTGTGCAATAGTTTGAAAAATCAATAATATGATATGTAAAGTTGAATTTCATAAAATTTGATGTATTAATAATATAAAAATAGAATAAATGAGAGAAAAAAAAATAGTTTAGCTAATAAACATCTGATTTAGACATAGAAAAATGAATTTAAATTTTTGATAGAATATTATTTCAATTATTCAATATTAGTTAAATAAAATTAGATAATTTAGTTAGATTTAAAAAAACAATGAAATTGAAATCGCATTTTACCAAAGCAAATTTGCATCTATTAAATGTGATGCTACATTTATATAGTCACAAATTCACACCTACACAACACAAAAAAATAGATGTCCATGAAATCATGGAACTGTTAGCAAAGTTACAAATGACAAAAATGAAATCACAAGTCACAAAACCTAACTTCGTGAAGGACATTTAGAAAATTCAAATAGTTAGCCAAAACTGTAAGATTCAAGTTTGTCAATCTAAATTAAAGTCATGATAGTTATTAACAAAATTATGTTTTTCATGAATAAAATCACACACATATATATAGGGTGATGCCACACCACATGCTAGAAGTGTTAATTATATAATTTTAGGAATTTTTACCACCAATTCAATGCCAAAATAATATTATAAGCTTATTAAATCACACCAAATATCAATAAAATCAAATCAAATGAGAGACTCCCATTGTGGTCACCATAATGTGAATAATTAAAATTAGAATTTTTTTTCTAAAAAACATGAAATCTCTTAATCAAAGATTTTATTCTAATTCAACAATACACACCTTAGATAGAGAAAATGGAACTAGATAATTCAAATACAAACTGAAATAAATATAAACACAAAAATCATACCTCAAATTCGTAATGACTTCTTCTTCCTTGACATGTAAACTTGCTCTTTGAAGATGAATAGATGCTTGATGCTTGAATGTTTGATTATTCTAATAGATTTTTTTTACTTGGATAACACTTTATGAAAGATGAATTATTTTATTGGTAATGATGATGGCACTATTGAATTCAACAAATATAAAGTAGTTTGCATGGGGTTGTAGATCTATTTATGGGAGTCACATGGAGGAATGGATAGCTAGGTTTGAGCCATGGTGTATTTTGATCAATGGTATATAATGGATGATAATATTGGGTATATGGGATTTTAGGAATTAAAAATTCCTTAGATGTATTCTAGAGAGGGTAGAGAGGAACTCAAGGCATGGTATGGAGCTGAAGGAGGTAGATTAGAAATTGGAAAATAGGTTAGCATAATAAATTAGGTATTAGATGAGGATTAATTGTGGGAGTTTCTAGGAATGGTAGAGGTAGTTTGGGGTAGTTAGGAAGGAATATAAAATTCATTAAATATTTTGAATATATTATTAATGGTTAATGTGGGTGATTAGTAGGTGATTAATTAAGATTGAAGGATAATATGATTAGGAATAAGATTAATTTATGTGTATGAGATGTCAAGGGAGATTGGGATATTATTGTTAGGGTGAAAATTAGTAAATTAAAGAATATGGTATTGGTGGACATAATTGGTATTGAATGACAATAAAATTAGTAATGATAAGAAAGAATAAAATTTTATGTCTACAGTTAGCAAATGAGTGATTGAGGATAAAAAAGGAGTAAATGAAGAAGTTAGCTTCAAAGGAGAGACACAAGTGGATCCATGGTTAACAAGTCATTATGGAGAAATAACTTATTTAGTGGATAAAATAGGAGGTGGAGGTGGAAGGTGAAATTGAGATGAATATATTTGATAGGGGGAGAAAATGTAAGTGGAAAAGTCATTGGTGTGTCAATGTAAGAAGACATAATATGGAAAGGCGATGTACCTATATCAAAAGCCAAGAATTTTTGGGTAATATTATCAATTATCAATGAAGGATTAATATTTTATGTGATGTTTGTAGAAAAAGATGGAGGATGTATCTTAATATCAAGATTTTGCCTTAGTGGATCACTGTCACATGTTAACTTGGGAAGATTTTATTTATTGGTATCTTCTCCATCTCCACCTCCACCCATGGTCAAACTAGTTTTTATTATAAATATCCTAGTCCTATAAGATTGAGTGATTGAGACAAGGATTTTTTTTGTTTTCCTTTCAAACTCCATTCACCTTTTGAATAACTCCTAGAATCATATTCCTTTATCTTTCTATTGTACCAAAACCTTGACCTCAATAGCATAATTTTTATGTTCTCTAAAATATATGTCTTTCCATTAACAACCAATCAATTAAAGTAATTGATGTGAGATATATCTTATCATTAAAAATTTTATCAATGATATCAGTGCCATGATCTTTAAAATTTATAGTGCACCATTCAAATATGAAGTCCTTCATTTATTCCAAGGTCATTATAAACCAATACTTTTTTATAAATGAAAATCATCTTCACAATATTCCCAGTAATATTCAATCTATGGAATGTGACCATAGTTATAACCTAACTTTAGGTTTTTATTCATGAAGTCCTTTATGTCAAAATAAAAAATTCTTGTGTGTGATTGCATTTTAAAATCCACCATTAAATTATCAATTTTAGATGCATATATAGTTGATTTTGAAATTAAGTAACCAAGGCCTATAGGAAAATTTATTCATTTATAATATTGGGTTATAAATTTCCTATGTACCTCACTTAGTTTTTGGTAATTCTCAAATATAAATATTTTATCACTAGATTATCTTGGTATCCTAAGAGGAACACCTTAAAATATACAAACTCAAATACAAGTGAAATTAGGAAACTAAATGAAATATCTCTCTTATTTATTGATAATGTAATTGCTTCACTAGATATCCCTATTTCAAGATTACCTTCCAAGGCTCTAACAAACATCCTAGAGAGTGCATTATTTACCCTCTTGAAGTGACTCTTTCATTTTTCATGAGTGATTTAAGGGAATTTATCATATACCAGTGTACAAAAAATGTTGGAGAGTTTTCAAAGATGTCATGATGATGTCATGAAGGTGTCCAAGTGAGTGGATGAAGTGCCTTGATAATGTATGTGACAATGACAAAGTATGCAATATGCTTGTCCTAGTATGCTTGGTTGATCTTGTATTTTAGCATGGTTAGAAATGTTTAGGTATGAGTATGGATTATTGATCATGTGAAAAATTTCCCTAAGATTTTTTATAAGATTTGAGTTCTTGTGTACATAAGTGGAATTCATCTAGCTGTCCATAGTTTTCATTAGACACTTTGGATCCAGTGTTAGAAAATCTGAGTAGGTAGTTTGATGACATTACCATTACCATGTGTGGTTGAGCCAGGAGTAAATGGTAAAATTGGTTTGTTAGGTATTATGCCTAGTTATTATGTCATAAATATTAGTCCATGTACCTAATTACAATCAAAGATATGTGGGTGCAAATTTAGGCTCCCAAGTAGTTTGACTATATTTTCCCATACTTAGCCAAAGTTCCATGAGGCAAGAAAGAGTCAAATAAGCATTTTGATGGTGGTATTTCTCATACGTATGGATGGTTCAAGAGAAGGTGATCATATAAATTTATTTATTTTTGTACCTAGTTTATTTTTTTCAATTTTTGGGTCATGAAATGTAGTGCAACAAAATATTTACATGTGCAAAGTTGGGTTCCGAAGCATTTTGGCAGTGTTTTCTATGTTCAAATAGAGGGCTCTAAAGTAGTTTATTGACATCATATATCACATGTGTGAAGTTTTTATGAACATATTTATATGAAAATTTAATTCCATATGTTATATGATCTTATGTGATAAATTTCATATCATGCGACTAAGCACAATGAAATTTATGCAAGAGCAAAGTTGGCCTCACAAGAAAGTTCTAAGCATAGTTGGATTTTTTATAGAAGTTTTTAGAAGGCGTGTTAATGGTGATATATCTAACTCATATGAGTGTTATAATATCAGTTTTAACATGGTTTTATTCTCTTATGTTAGGATATCATATGGTCTAAATTTTAGATCATGCGAGTGAGCAAGGCAAAAGTTATTGAGGTCCAAAGTTGGCCTTCCAAAAAAATTGAAATGGTTCCTATACTTAGTCAATTTTGCAAGAGGTAAATATCAAGAAAGTATAAAAGAGATAAATGGAGTGAATTTTCTCAAATATTTCAAGAATAATTGATATGGTAAGAATTTCATGATGTTTAATTGACTAGGCAAAGATAAAGGATAGATATCAATAGTGAGCACATAATCGTACAGTTGAAAGTCTACATTGCATAGTAAGTCAAAGTGGTCAACATGTTAAATGTTTAATGACCCACATAGAAGTTAAAAATTGATCACCTTATAATAATATAAATGTTTCATGATTAATCAAGATGAGTGAGAGCATGAGATGAAGGTAAGTGGTCAAGGTTTAACTGTGACCATTGACATTTGAATATTTGAATTTTACAAATAGAAAAACCAGTCTGTGGTTTTTGGACCATATATTTCAATATAGTTATAATTTTCTAATGATATAAATAAAAAATATGAATAATAATACATGACTAATATAATGAAACTAATTTGAATATCTGAAAGTTTATACAAACATATTTATTAATGTTCAAAGTTGACTGTGTATTTTTCATGGACTGTAAGTGACACAAGAAGATTATTTGAGCTTGTTTTGATATTAATTTGATATATATTGATGAATTAGATATTTATGGGTATTTTATACTCCATTATTATGTTATATGTGTTATTTTGAGGTTTTACCAATCAATATTGAGTATGAACATTTCTTAGGAAGTTGACTATGTTTGTTGAATACACTGGTAGTTTGAGTGATCATGTTGAAGGAGCGAGTTAAAGGTGTTCTAAATAGAATTGATGAGTCCAATGAATATGGAGATATTTTATAAGTATAAAATATTTATTTTAATTATTTTAGTTTCATATTTATCCCCTAATAATATGTGGAGAGTGATAATAGATTGACTATATTTTGATTATGTATGACTAGTTTGAGTGGTCCTCTTGAGCGAGATAGTTTGATGTCTATTAGTTTTTGTTAGAGTGTCTAAGGTACATAAATATGTTTCATAAGTATTTTATGTTATATAAATATTATTTTTTTATGTGATTAATTTGAGTGTTTTCTTTGGAAGTTTGAGACTGTGTTTTTTGTATATGAAGACCTAAAGAGTGAGAAGACCTAATTGGTAGGTCAAAGTATGGAGTTGGTGTTTCAAATGGAATGGACCATTGTAGGATTAATAAAGGGACTATTAGAGATATGTTTGAATCATTGGTAGAAGAATAATATGTTCCAAATAGTATAAAATGTAATGTGTAAGTATGAAGGTATATTTTTTTAGGTCTCACCAAGACCTAAAGGTGGTTTGGGGATAATGAGGTAATATCCAACCTATGTAATGTATGGTTATTACATGTAATGTGTATGAGGACCTATTTAAAAGTTGATACAAGTTTGGTAATCATCTTTATTGACCAAGATAGGTTATACCAAGAGAGTGATATAAGTACAAGGCCTAATTGTCTTGTTTGTTCTAGTTGTCTATGTGTGGAGAAAAGCAAAGGAGATAACCTTTAAAAGAGAAGGTACAGATTAGTGAAGACCAAAAAAGAGAAAAGAGAATCAAATATGCTTGTTTGAGTAAGGTTTTGAAGTTGATCACATAGGTCATTAGACCTAATAAGTCTAGAAGAGGTAGAATGGGTGAGTATGCTCAAGAATCTGTTTGAGAGAGGCTTGGGTGTGTGAATTGTGAAGTGAAGGAGGGGTAGAGTGCCTTATGGATAAGATAAATATTAGAATAGATTGAATACTATTTTTATGACATGTTTTGAATAATGTTTTTGGTATAATATTGTTATTATTGTTTAAGTATGAGCAAAAGTGAAGTGTGATAAGTAGAGGTCCATCATCACATGTTGAAAACATTAGTTCAAAGGTGTATGTGTTCATAGGTGTTATTAAGGTAGATCAGAATCTAAGGGAGTTTTAGCCTCCTTTCAAGGTTAAAATTTATAAATTTATAATTTTTGTGCCAACTTAGCTAGATGGAATGGTATCTTCTTGTGGGATTGTATTCTCACTAAAATAAGGGATGGTAGTTCCTTGATCATTTCTAGATGGTCTAAATTAGATCTTGTCATTATAGGACTATAGTCCATCTTACAAGGTTCAATGGGTTTTATCCCCCAAGAGGGTTTCCCACGTAGATGATGTGTTGATATGATGTATGCTCTTATTCATGCTTTATATGTATGTGCTTTCATGTTTATGTTGCTAGATCAAGTTGATGAATAATGGAATGCTTTTAGAATTGAATATGCATTATTGTATACTGATTCACCCCCTTTCAGTAGATAATTACAATAATTGGTATCAGAGTAGGTCATTTGGAAGAAGATTAATAGCTTGAATCGAATCCTAAGTAGCACAAGGTGGCTAAGTAATTGAATAAATAAAATCTTGAATTGAGATCAATGGTCAAAAGTCTTGAAAAAAAATTAGTCATATTAAAGAGAAAGAATGTAAAATGATGACTTGGTTAAATAAGTTAAGAGGATAAGGAGACTATCCAAGGTATCAAAATTTAGTTAGAGGCTACATGTTAAAGCATGAGAGATAAAGGAGATGAATATGTTCAAATGAAGACTAATCTTGTTTCCCTAGAAGATGAATATGAAAAAGTCATAATCAAGATAGGAAAGCCTAAAAAAGAGCAAATGGAATCAGAACAAGTTAAAGAATATGAAAAACAAATTAGCAATCTCAAGGATCAGTTAGGGATAGTTAATGAAAATTTGAAGATAATAGAATAAAAATGAAGACATCTTAAGATTTAGTTAGAAGAAGTAAATGTCAAAATTAGTTCAAAGCAAGGTGATCTTGATGAGATGAAAATTGAGATAAACTTGTTAAATAATGACCATGAACAACTCATAGACAAGTTAAAAAAACTAAGAAAGGAAGATGAGAAGTCTAAGCAAGTCAAGGAGAAAGCAAGATTTGAAAGCAATACAAGAAGATCTAATAGACAACCTAATGCTTCAAGGTATGCTAGTTTATTTCATGGTCATTGGTATACATGTAATAATTATGCTCATAAAGCTAAGGTTTATAGAATGAAGTCATACAAGTATGGAAATTCATAGATTTATGATAGAAGGAGTTTTTGGGCAAAGATTTATTGCAATTCAAATCTATCAAAAGGTATGAATGATATTATTTGTTTCAGTTGTCATAAGAGTGGACATATTTCTAGATTCTATCCAAATGGTGTTGAGATGTATTCAAGGTATGTCAAAGGATATAGAACTTATATAAGGTTTGAGATAGGACAAACTTGGGTATGGAAACCAAAGGTAATCATTGATAATTCTTCTAGTCATAAGGTTGATAAGAAATTTTCTCTAGAAAGCTATGTTTTAGATCAGTCTAAACTCAAAGGTCAAGTTGACAAGTTGGTTATAGAAGATGAGAAGATTCAAAGTATGCTATAAATACCTGAGGCAATAAATACTAAGGAGACTTATCTTGTTGTGTCCAAGATTATTTCATTTCCAATGTGGAAAAGGGATTATAAGTGAAGGAAAGTCAAGAGTTTTTGTTGTCAACTTTTATTGACAAGTCTGAAGAAAAGAATATGTTAATTGTCTAGATATAAAAAGAAAAAAAATTAGTTCAAATCAAGCTCAAAGAGAAGACAAAAGTGTTGTTTAAACCTAGTCCTAAGGTATGTATGGATCTAAGTGAACATACTGCTATTAATGATCATGTATCATTCAAATAACATCAATTACTTTTTCCTAATGAAGAGGTTCCAAGTTACAAAGAAGATTATATAGATGAAAAAGTATGCCAAGAATCTTTGTTGTCTTCATGTATTATCAATCTAATTCTAGAAGAAACGGATATTATATATTAGTTGAGAATGTTTCTTCATTTAATCCTAAGAAGAAGAAGAATAAGAAGAATAACTAAATGTATTAGATGACTAAAGAGGAGAAGGAATATGAAGAGTTATGGGAAACTCCTAGTTTCACACCATGGTAGAGCATTGTGGTGTAGAGGTCTCTGTCTATACTTCTTGAGAGACTCCTTTTAGTGGAGAAGCAAGTTTTTGTGCTCAAGATTATATTTCTAGTTTTAAAAGAGACTTGTGTTGATCTTAGAAGGTCTTTGGTTAAGAGGGAGCAACAAGTTCATGAGTTTGCTCAAGAGGTTTGTGAGGGAGTTGTAGTATAGATCAAAATGGATGGTTCCAGGTGGCTTAATGAGATTGATGGAATGTTAATAATATTTTGGTACTCAAAAAGGATTGTACATTTCTTTTTGATGTGATCCAAATTCTTATGTGGTTTGAAGGTGTGTTTGTGCCAATTGAATATTTTTTTAGTGTTCTCTATTTTCTCAATTTTTGGCTTAGAGGCAAGTAAGCCTAAAATGGGTTATAGGAAGTCATGGTGTGGAAGCTAAAATATTGGTCCAAAAATGTGTGATGGGTGTCTCCAGGTGTTTAAGAAGGTTTTAAGGTGTACATTGACAAGAAGGAGGTTTGTTGACCTAGTTTGTTTTGAGTTTTTAGGGTTTTTAGGCTATGATAGAAACATGGTATGCCTTATGATTTTAGGTATAAAGATTATTTATATGTTGAATGGGAAAAATTAATTTTAAAATAAATATTCACATAGATTTGAAGGTTTGTGGTTCTCAATTTTTTCATGTTTTTATCAATATAGAGAGTTAATTGGCTAATAGGTTTGTGAAGGAAGTATGTTTCAAAGGATGATTCTGGTGATGAAAATTGGTGTGATTGAGGGGGTATATAATATTTCTCTAGATATGAATTTTTAGGTCTTGAATATGTGTCTACTAAAAATTGTGGGCTTTATAAATTCTAGGTAGGGCTACAAGGAGGCTAGACAAGCATAGTGTGAAGAAAAGTGTTTTTTTCTCATTTTCTCCAAAAGATCCAGGTATGTTTGTTTCAAGGAGATTTATCAAGTTATTTGATATCATGTTTCTGATTTTGTGAGTAGCATGAATTTTTATTGGTGGTCCTTATGCTAGATTGAGAGAGAATTCTAGTAAGCATGCGTGGTGATTCTTCATGATGTGTGGAGATATGAAAATGCTCAAAAGGTGAAATGGATTATAGATTCTATGGGGATTACCTATCAAATATTTATTGGTGAGTTACATAATATTTCAATGGTTTTTATGTGTTCTTTCTTCATTGGTTGCAGTGTTTGGTTGAAGAGAGTGTTGGCATGGAGCAAGAAGAAGATGTCAAGGCAATGAAAAGTAGGCTCAAGGTAAGGGGGAGTTTGTATCATATTTATAATAGGGTATTTTAATATATATATATATATATATGATCTAGGCAACAATTTAGGTGACCATTCAGGTGACAGTTAATTCCTCAAATTTTGTCCTATTTAAAATCCTCACCCATTATGTCCTCAAGCACTATATTTTTTTTAATTCTTGGAAGTAAAATTGTCGGTGATAGTTATTTCCTCACACCACTCAATCTTAAATCATCACATATTAATTCCTCGAGTGACTCAATCTCCCCATGCTTTCAAAATATGTATAAATGCATTGTAACCCCAAATGGGAAGTCAAACATCTCTTCTCAGAGATAATCCTATATTTGTATTACAATTTTGAGTAATACTACATCTCTTCTCAGAGAATTCATTGTTACTATGTTATTTCTATTCTATTAAAATATTTATCAACTAGAACTTTTGAGTTTTGGATCAGTGGTATCAGAGCGGTTTGTCTTGAGAGTGTATGATCCTGAGGATGAGGTCAGGATATAGGAAACTTGGGTGGGAAGTGACAGAGATTCCAAACTTTCCACCTATTCACCCCAAATTAATTAAAATGGTAGATGACACTGAGACATCTAATCCTTTCAAGGAAATGGTGAATGAAGCCTCCAATGGCAACAAGCGTAGATGATACAACAATTTACTCAAATTATTCAAACACTTTCGATGGGAAATTTTGGCTCTACAGCTACACATCCTAGCTCCTCATCTAGGGGACTTCCTTTCAGTGCCCCAACACCCTTCAAAGTTTAGGTAAATTTTTGTATTCCCACATTTGAAGGAAAAATCAATGTTGATGCAGTGGAAAATTGGTTGGATCAACTATCTTCCTACTTCTCTATAAATAATTTCACTGATGGAGAAAAGATCACTTTTGATCTTTTGAAATCATCATTACCCATTGAAAATTGGTGAGAAGTGTACAAAAAGAGGTTCAGTATAGATATCATTGGCCTTGGGGTGGAACCTACCTAGGATGATTTTATGGAAGTAGTAAAAGAAGAATAATATCCCATCAGAGCATATGATGATTTTGTATATACAGTGGCAACAACTTCACCAAGGAAAGGACCAATCTCTTCAAGATTACATAGACACTTTTCATTCTTTGTCTGCAAGATTGGGCATTCAAGATAGTGAGAAACATAAGACTCTCAAATATCATGGTGGACTAAAATGGTACATACAGGGGAAATGGAACTCTTCAATTTGGAAACCCTCGGTGAGGCATATAAATTTGCAGTGAAGATTGAATAGAAGAATGGCAAAAATAATATGAAGAGTCAACCCTCAAAATGGAAAAGTGACAAAGAAGGTCAAACATGAGGCCAAAATTATAAGTAAAAGGAGTTGCAAGATAAGAAATCCCAGAAGGGGAAGGCTGGAAAATGGTGTGATTACCATAAAACTAGAACTCAATCTAAAGAAGAATGTCGAGCCATCAAGTCACTGCTCTCTGAGTCAAAATACTTGACATCTACTACTCTACCTCATACATAACCCACAGTCGAAGAGGTTGAAGAAGAAATTATAGATGTTAATCTTGACACCATCGTCAATTCATCATAGACTTGTGAGGAAAGACTAGATGACAAAGAAAGATTGTTTCACTCCAAATTATGGGTAAAAGGTAAGCCTCTGCATTTCATTCTTGATAGTGGGAGTCAAAAGAATTTAATCTTTGCTAAAGTTGTGAAAAGTCTAAATCTAGCCATGAAGCCTCATCAAAAGCCCTACAGTATTGGATGATTGAGCCCAGGGAGAGACCTTTGTGTCACCCATTAGTGTCTTCTTTCATATGCTATAAAACCATTCCAAGATGAAGTCTTGTGTGATGTGGTCAATATAGATGTTTGTGATGTACTCCTTGGTCAGTCGTTCATGTATGAGTGACATGGCATCTATGAATCATGAACCTAAAGGATCACCCTCACTCTTGGAACATGGTGCCATAGGGTACCAGAGGTACCACCTCCCACATCTATCTCCCTGATTAGTGTTAAGCAATGCAAGAGATTAGTGGAGAAGACAAAGCAATTTGTTCTCATGGTGGTCAAACCACAAAAATCCAAGGAGGTCGATGTTGTAGTCTTGACTACACAATCAACACAACAACAAAAGAAAATAATACGAATAACAAGAGAATATGATGACTTATTCAAGTCACCCATAGGATTTCCACTGCATTTCTAGGTAAAACATTCTATCAATTTGATCCCAAGATCACCCTTTCCTAACAGTCTTATGTATCACAGATCAATTTTGGAGAATGATGAGACAAAAAGATAGATTCAAGAATTGATCCAAAGGGGTCACATCAGGCTAAGCTCTTCACCTTGTGGTAGCCCAATTGTCTTGGCACCGAAGAAAGATGGAACATGGAGGCTTTGCATTGACTACCGAGCCCTAAATAAAATATTTGTGAGGAATCACTACCCTCTCCCCACGATCGATGACCTGCTAGACCATCTCTGTGGTGTGAAGTTCTTCACCAAAATTGATCTCAAATTTGGATATCATCAAATTCCCATCAATCCCACTAATGTCTAGAAAACTACATTCAAATATAATGAGGGGCTCTTTGAATGGTTGGTTATGCCTTTTGGCCTAACTAACACACCTGCAACCTTCATGAGGATGATGGATGACATCCTATGACCCTTCACCAACTCATTCATGGTTATCTACTTAGATGACATACTCATCTATAGAAAAACATGGGAAGAACATTTGCAACATGTTCGTAAGGTACTTTAAACTCTTTGAGAGCACAAGTATGCAAATCTTGACAAATGCACATTTATAATGATAATAATTCAGTAACTCAAGTACATTGTGAATGAAGAAGGGGTCCATGTTGATCCAAAAAATATTTGGGTTATTTGAGAATGGCCCACACCAAGGACCCTCATAGAGCTTTGCAACTTTTTGGGTCTTACAAATTTCTACCGCAAGTTTGTTCTTAGATTTTCACATGTTGCTTAGTCACTAGCCCAAGTGACTAAAAGAGGAGCTAAAGATACATTTCAGTGGGGTGAAATATAGCAAAGGGAATTTGAGAATTTGAAGAATAGACTCTACTCAGCCCCTGTTCTTGCCTTGCCAGATTTGCATCAACCATTTGAGTTGATAATAGATGCATCTAAATATGCCATGGGAGCTATCATCATGCAACATGGCCATCTTGTTGCATACCATAGTGAAAAGTTCACTGATACAGTTAGGAAATATCCAACATATGATAAAGAGCTTTATGCCATTATGTAAGCCTACAAACACTAGAAACACTACATCTTGGGGAAAGAGACAGTCATCCACACTGACCACAGACCATTGGAATTCATCCAGATGTAAATCAAACTATGAAATGAGAGCCACCCAAAGTGGGACACATATCTTTAGCAATTCCACCTGATAATCAAACACAAAAAGGGGAGCTCAAATACAGCTATAGATTGTCTAAGCTACCCACCAATTATTGCACTCACAATAGTTCTTAACCTGTGCAGACATGAGACTACCACTTGGGGTTCTCTATATGAAGCAGATCCTACCTTTGCTAATACATATCAATCACTCTAGAATTATGAACATGTTTCTAACTTCTATTTTCAAGATAATGTCCTCTACAATATGGGGCACATCTATCTTCTTGTTGTAGAACAACAAAAGATGATATGGGAAGCACACTTCAATAGGACATCTAGACACTTTGGTATCAAAAAGACATTGGTAGTTCTTCAAAAACACTTTTACTAGGCCCATATGTAGAAAGATGTGGAAACATATCTCAAATATTGCACCCCATGTGCAATAGCCAAGCCAACAAATAAGAATCAAGGATTGTACATGCCATTTCCAAAACCAACCAGGCCTTGGGAATCCATCTCAATGGATTTTCTCTCAGGTTTACCCACTTTCAAACATGACAAGGACTATATTTTTGTGGTAGTTGATCATTTTTCAAAAATGGCTATCATGCTTTCTTGTAAGAAAAATATATCTACTGAGGAAACTGCTCAACTATATTTTAGTCATGTATGGCTCCATTTTGGTCTCCCCAAGTCCATTATCTCAAATCGAGATAGTAGGTTCCTGAGCATCTTCTGGTCCACTCTATGGAAGATGATGGATACTAAGCTGATGAAGTCCATAGCCTTCCATCCACAGACTAATGGTCAGATAGAGGTGGTAAACCACTTGATTGTTCACATGATTTGGATGTATCACTCCAAACATCCATGCACATGGGATGAGGGACTTCCTTTCATACAACATGGATACAATTGGGTGTTACACAGCTCGACCAAGCATAGTCCATTCCAAGTATGTTTTGGGTTCCAACCCATGGCAACAATTGATATAGTTGTTCCATTTTCCATCATGGAATACACATCTCATGGAAGATTTGAAGCAACAAAGGCAAAAAAGTTTATTGAACAAATGAAACACATCCAGTAACAAATTCATGACATCCTGGAGAAGATGAATCAGAAGTATAAGCAATGCCATGACAAACATAGGATTGCACACCATTTTGTTGTAGGTGATAATGTTTGGTTATGGATTTAGAAGGAACGACTTGCAAGCCCACACAAAAAGATTCAGCCTCTGTGATATGGTCCATACACCATCACCAAAAAAGTTGCAAAAAAAGCTTTTGATTTGAACCTACCAGCCTACCTTGGTCTGCATCCAATATTCAATGTGGAGCTCCTAAAACCATATCACCCACCTCTATTAGACACTTTAGTTGTGGCAGAACAACTAGACATTGATGAGCTTGATCCACAAAGTTTTGCTCTAGTAGAAGAGGATCAGATTGTGGATATTTGGATGAAGACAACAAGAGGATGCTCTATTTCACTATATTGAGTGGTCAGAAGAGGCCAACTTAGCCACCAAGGTGAGTGTCTCATAGAGAATCAAATCAAGACACAACTACCCCACCTGATGGGGAATATTGATTCAATGGGGACCATTAATTTTCAAGGAGGGAGGAATGATCTAGGTAACAATTTAGGTGACCATTCAGGTGGCAAAAATTTAGGTGACCATTCAGGTGATAGTTAATTCCTCAATTTTTTTATTATTTAAAATCCTCACCTGTTATGTCCTCAAGCACTATATTGTTTTAATTCTTGGAAGTCAAATTGTCAATGATAGTTATTTCCTCAAGCCACTCAATCTTAAATCATCACCCGTTAATTCCTCAAGTCACTCAATCTCCCCATGCTTTTGAAATATGTATAAATGCATTGTAACTTGAAATGGGAAGGCAGACATCTCTTCCTAGAGATAAGCCTATATTTGTATTGAAATTTTGAGTAATACTACATCTCTTCTCAGAGAATTCATTGTTACTATGTTATTTCTATGCTATTGAAATATTTATCAACTAGAACTTTTGAGTTTTGGATCAATTTATGTCATCAACATTATTTGATTCCCACTTTTTCATTGTGTCAAATGGGTAAAAATTTCTTGTTGTGGCAGTGCTTTGAGAGAGAAGGAAGGTGAGTTATATATTGCTATATTGATGGGTGTTGAAATCAATGACAAAGGGGGAGATTGTTGGAGATTTTTTATTTATGTAATTATGATTTAATAAAGGTTTATATGTGAGTGGATTAATTACCTTGATAATCTATGTGATAATGACAAAGTGTGTAATATGCTTGTCCTAGGATGCTTGGTTAATCTTCTGTTTTGGCATGGTTAGAGATGTCCATGGATGATTATGGAGTATTAATCATGTGAAAAATGTACCTAATATGTTTTATAAGATTTTAGTGATTATTTTCATAAGTTTAATTCATTTTTTTGTCCATAGTTTTTATCTAGACACTTTGGGTCTAGTGGTAGAAAATCTGAGTAGGCAGTTTGATGATGTCACCATTGCCATGTGTGAATGAGTCAAGAGGAAATAGTCACATGTGTTTGTGTAGTATTATGCCTATTTATTATGTGATAAATATTAGGTTATTCACTTAATTTAATTCAAATATATTTGGGTGCAATGTTGGGCTCCTAGGTAGTTTGACTGTATTTTCCCATACTTGGACAAATTTGCATGAGGCAAGAAAGAGCCAAGTAAGCATTTTGATGGTGAAATATATTGCACGTATGGATATCTAAAGAGATGATGATCATATGTGTTTTTTAGTTTCTTTACCTAACCTATTTTTACCAATTTTTAAGTCATGTGATGTAGTGTGACAAAATATATGCATGTGTAAAGTTGGGCTCCTAGGTATTTTGATAGTGTTTTCTATGTTCAAATAGAGTTGAGTAAGCAGTTTGTTGACATCATATCTCTCATGTGTGATTTTTTTTTTAAGTTCATATATGTATTTAATTCCCTATGTGGTAGGATTTTATGTTCTAAATTTAATATCATGTGACTAATCGCAATGAAATCTATGCAAGAGTAAAGTTGGTCTCACATGTAAGTTCTAAGCATAGTTGGCTCTGTGATAGAAGTTTTTGAGAAGGAATTTTAATGGTTATATATCTCAGTCATACGAGTGTTATATGATCAATTTTTTTCATGTTTTTATTATATTATTTTAGGATATCATATGGTCCAAATTTGAGATTGTGTGAGTGAGTGAGGTAAAAGTTATTGAGGTCCAAAGTTGGCCTTCCAAGCAGATTGAAATGGTTCCTATACTTAGTCAGTTTTGTAAGAAGTAAATATTGATAAACTATAAAAGATATAAATAGAGTTAATTTTATCCAATATGTTAATAAGTAGTGAGATGTAAAGAAGTACATGATTTTTAATGACTAGGAAAATGTAAAGGATAGAGATCAATAGTGATTATGTGATCATACAATTAAAGATTTATGGTGTGTAGTATGTCAAAGTGGTCAATATGTTTGATGTTTAATAGCCTAATTAGAAGTTAAAGAGTGATAAAATTATAATAATATCAATTTTTCATGATTGGAAAAGCTAAGTGAGAGTACGAGATGAAGGCAAGTGATCAAGGTTTAACTATGACCATTGACATTTAAATATTTGAATTTTACAAAGGCAAAAAATAGTCTATGGTTTTTGAACCATATATTTCAATACAGATAGAATTTTATAATTATATAAAAATAAAATATTAATATATTTATCATCTAATGAACTTGATTTGAATATCTGTAATTGTGTAAAAACATAGTTATGAAGGTTCAAAGTTGATTGTGTATTCATGCATAGACTGTAAGTGACCTAAGAAGATTATTTGAGCTTGTTTTGCTATATCTTGATGAATTATATATTTTTGAGTGTTTTAACCTCCATTAATATATTTTTTTTTGGTATTTTTATGTTTAACCAATTGATATTGAGTAAGAATATTACTTAATAAGTTGACTATGTTTGTTGAATACACTAGTAGTTTGAGTGATCATGTTGGAGGAGTGAGTTAAAGGTGTTCTGAGTAGAATTGATGAGTCTAATGAATATTGAGATATTTTATAATTATAAAATACTTATTTAAAGGATTGGATTTTCATATTTATCCCTTTAGTATATGTGGAGAGTCATAATAGATCGATTATATGTTGATTGTGTATGACCAGTTTGAGTGGTCATCTTGAGTGAGATAGTTTGAGGTGTATTGGTATTTTTTAGAGTGTATAATTTATATTAGTATGTTGAATAGGTATTTTAATTTCCATCCATATGGTTTATTCATGTGGTTATGTGAGCAATTTGAGTGTTTGCTTCAAAAGTTTGAGATTGTGTTTTCTGTGTATGAAGACCTAAAGAGCAAGGAGACCTAATTGGTAGGTCCAAGTATGGAGTTGGTGTTTCAGATGTCATGGACCCTTATATAATTAATAAATGGAATATTGGATATATTTTTGATATGTTTAAATCATTTATAGAATTTGAATATGGTCTAAGTAGTCTCAAATGTAATGTGTAAGTATGAAGGTTTGCTTTTTTTAGGTCTCACCAAGACTTAAAGGTGGTTTGGGGATAATTAGGTAATAGTTAACCTATGGAATGTATGGTTCTTACATTTAATGTGTATGAGGACCTATTTTAAATGTGAAATAACTATGGTAAGCATCTTGTTTGACCAAGATGGGTTATACCAAGAGAGTGGTATAAGTACAAGGCCTAATTGGCTTGTTTATTCTAGTTGTCATTATTTAGAGAAAAACGAAAGAGATAGCATTTGAAAGAGGAAGTAAAAGTTAGTGAGGACCAATAGAGAGTGAAGAGGATTAGACATACTTATTTGAGCAAGGTGTTGAAGGTGATCACATTGGTCATTGGACCTAATAAGCTTAGAAGAGGTAGTATGTGTGAGTATGCTCAAGAGGCTATTTGAGAGAGACTTGGGTGTGTGAATTATGGAGAGAATGAGGGGTAGAGTGTCATGTGGATGAGTTGAAGAGTGGAAAATATTGAGGACTATTTATATTACCATTTGGTCATAATTATATTGGAATAATAGTGATCTTGATGTTTGAATATGATCAAAAGTGAAGTGTGATAAGTAGAGGTCCATCATCACGTGTTGAAGATATTATTTCAAAGGTGGAGGTGTTCATATGTGTTGTTCTGGTAGCTCAGCATCTAAGGGGGTTATAGCCTCCTTTCAAGGTGAAACTTTATAAAGGTTTAGTTGATATGGTAGCTCCTTGTGGAATTACAGTCTCACTAAAATAAGGGATGGTAGTTCCTTGATCATTAATAGATGGTATAAATAGGATATTTTCATTATAGGCCTATAGTCCATCTTGCAGGGTTTAGTGGGTTTTATCCCCCAAGAGGATTTCCCAAGTAGATGATGTGTTGATATAATGTATGTTCTTGTTCATGATTTGGATGTATATGCTTTAATTTTTATGTTTCTAGATCAAGTTGATGAATGATGGAATGGTTTTGGAATTTAATGTGCATTGTTGTATACTGATTCAACCCCCACTCTTAGTAGCTACTTCCAATAGGAAATACTTGTCATTTATTCATTCAAGCTTCATCAAATTTTGAGAGTTACAATGGAGTGGACCAAATATGAAGTCAAGTAGAATTCTTGGGTGGATTATATATTAGTCAATTGATCATGTATTTTTTATTATTTATCTTATCCCAATTTATAAAGTGGTTCATAAAAAAAATGATATTGATAAATATGCACATCCACTTATCAAAAACATTTATTTTTTATTTCCCATGACTCTATGTAGTAATGTGATCATTTTTTACAATACCTATTTAAAATAAAATATGTATAGATTTTTGGAGATCTTGGGATTTATCTTATTTTTGTTGGTCATCCAAGCTTTGCTCAAAATAATTTCATAATTTTATTGATTGTTAACCCAGAATTTTTGAACAATATTTTTGTTGATCTCCACAATTTCATCATGAGGTTGAATTCTAAAAGTGATACCTGTGAACATTTCATCTAACTTCATAATCACTTGATCATTTATAATTCTTACTTCCATATTATCTATATCATAGTTCTTTTTTCATGTAAGTACTAAACTTACATATTGAAAAGATATCATAAAAGTAGCAATATGTCTAAGCCATTGTCTAAAAAAATTTACCCAATTTTTCATTATTTTTAGAGTATCCATTATTTCCAATAACTCATCAATGTCCATATGTTTCATGTTTATATCATTGACATTGGAAATGTCTATGCCAATAATGGAGATCAGCTCATAGCCCATGTACTTGAATTTTTTTTTTGAAGGCACAATTGAAAGGATAGAAAATTTCACAAGAAATTTTAAATTTTTGAATACAAGACCAAGATGGTAAGAAATTGTTTTAAGGGTAACCTATATTCAACACAGTGGTTATAAATATTTAAATTAGGAAATATTCAAAGTTTACCTAGAAGGTGGAAAACTAGAAATTTACCAATTTCACCAATCAACTCAAGAAATTAGTTTATTACTAGATATAAAAAAAATTCAATGATTTATAATAACTTAGAAAATGTGTTGAGTATTATCATTAATGTCAAAGGTGCATCTTGTGAAGATTGATGGTAAAGGTGATTAAGAACAATGGCAGTGCATGATGTGACAAGGTGCATTGAAAGAGTGTTTTCATGAGAGGGTGTTATCATGAGATAAATATAAAGAGAGAATTTTAAGGTAACTAATTTCTTATGTTTGCATGAAGTTATAGGTCATTGATGTTAAAGTGGATAGAAAGACTAATCATGAGCCTAGTCATGACATAAAGAGGTATGTACATGAAAAATTAATGAACATAGGCATGTGAAGGTTATATTTAACTATTTGATAATTTATGCAAGGATTTTAATCATTCATTAAAGTTTATAGGTGACCCTATAGGGAGAGGACCTTCAGTCTAAGTCTACACTTCAACCACTCTTAGACCCTGCCTAGCCTAATGAGGTATGAAGATCAAATTTCAAGGTAATTATGAATATGTGAGAATGGAGAGAGGTGAGATAAGTTTTTTTAGTAATTTTTATAAATTTTGAGGTCAATATTTGAAATAAAATTTCATGAATCAATATTTTAGGGTTTCTTGAGCTCACAGAATGAGGTCTCAAAAATTGGGAAGCACTTTCAGACATTCATTGGAATGTGTAACCTCTACATGGTATCCTAATATATTAAAGAGATATTGGGAAGGGTCATAGATAATATATCCATGTATTAGTTTTGAATTCAAGTGGAATTCCTTTATGAACAATTATTAATACCAAAACTTGTGTTAAACCTCCCTAAAACCCTAATAAGGACCCGATATGAAAGATTTTATTAAAAACATCTTAATATGGATTAAAATGGATAAATAATATATTTTATAATGTATTAAAATATAAAATTCACCTATAGATGGTGGTGATTAGTCAGATGAGAGAGAAAATGCACATAATAGGATTATTTTGTCAAGAAGTTGTTATAGCTCTCAAAAGTTATTTTGGTCAAGAAAATAAAATGTATGGTATAATAAACTATAGAATAATTTTAAATGTCCATTATTATTTATTTATATTTTATATCCTTTAATTTTTATAACTTTTTCATCCATGTAAGCCAGTCATAGATATACCTAATGGTGTGAATAGTGTATAACCTAGGCATAGATGAAGAGATAGATTTGAAAGTTTGTGCATGATATGTTGATGAAAAAATTGAATTAAGAGATAATTTATTAATTTTAATTAATTTTTATTCTTTTAATATTTTTTTAGGTCATTTAATATGGTGAAAATGTTTCTCACAAAATACCCTGTCTGATTTAGATAAGACTATGAGATATAAGGTCAAGAAATTGGTCTACAAGACCAATATTTGCCATTATAACATATAATTTTTATATATTAATATGTTATATAGATCTAATAATAACATTTTTATGCATTATGATTCATGACAAGTGTATACATATGCATTGGAGGTCTAATTCATCATGACTAGTTTTTAAGGTGAATTGGTAGTTTTAAGTAAGCAAGTTGCAGAGATATTATTGAGCCTTTATCTCTTGAGTGAAGGTGTTAAAATAATTTAGTGATAATTATTAGGTCACTTATAATATATATAAATGTTTTATTTTTCATATTTCAATATATTAATGGTGTTTAATCTTCATTTTTATAAGACAAACTTTTGAGGTACATAGGATTAATAGGGCAGTTTGTCCTAAAGGAGCTTTCATGGTATGAACTAAGGGTAAAATTATAATAAATAATGTAATATGTTAAAATATTTATTTTTATAAGTTTTTAAATGGTTTTTCATTTTTTTGATAAGTCTATCTAGGCCCAATAAGATCAAGTTTTGATGTTAAAAGGATAGACCTAATGTAATTAGATCTCTATGAGGCCTAAAGGAGGAGTAAGGCCTAATTGAGTTATTTCAAACCAAAATGGGATCAAAATATTTTTTAATAATGTTAATAATATATTTAATACCTATTATATGTCCTAATTAATATTTATAAGGTGTGTGGTTTACCAAGTGATGTGTTACCATGAGACTAGTATATATATATAAGGCAATCTAGGCCTATTTGAGTGTATGCAACACAAGAAAATAAAATATTGAATGGATGAGTATAATGAAGCCTTAAAATAATAACATAATATAATATTATATGTTTATTTATTAAAATTCATTATTTTTTCTGATTTGGTGTTGAGTGACTTAGGGAGTTGGTGCTTCCTTACAAGTATGTGCTTGTTAAAGCCTAATCAAGTGGGTGAGTGAATTTATTTTGGTTAGTGCTCCAAGTTGAGTTGGTTATAAATATAATTTTGATATTTTTTATATAATAATTTATTAAATTTAAATATATCATATTGGGTTTTCTTCACTTTGAGTTTTTCCCACTCATATGTGTGTTATCTTGTTTCGTGCTCATCTGAATAGTTCTTTATGTTTTGATAGATCGCTATATTGATTTCATAGTTCATGAATGATTGATTGGAATTGAATGAAATTTTATAAACACTAATTCACCCCATCCATATTAGTTATTTTGTTTCCAAAAATTGGTATTAGATCTTAGTCCTTGAATTAGTCCTAGCAGCTTAAAGGAGATCCTAGAAGCACAAACATGTATAGTCATCAAGTACAAGGAGGTTTAAAAACCAATAAGGATCCTCCCTTTAGTGGGACTAAATATGCATTTTGGAGAATAATAATTAATACATATCTAATTTCCTTGGGATATGACATATGGGTAATCTATTGGCTATGGATTCACTCCACCTTCTACACCACCAACTAATGCAGTAGGAAAGAAGGCAAGTGAGAATAAATCTAAGATAATTAATGCCATATTTTTTGGTATTTCGTAGGTATAATTTATAAAGTTCATGCACTATGATATAGGTAAATGAATTTTGGGAAATTTTTAAACCATCTATGAATGAGACACCAAAGTCAAGTTGGCAAAGTTGTAAACCCAATGAAGGTAGTTTGAAAGTCTGAGAATGAAGGAGGATGAAAAAATTACATCTTATCTATTAAGAGTATATTAAGTGGTAAATGTGATCAGAGGTCTAGGAGAGAATTTGGAAGAATCAATAGTAGTAAAAAATGTATTAAGATCCCTAACATCTAAGTTCTATTCAAAAGTGTCTATTATGGAGGAGATAAAAGATCTAAACATACTATAGATGGATGAGCTTCATGGAATTTTTAATTTCCTATGAAATGATAAAAAGTGATGGAAAAACTTCCAAGAAATAAGTTGCATTCAAAGTTGATAAAAAGTCACAAGGTAAAAAGGTTATAGATGAAATTGATATAGACATTGATGATGACAAGATAGAATACATGTTTTTAAAAAAACTAAGGAAAGGATCAAGTAATTATATGGTAAAATTACAATTCAAATGATTCAACTATGGTATGATTGGTCACTTTGTATCTAAATATCTTAACAAGGATAATATTGAGCATGATGGAGAGCATGATGACTATCATGATGAATATAAGAAGTTTTTTAAGTTTGACAAGAGAAAAAATAGTTTTAATGAGTATGAAGGCAAGAAAAGGTCATTAAATAATAATAGAAGTTTCTATATCAAATAAAATAATAGCTCCTTTGATATAATTGACACAATTACATATGATAGTGATGATGATAGTAATGATCATGATATCAATAAAACCTTATTCATGGCTATAGAAATAGGTAATGAAGGTTGTTAAAAAGGGAAAATTATTATGGAAGATGAAGAATAAGATGAAGAAGAGGTTAAATTGAACCTTAAGGAATAATTGGTGAGTGATCTAGAGGATTTTAATTTCCAAAGAATGAAGAATCAAATATTAAGGTCATTGGGTAGGAGTTATGAGGAACAAATCAATCTCTTTAAAAAGAGACTAATTAAAAACACCAATGAACATGAGGATATCATCAAATATTTGGAAACTAAGATTGATATTTTCACTAAAAGTCTTAATACCAAGGAGGAATAATGCATCAAGTTTAGAATATAAGTGGAGTCCTTGAAGGCATAATTGAATCAAGCAATAGTCAAATTTAAGACACATCAAAAATTTGAAAAGATAATTGAAGTCTTTGGTGATATTTTAAATAATCAAAGGTCTCCACATGACAATAAATGTATTGGGTTCAAATAATACCAAAATGAAAATAAGGAGAGTCAAACCTCAAAGGATAATGGACTATCAATAAGTGATGGTACTAATAGAATAAATGCTTATGTAAAAACTCTCAAATACGAGACTCAAATTGGTCATCAACAAGTCAATAAGAATGTGAATATTTCAAGAGATAAAAAATGTAGAGGTACATCATTTGACATCAGATAGATAAATTATGTGAATCCTTTCAATGTTTATTATTTCTGATGCAATCAATATGGACATAGAGCTATAGATTGTAGACATCATGCAAGAATCAAGTCCTCATGGAGGAATAGGATGACTGTTTATCTCAAAAATAAAAGAAGAATTTTTCGATATAATTGTGATTATAAAGGACATATTTAAATGCATTTTTATATAAGTCATATGAGGAATATCAGTCAAGATAAACGGTTACATAGACATATGACTGAAAAGTGGATCAAGAAGTTAAAACCTATGGACAAGGTGAAGGAGAAGTAAAATACTAAAGGAGAAGAATATATGATAGCTTAGACTACCTTTCACATCCAATATGAATGAATGAAATGGTATATATATAGTTATTTTTTAATCCATATGACATGGGATAATATTAAGTTCATCTCATTGAATAAGAATGTTGTAGGCACATTGAGACTTGGAGATTAAAAAATTGCCAATATGGTTGGTAAAGGTATCTTGAGTTTGGATAATGAGAAAAACAAGATAGAGAATGTGTTGTATGTGGAAGACTTAAAACATAACATTTTTAGTGTAATTAAAATGTGTAACCAAGGACACACACTAACCTTTCATGATAGAGGGTGTGGTATAGGGAGAGCCAAATCAGGAAGGCTAATTGTCAACATTAAGAAGACTAAGAACAATTTATATGTATTGAATGAGATTAGAAAGGAGAGATGTTTTATGAGAAATATGGATCAATTTTGGATATGGATTAGAATGTTAGGACACCTAAACTTTGATAATCTAGTTAATATAAACTCTAAGAAGTTTGTGAAGAAGATGCCTAAAATCACCAAACCTACAAACACACTTTGCAAGGCATGTCAACATGGTAAAAAAACTAGAAGAAGATTAAATTATAAGGAGTATTATAATACAAGACCTTTAGAGTTAATACACACTGATCTTTATGGACCTACAATAATCTAAATCATTTAAGGAGATAGCTATTTCATGTTACTCATTTATGACTACACAAGAATGACTTGGGTAACATTATTGAAAGAATATTCATAAAATCTTGATAAGTTTGAGGCATTCAAGGATATAATTGAGAATGGAAAGATAAAGTGCCTAAGATTTGATATAGGTGGAGAGTTTTGATTCAATGAGTTTTAAGACTTATGTGAGTTCCATGGAATAAGGAGATAGTTCTCAGCAGCTAAGACACCTCAACATAATGGGGTAGTTGATAGAAAGAATAGAATATTTCAAGAGATGGAAAGAACTACGTTAAATGAATCAAGATTATTTGATAGATATTGGAGAGATGTAGTGAGCATTTTAGTATACATTTTTAAAAGAGAATAGATAAGGACTAATGGCAATAAGACCCCTTATGAACTATGACAAGGAAAACCTGTTAATGTAGAACATTTTAGAGTTTTTGCAAGTAAATGATTCATAAAAAGAGATGATGAATATTTACATAAGTTTGATTTTGTGTTTGATGAAGGTATATTCTTAGGATACTCAGTAAGATTAGATTATAGATGTTATAATAAGAGGTTATAGAAGATAGTGGAAAGTACTAATGTGAAGATTGATGAGACAAGTTTTAATAAGTCACACTCATATTCAAAGGATACATTAGAAAATTTGGACTTAAAGAATGAATAAGAACCAATAGAGAGAGATGAGGAAGAAAAATAATTTGAGGAAATAGGAGATTCAAAAGGTCTTTAAAGACAAATTTAGAGAGATCATCCCAAATCATAAATCATTAGCAACAAGTATGTAGGTATATAAACAAGGAGAAAGTTGGTAACTTAAATCAAGATAATATTGATCTATTGTATAATATTTAACCCAAGAACCTTGTAGAAGAAAGAAAAGACAAGTTTTGGATAGTGATATGAATTAAGAGTTATTACAAAAAGAAAAGATTGAGACGTGAGAACTAGTTCCTAGACCTAAAGACAAGAATGCCATTAGCACAAAATGGGTGTTTAAGAAAAAATTGAATGAAGATGAAAAAGTCACTAAGAACAAGGATAGATTTGTATGAAGAGGTATGCACAAGTAGAAGGGGTATATTTTGAGGATATCTTTTCTCTAGTAATAATATTGGAGGCTATCAAACTATTTTTAGCATATGTAGGATTCAAGGGTTCAAGGTGTATTATATGTATGTCAAGTTAGCCTCTCTGAATGGGAACTTAGAAGAGGAGGTGTACATAGAGAAACTTGAGGGTTTTTCATTATGAAGTAATAAGGACTATGTATGTAGATTGAAAAAGGATCTTTATCATCTAAAACAAGCTGATAGAGCTTGGTACTCTAGATTGGATAAGTACCTATTGGATTAAGGATTTAATAAAGGAATTATAAATAGTAATCTATACATAAAGATAGAAAATGATATTATACTAGTTGCCTATGTGTGTGACATCATATTTGGTGGAAATAGTCAAAATATGACTAAGAAATTTATAGATGTGATGGAGTTTGAGATGTCCATGCTGGAGGAAATATCATTCTTTCTGTTGATGACAAAAATTGTGCTTGCTTCTAATCAATCAACAATGGGAAGTTTCAAGTTATGGGACATTGCAGCTTGAAACAACCACCAGATTTCAGAGAAGCTGGTCTCTTATTTTGTATCAAGTGTTTTGGGGAAAAGGGATAGGAAATTAAATAGAAATGCAAATACAAGAATTGAAACCTAACTATGGTGATGCACCTGAGTGTAATCCTAATCCTAACCTGAGCACAGTGAAACTATATATATGATTCAATTACATTTAAGAGTAGACAAGTGCATGATCAATGTAAAATATTGAAATAATAGAAATAGACGCTCACAATAGAGGCTTATTTTTCTGAGACATAGGAAACATCAATAAAGGCATAGTGTTCAATCTTCTTATAAGAATCTTCCAATCACATAAGAGGTGTAGAAATCACGTACAGTTATGTAAACCTTCCAACTCAAGAAAATGAGACAAAAGCAAATGACATTCCTAATCACAACTCCAAAAAATATACAGTATAGACTACCTTTGCAAATGACACAGATAATATCAAACAAGGCATAGAGTTCAATCTTCTCAATTCATTCAGCCACATAAAAGGCACAGAAACATGCACAGTTACATCAACTTTACAATTCAAGAAAATGAGACAAAAGTAAATGATATTTGCTGGCCAAAAACTCTAGCAAGTCTCAAACTATAGAATCCCCCCTTCTTTTTTCTATCTTCCCTCTTCTTTTATAGCCTTGAATGTCTCTTTCTATCATCCATGAAAGAATCTGTCCCTATTCAGTCATCTGAGATGGATGATATCAAGAATATCCTAAGGACATTCTCCAATGAGCTGATTAATATAAAGAGGAAACATAATACTTTCCCTAAGCCTCCTTATCAAGGCTATCAAGGAAATAGGTTTTCATCCCAATCAAACCAATATCAAGGTATTCCAAAACAAACTAACCATCAACCAGTGAATCAATTAGTTGCAGTTCCCACACCCTCACAAACCATTCCTCCCAACTCAAATAGGGAGATGGTTCCAAGTTAGAATAATTATGTGGATGATACTAATGCCTATTGTTTCCCTTGCAATAATGCTCATACACCTATAGATTGTCTTAGGGGTAATCTACAACAAAGGGTGGCTGAGCAAAGAAGAATGGATGGTCAGTTTGCTAGTAATAGTGACAATCAAGCCTACCAGTCTCTCGATATGTATAATTTAGTTCTAGTGGCTCAAATGTAAGGAATGTCCTTGCAACAAGAGGAAGAAATAGCCCTAGAACATGCTTTGTTCTCATGGGTTGAAGATGAAGAAGCAGTTTTCTTGAATGAAGCATCTACCTCCCAAAGGCCAGTGGTGCAATTTGATTACTACACCAGATCAAAGAGGATAATGGTGGAATAGCCTGAGATTATAAGTGGTTAAGTCAAGAATAATCTTTCATCTCAAGGGCAAAGAAATGTTGTTTTCAGACAAGAAGTGCCTTAGCCGGTGCAAGATCAAGGGACTCCTGCCCAAATTTAGGAAAAAATGAGATATCCTTATGTCCAAAAAACTTAGTCTTTGGGACCGATCAATGTAGTGGATCAATTAAAGAAGACTCCAACACAAGTGTCAATATGGGATATTTTAGCTATTCTTGAACAGAAGACACTACTACAAGAAGCTCTGCAAGGGCAAGCAGTGCCTAAAGGTGTTGTTATCAAAGAAAGACTTGTTAGAAAAGAAAAGCTCAAAGATACAGTTCCTCATCAGACAACAGCCTTGGTGAATGATGTAGCACAAGTAAGTAAATCCAAGCCAGAGCCTTTCTATTTGACTCTAATAATTAGAAAGAAACTCCTACATAATGCATTGATAGATTCAGGAGTTAGTACAATGGTGATGCCCAAGCAAATAGCTGATGCTTTGAAAATAATATATGAACCCCTTACAAGAGGAGTTATACAGCTAGATGGAAAAATAGTACAAACCATAGGGAGAATTAAACAACTCCCATTGCAGTTATACACATGTCCTAATATAATTGTCAACCAAGATATAGTTGTCATAGATATACCTCCTATTTTTGGTTTATGTTTATCTAGAGACTTTACAACAAAAACAGGAGGATATATGTCTCTTGACTGGTCTCACCTCATCTTGAGAACCAGATACAGTTAGAAGATGAAAATTCTATCTGAACCACTGTCAAAGGATCATATCACCAATGAACCAACAACAAGATTAGAAGTAGATCATGCTATGTTAAATAAAGAAGAAAGGATTTTTGTTGAAGAGCTAGGTGACTAGACTGAGCACGATCAAGAAGAAGAAAACAACCAGTTGTTGGCTATGATGCATAGCGACCCATATGGGAACTATGACTCTACTAGTTTAGGCACATATGTCATTTTTGACGAGGACCAGGCAATCCCAAATGTTATAAGGGAAGAGGCACCTACTGCTTAAGATTCAAAGATCTGGACTTTGAATTTTGATGGGGCTAGAAGTAAACATGGTGTTGGGGAAAGAATTTGTCTTACTGCTCCAAATGGTGATAAAATTTTAAGGGCTATCCGGTTCCAATTTGCTTGCACTAATAATGATGTTGAGTATGAATCTCTAGTACATGGGCTCCTATTAGCTAATAAAAATGGAATAAAGAACCTAAAAGTAAAAAGAGATTCAAAATTAGTAGTAAAGTAAATTAGAGAAAAGGTAGCAGCCAAAAATGTGAAAATGAGATCCTATAGGCATAGGATTTGGGATCTGATAGAAGATTTTGAAGCTTTTAATATTGAGATAATACCTAGAAGTCAAAACTCTGAGGCTGATAGGATGGCCCAAATTGGCTCACAGTTTAACCCAGCAACTAGCCTATTGTTTAACAATGAGTCAGTAAAAGTTATAATGAGGCCAGCCATTCTAGACAATGATGAGAATTGGCAAGTATTTGAAAATGATGCTCATGTAGTCTCTTTCTTACAACAATCAGATGAGTTTGTTGATCAGTTGCAAACTAAAATTGAAGAGGCATATGGTGATTAGATTATACAATTAAGGACTAATAATCTCTCCAATGGATTGATCACCTTAGAAAACTTGTTTGACCCAGAGGATGTAAGCCTAGAAAAGAAAAGGTTCTAGGTAGATAAAGCAGACTATTCTGAAGTAGAGGTGAGTGATAGGAAAAGGCTAAAAGTTGGGTATTCTACAACTCAAGAAGAGAAGGAAAGACTAATCGAATTGTGCCAGAGATATGATAGAGTCATATCTTGGAGATATGAAGACCTTCATGGATATAATAGAGACATTATCCATCACACAATAGAATTGACTGAAGGGTCTAAACCCATCAGACAAAAATAGAGGCCAGTAAATCCAAGGATTGAGCCTCTAATGGTAGATGAGTTGCAGAAACTTTTAGATTCCAAAATAATATTTCCAATCAAGCACTCAACCTGGGTATCAAATCTAGTACCAGTTAGGAAAAAGAATGGAGATGTAAGACTATGTGTAGATTTTAGAGATCTAAATAGAGCATCTCTGAAAGACCACTATCCCTTGCCCTCCTTGGAACAAATTCTACAAACTATGGCTAGATTAGAGAGGTTTTATTTACTAGATAATTTCTCTAGATATAATCAGATTTGGTTGGTTGATGAAGATCAGTACAAAACTACTTTTACTACCAAATGGGGAACATTTGCATATGCTAAGATGCCATTTGGCTTATCAAATGTAGGAGCCACCTTTCAAAGATCTATGGATGTAGCCTTTGGTGAGATTATAAATAGGATCATCTTGGTCTATCTAGATGACCTCACTATTTTTTCAAAAAATGTTGATGATCATTTCAATCATTTAGAATCTGTCTTCAATAAATTTCAAGATTTTTGGTTATCCTTGAATCCCAAGAAATGCATCTTTGTTGTATCTCAAGGCAAATTATTGGGACATGTAGTATCTAAATAAGGAGTTTCTATAGATCTCAAGAGAATCATAGCTATAATGAACCTACCTCTTCTAGTAAATAAAAAGGTAGTTCAATCCTTTTTAGGGAAGATCAATTTTGTTAATAAATTCATATCTGATTTTATAGGCTTGGTAAGACCAATGACACTCTTGCTAAAGAAAGACCTGGTCTTCAAATGGACTATAGAAGGAAGGCAAGCCTTTGAAGAGGTCAAGAAGGCTATCTCATTAGCCCCAGTGCTTAAAAACCTAGATTTTTCCAAGCCCTTCATAATGTATGTCTATGGAGGAGAGTCAAGTATTGTTGTTGTCTTAACTCAAAAAAATGACAGGCTAGAGGCGGAACACCCAATAGCCTTTTTCTCAAGAACTCTCAGGGATTATGAGACCAAGTACAATTTTGTGGAAAGACAATCCTATGCCATGGTAAAAGTCCTTAAGAAATTTAGGCATCTGATATCAGGGAACAAAATTTTGATACTTGTAGCTCACCCAAGTGTCAGGGAATACATCCTGAAGGGGGGAAATTACTGAGAAAAGAGCCAATTGGATCACTGAGATCCTTGAATATGATGTAGAGGTCAGACCCACCAAGCTATTCAGAGGTAGGAGTTTTTGCCAATATATAACCCAAGAGCTTGAAAAGATGTTACCTGAGGAAGCAGATTCAGAAGGAGAGACAAAGACAGTGCTAAAAATACAAGAGGTTGATCAGGAATCTTGGGTCATAAGCAGGAATCAATTTATGAAAAATGGGATTTATCCAAGAGAACTCCCTTAAAATAAGAGGATATATTATAGGATACAGGGAGTTCATTTTTTTTAATTGAACAAGTCCTTTTCAAAAGAAATTCTGATGGAAAATTGTTAAGATGTGTAGAACAGGCTGAAGCTAAGAGAATACTACATGAAATACATCATGGAATATTAGGGGGCATTTTTTTACAAAGACCACAGCCATAACGATAAGTGAGGCAAGATATTTCTAGCCTACTTTATTTGTAGATTGTTATTAGCTAGTTAGAAAATGTCAATCCTGCCAGTATTATATGGGGATGAGGAGGAATGCAGCCATGCCCCTTAGTCCTATAATTATGGATGAACCTTTTGCTCAATGGGGTCTTGAATTCATTGGAATGATAAATCTAGTGTTCAGTATGGGTCACAAATGGATATTAACTGCCACAGCCTATTTCACCAGATGGACCGAGGTAGTCCCACTTAAGGAAGCAACAGAGAATGTGATCCTAGATTTTCTAGGGGGTATCACTACTCGCTTTGGGGCTCCTCACACCATCATTTCAGATAATGCTAAAGCATTCTTTGGGTCTAAAGTATCTGACTTTGCCTTGAAACATGGAATATATATAAAAACTTCATCTAACTATTACCCTCAAGGTAATGGTCTAGCAGAATCAACCAACAAGAACCTGATAAGACTCATCAAAAGCGTAGGGGCTGATCGTCACAAAGACTGGCATAAAGTGCTTAATCTAGCACTATGGGCTGATAGAATCATGCCTAAGTAGGTGATAAAAATGTATCCATATGAATTGGTATATGGAAAGTCTATTGTGATTCCCCTAAGCTTGGAAATCCATGCTCTCCAGCTAATCAAACAAATTGAAATTGAAGAAAATGGCCCCATGCAGGTCAGACTCATAGAACTTTTGGAAGTTTAGGAAAAGAGGGATATAGCCCATGATTCATTGATTAAGCATCAAGGAGTGGTTAAGGACTATTTTGATAAAAGAACTTTGAATCCTAATTTTGAAGTAGGCTCAATTTTTTTGAAATGGGATGCAAGGGCTGCTAAGTCGGGTCAACATACCAAATTTGAAGCGTTATGAATTGGCCCATATAAAATTTGCACGTGTAAGTAGAGGAATTCATTTGAGCTAGAGTCAATGGAAGGATAGCCTAAAGAGATTCCTATAAATAGAATCTATTTGAAGCATTTCAATTGACTTGGGTCTCTAATGTATTACAGTTAAATAATTTCCCTTTCTCGCATTGTTTTTTCATTGTTTTCCCACTTTTATTTTAAATAAGTGTTTTAAACACATGTCAACGGCTCTTTTAAAGCTATAATTTTTGCAATTTTGATCTAGCGAAATGTGGAGTTTTCTTTTTGAGCAAGATCAAAAGTCTTGGGGGTCACCAGTAACTATAGCAAAAATTCTTACTCTACGTTGCATTCAAATTTTTAGTCATGCACTGCAGTTTGTTCCTACATACCTTAGTCATGGCGACAGAGTTTTGGGGTAGAGAGTGGGTTTATTTTTTGTCCAAGAATTAGAGTGCAGTGGAAAGTGCCAAGTGGTAGTTGTGGAAGGCTCTGAACTACTTTTTCAAAAGAAAGCAGAAGTCACCATGTGTCGGCATCTAAAAGATGGTTCAACACTAGGGTTCAATGCCTTGGTTCAACGTTTTTGGTTCAATACCTTGATTAATGTGTAAATGGTGCACATTGTTGAACCTTTGAACCATTGAACCATTTTGGTTCATCGGGTAGTTCAAGGGAGTGTCCCAAAAACCAAAGGGGTCAAGTAACTTTTTGAAAGACAGAAAGGCATCGTTTCATTTTGTTTAAGTGCCGAAAAGTAGCGGAGGTCACCAAGTGTCACTTTCTGAGCCCCTTTCTACTCCATTCCTAAAATAAGTGGAAGATGCCACATACCCCTAGTAGGAGAAGTGGAAGATGCCATGTATCTTCCCAAGAACAGTGGAGGCCACCATGTGTCAACTTCTGAGAGATCATCTTCAAGCTTCATTGCCAAATAAAATTATGGTGGGTCTCGAGTGTTATTTTAAAGGGATGCAGAAGCTACCAAGTGTCACCATCCATAGGATCCTAATATGTGCCCCAAATAATTCTATAGCATAGCTAAAGAGAATCAGAAAATGCCACGTGTCTTCGATAAATTGGGTGGAAAGTGCCAAGTGTCATTCTCTGGTGCCTTCTAAGTAATAAGAAGAATTTCAGGAAATTGACTAAGTGTCCTCTTCCATTTCAACAAAATAGAGTGTTCCATGTATCTATTGTCGCAAAGCGAGATGGAGGGAAACTCGATGGGAGTTATTTCTGGTAGATGGAATAGTTCATCGGGTAGATTTTTGGGGGCCTACAAACATTAAAAGGGTCATCTGTTTGTCCCCTGTAAGCAGAGGTAAAATGGATAGTTAAGCGGCTAAGTAGATGATGGAATAAGAAATTTAGGCATGGAAGGAGGTACTAGACATGAATCACCATGCCACAGTCACGGCAGTTCCTGATAAGATCAAGATACATCTAAGGCATTGAAAGTGTCGTCTGTTTGTCCCCTGTGAGTTAAGGGTGGAGTAGAATTACGTGGGAAGGGGGATGATGGAAAGAGACATTTGAGGCTATAAAAGAAGAGGGAAGATAGGAAAAAGAAGGGGGGATTATATAGTTTGAGACTTGCTAGAGTTTTTGGTTAGTAAATATCATTTACTTTTGTCTCATTTTCTTGAATTGTAAAGTTGATGTAACTGTGCATGTTTTTGTGCCTTTTATGTGGCTGAATGAATTGAGAAGATTGAACTCTATGCCTTGGTTGATATTATCTATGTCATTTTCAAAGGTAGTCTATACTATAGATTTTTTGGAGTTGTGATTAGGAATGTCATTTGCTTTTGTCTCATTTTCTTGAGTTGGAAGGTTTACATAATTGTACGTGATTTTTACGCCTCTTATGTGATTGGAAGATTCTTATAAGAAGATTGAAAACTATTCCTTTGTTGATGTTTCTTGTGTCTCAGTGAAAGAAGCCTCTGTTTTGAGCCTCTATTTCTATTATTTCAATCTTTTACATTGATCATGCACTTGTCTTCTCTTAAATGTAATCGAATCTTATATATAATTTCATTGTGCTCAATTTAGGATTAGGATTACACTCAAGTGCATCGCCATAGTTAGGTTTCAATTCTTGTATTTGTGTTTCTATTTAATTTCCTATCCCTTTTCCCCCAAACACTTGATATAAAAGAAGAGACTAGCTTCTCTAAAATCTAGAGGTTGTTTCAAGCCGCAATGTCCCACAGCTTGAAACTTCCCATTGTTGATTGATTAGAATCAAGTGCAATTTTCATCATCAACACTTTCTTAGGTTACAAATCAATCAATCAAATAGAGGGATATTCATTTCACAAGCTAAGTACATAAGAGAGATGTTGAATAAATTTGAAATGGAAGATTACAAGGTAGTTATCACACCTATGATCATAGGGTGTAAGTTAAGTAAGGAGGATGGATATCCAAAGGTCAATCAAACATCATATAGGTCAATGATTGGAAGTTTGCTTTATACTAATGCATCCATACCAAACATCATGTAATTAGTAGGTCTTGTGAGAAGATTTCAAGTATACCCAAAGTAAAATAATTTTCAAGAAGTCAAAAGGATATTTAGATATCTCAAGGGAACTATTGAGTTTGGGTTATGGTATCTAAGGAGTAAAGAGTTTAACTTGATAGCCTATATATATGCAAAATGGGTAGGAAGTCTAAATAATATGAAGAGCACTAGTGGAGGAGATTTATTTTTAGGAGAGTTCCTAGTATAATGGATAAGTAAGAAGTAACTATCTGTGGCATTATCTACTTGTGAGGCTAATTAAATTGCATAAGTTTCATGTTGTACTCAAGTCTTATGGAGTATGATAGTCCTAGCCTTATCTATTTTGACAATACAAGTGTCATATGCATCTCAAGAACACATGTCATGTACTCAAGAACTAAGCATATTATCATCAGGTATCATTTCCTAAGAGAGTATGTAAGTGAATAAGTGTTAAACTTGAATATGTTTCTACAAATAATCATATTGCATACATTTTAACCAAACCACTTTTAAAGATAACATTTGAACATCTAAAATAGGATTTAGGTGTAATTCTTACCCTTATCAGTCATTAAGTAAGTCAAGTTTTTAGGGGGATCAAATCATGTTCATTAGATTCAATATTAGGTAAGCTATGCCAATAAGGTATGCATGGAGATAGGGGAGCATGTTTGTATAATGCTCCATTGATTCATTATCCTGTATGTTGAGTTTTTTATTTGTAAGAGGTGTGATCCAAGAAGTTGCAGGTCCATGTTTGTCACTAATGTCAAAAGGGGAGAAATATCATAATGAGGGAGAAAATTTATATTGAGATAATTTTTAGAATGGTTGACATCAATGTTAAAGGGGTAGATTGTTGAGTATTGTCAATGATGTCAAAGGTCCAACTTATAAAGGTTGATGTCAAAGGTGATTAAGAATAGTTTCTAGTGTGTGATGTGACAAGGTGCATTGAAATATTTTTTACATGAGAGATTTTTTTCAAGAGATAAAGATAAATAGATAATTTTAAGTCAACTAATGTCTTAAATTTGCATGAAGGTATAGGCTATTATTGTCAAAGTGCATAGGAAGCCTAATTATGAACCTATGCATGACATGAAGAGGTATGTTCATGAAAAATGAATTAACACAGGCATGTTAAGGTTGTATGTCACTATTTTATCATGTATTTATGTTATTAAAACATTTATGATAGTTTTAAGGTGAGCTTATAGGGCTAGGACTTTTAGTCTAAGTTTGTACCTAGACCAGTCTTAAGCCCTGCCTAGACTAATGAGGTATGAAGATCAGATTTCAAGGAAGATATGCATATGTGAGAATGTGAATAGGTTATATAAGTTGTTTTAGTCATGTTTATAAAGTTTGAGATCAATATTTGAAATAAAAATACATGAATCACTATTTTAATATTTTTTGAGCTCACAAAATGAGGTCTCAAACTTGAGAAGCACTTTCAAACATTCGTTGTAACCTGTAACCTCTGCATGTGAGTCTAATTTATTAAGGAGAGATGGGTAAAGGTCTTATATAATATATCTAGTACTTATTTCTAGATTCAAATGGAAATCCTTTATAAATAATTATTAACAGCAAAACCTATGTTAAAGCTCCCTAAAACCCTAATAAGGACCCAATAAAATATTTTATTCAAAATATATTAGGATGGATTAAAATAAATATATAAGATATTATATCATGTATTCAACTCTTCCAAGTACCTCCAGGTGGTTTTTATTGGTCAGATGAGAGATAAAATGCACATATATAGGCTTATTTATCAAGAAGTTATGTAACTCTTAAAAATTGTTTTGGTTAATAAAAGAAAATGGATGTTAGAAGAAGCTAGTGACTCATTTATCATGTCATTTATGATTTATGGATAGGTTATATCCTTCAATTTTTCTATTTTTTTCATCCAAGTAAGCCAGTCATAGATAGACCTAATGATGTGAATAGTATAAGACCCAAGCAGAGATGAAGAGATAGATTTGAAGGTTTGTGAATGATATATTAATGAAAAAAAGTGAATTAAGAGATTATTTATGAATTTTAAGTCATTTTCATGCTTTTAATAATCTTTTGAGGTTAGTGTATATGGTGAAAAAATTTCTTGCAAAATGGCATGTCTAGTTCAAATAATATTATGAGATATAAGGTCAAGAAATTGGTCTACAAGACCAGTATTTTTCATTAGAACATATGTTTTTTATATCTGAGGATGTTCTATATATATCATAAGACCATTTTTATTCATCAAGAGACATGAAAAATGTGTACACATGCATTGGAGGTCTAATTCATCATGATTGGTTTTTGAGGTGAATTGGTAGTTTTGTGTAAGTGAGTTGCAAAGATATTCTTGAGCCTTTATCTCTTGAGTGAATGTGTTCCAAGAATTTGGTGATTACCCTGATGTCATCTAGAATCTATCTACATTTTTCATTTTTCATATCTTAGTATTTTAATGGTGTTTAAGCTTCATTTTTTCAAGATAGACTTTTCAAGTACAGAGGCCTAATAGGGCAATTTGTCCTAAAGGAACTTTCATGGTATGAATCAAGGGTACAATTCTAATCAATCATGTAGCAAGTTAGAAGATTTTTTTGTCTAAGTGTTTGAGTGGTTTTCTAGTTGTTATATAAATCCATCTAGGCCCAAGAAGATCAAGTTTTGATGTTAAGAGGATAGACCTAATACAGTTAGGTCTCCATGAGGCCTAAAAGAGGAGTAAGGCCTAATTAAGTTGTTGCAGACCAACAAGGAATAAAATTAAATTTTAATCATGTCCATAATATGTTCTAAGACATATTATATGGCATACCTAAGATTTTTAAGGTGTGTATCCAAGAAAATAGTGTGTGACCATGAGACTAGTATTTATACAAGGTAGTTTAATTCTATTTGAGTGTATGCAAAATAAGAAAATAAAATATTGCATGGATGAGTATAAAGAGGTCTTAAAATGAGACTATAATATAAGATCATAGGTGTGGTGATAAAAATTCATGAGATGGTTTAGTTTATGATGAGTCACTTAGGGAAATGGTGCTTCCTTACAAGTAGGTGCTTGTTAAAGCCTAGTCAAGTAGATGCTTGACTTTATTAGGGTTGGTGATTCAAGTTGAGTTGGTGCTCGATAGAATTTAACATTTTGTTTTATAGTATTATATTCCATTATCATATATCATAGTGGGATTTATTTCCCTTGAGGGTTTCATACTCATTTGTGTGTTATCTTAGTTCATGCTCATCTCAATGGTTCTTTATGTTTTGCTAGATCATTATGTTTCTTTCATAATTCATGAATGATTGAGTATAATTGAATGAAAGTTTTTAAACACTAATTCACCCCCCCCCCCTCTTAGTGGTTGTGCTTCCATCATTATAGTAATAAATTTCATTGAATTTTTTTTATAGATTTTCCCTTGATTTAATGATAATAGAGGATGTAATAAATCCCTAATTGAGCATGAAAAATTTAGAGGAAAACATAAGATTATAATAGATCAACCTCTGGTATGGATAAATTTGTAGCTTTGGAGAAGTTTGATGTCCTCAAAACTCTTTGGATCCAAATAGTGGTTTGAAATGGATAAGAATAATTTATTGTGAGGGTTTTGAAATGTTGAAAATGAAATCTTAGACCATGTAATGCCATTAAACTATGGCAAGTCTAGGGCTATATGTGGTTGTATTGTGTCTTACATACCATTTATATTATCTTGTCACATTTCTCTATGTTTTTAGTATGTCAGCCTAAATAAAAACCATGGATAAGCAGAGTATATATATGAGGTATTAGTTAGTATTTAATCATCATATTAAGAATTGTACTATCATTTCATTGTTTGGATGTTTCCCCCTCAAAGTGGCTCAGTTAAATTTATCAAGAATTTTTATCTTCTATAAATTATTATTCTACTCTTATTTATTTTATATAATATTATATTATGATAATATCTAAGTAATTTCATTACAAGTGGTATCAGATCTTTGATTTAGACAAGTTTTGGACATCTTTTTTCTCTGAATCTAGTGTTGTGTGTCTCATGTGAGTTGAAGCATCAAAAAACATAAGTTGTGATCTAGGAAGAATTTAATTTTTTCATCACTATATTATTATTCAAAGTGATTTTTTAATAATAATATTTAAAAAGTCTAGAAATTTTTTAACCTTATGCAAATTAGTAGTCATTGGATTCATCTCTGTAAGACGATCATAAAGGTATATTCTATTAGTAAACTTTTTGGGGTGAAAATATTTTCCCTTATGCATACTATTAGTCATTGGATTCATCTTGGTGAGCTGATCATAATGGTCTCATATGTTGATACACTTTTTTTGGGGGCTAAACCCCTCTCAGGTTTTGTGTATGGCTAGTCCTAACACTTGTAGACATGGGAAAGAGTGAGAAACTCCTTAAAATAATCAAAAGGATGATATGGAATATGTAACTTTTGATTCATGTCTGTTGGAGGTAGTTTGTAACTTCAATCATAGTTACATGGCATAATGTATAAATATGGTATCAATGTAGTTAAAGGGGACATCATGGGGATGAGAGGGGACCTGAGTAACATTCAAGATCAATTTCAATAATTAACTAGGAAATTTTCCAACTTTATATATTAGTATTGTAAAATAACCCTCCACCACTCTAGTTTGTTTCTTCTATTTCAGACAATCACATCATTAATCCAGGTTTAAAGTTGATATTTACAAAAGTGGACTTGAACAAGTTTGAAGGTAATGAATTGAAAATTTATTTAATCCACATAAAAATATTGTTCATAAAAGGTGTTCATGGTCTCTCTATATATATAAATAGATAAATTCTTTTGGTATTGATGGTTGTGTGCTCAAAATAAAAATAAGGGTCTCCTAGTTTTCTAGTATGTATTTTCTACGGAGATATAGCTCCATTATCACAATAATGTCTCAAAAAACTACTTTAGATAGCTTGTCAAATTATACCAAATATTGACTTTAAAGGATTATATTCATCAATTTTAAAATATTTCCTTATGTATGTTAGACATTACTAAGGAAAATTTGACTGGGATATTTTTGTATGGCCTCAAAAATAGCATACAATAATAATTTTACACGTCTAATCCCATTTCATATCTAAATCCATCACAAGGACATGCATGGTAGAGGAACAATATTTGATTAAACAAAGACCTTTTAATAATGTCTATGAATGCACTTTCCTGACACCATCACTTCCTCAACTTACTAGATTGACCACTTAATTTAATAATTTTGGGAATATTGTTATATTATTCCTAATTTAGTTAAAGGGTATGAGTATTAAAATTATTAGATAAATATGCAATAATTAAGATACTAATTTTTATAATTTTATTTCAATTTGAATTTTTCTAATACTAGTAATAAGGGTAAGAAAACAAGACTTAGTTGGAAATTCGCTGATATGACTGAGATAGAGGTTGAAATTCACTATGCAAAAATGAGACATTATCATAAATTAGGATTTGGAATTCATTTAGTGAAAGGATAAGAGTACCGAAAATAGGACACCTTGGCATCTAGTGTTATAGTCCACCTCTACCACTATTTTCCTAAAAATTTGAGCTTTCTAGGTTTTGTTCATCAAGTTTGTGTGACCTTACCTATGAAGTTTTGATAGCTAATAGTTTGTAGAGCTGGTTTTATCTTCAAACCCTACACTTTATTATTCTTTGACCAAATTTGATAAAGAGGGGGGTTAGTGTTATAATATTTTCTAAATGTGTTTCCACACCCCTTGTGTGGGCACGCTACCTACATACCAATACTCTGAAGAGGGATCAAGCTATATGTAGTTCTCCCACTTAATGTACTTTATAAAATAGTGTGTATGAAGATACAAAATGCTAAACTAGGTGTGGTTTAGATGACTAAGGATTGGTGTAAGGATTTAAATAAGATAGAAATAGTATAGAATGGTTGTATGTAGAGAATAGGGAAATATGCTTGAGCAGTCTTGCTTGTATTCTTATTTGTTTTGTGATATTGTCTAAATCTTTCCAAATGATTTTTAAATGGGCTATTATAGGGATCTATTGGTCATGGGTTAAATGCAATTACACTAGATCGACACAATGAAGAAGAATCAAGGAAAAATGGTAATATGGGTTCAAAATGTGATTAGAAAAGAGCACTAGAGAGGGGACACCCTAGGTTTTAGTGCTATAGTCCAAGTTAGGCTCTATTATACAGAGGGTATAGGACTTGGGGGATAGAATAAGAATGGAAAAAGGGTCCTAGCTAAGCTATAATGAGGTCTTGAAATCTTACAAATGAATGGGAATCAATGAAAAGGTGCCTAGAAGGTTCATGAAAGTAAGCAAGAGGGACTTATGGGATGGATGTCACAAGTCATACTCAAGTTACCAATTTTTACATTTTATATGACTACATTTCCCCCCCCCACTCCTTTATTCTATTGATGTAGTAAAGTGAAATACTAGGATAAATGAAAAATAAAAAAACGTACCTAAACTTACCTAGAAGAGTAAAGCTCATGAAGTTATTGTGATGTTGGGTGTGTATAGAGAGAACACACTATGAAGTGTGAATTTGTAAGAGAAAATAAAGAGTAGATCAATTCTTACTAGATACTCTATATTTAAAATAAGAATGAACAAAGTTAGGTAAGAGAGAGAGGGAGAGAAAGGAATGAATACACCTCACCAAGTACATAAACCAATACAAACCCTATTGTGATACTGAGTAATGTTGGATGATGTTGTACCAAGATTAATATCACGAATCGAGTTGAGTGCTCAATTAACCAAGAGTGTCTTAAGAATTCAAATGTTGGCCCTTTAAATCCATCATCAACCACTAAGTGAAGTTATATGATCATGAATGTGTTAATCATTATTTAGACTGTGTGTCCAATCTCTCTAAATAGGTGGCTCAAGAATACAAAGGTTGGTTAGTCCTTTAGCTCCATCATTACCTCGTGAAGTGAAACTATAAATTGATACTACTATGAAATGTGTGTCAAATGAGATGGCTCCTAAATCCCATTAATGATCTCTAATCTAACAATGTTAGTGTGGATAGTTGAATGTATGTTGGAAACTAGGCCACTCTTGGCCATTTGAGAGATATAGATTAGGCTTTTATGAAATCCACTCTAAAACTAGTGCATTAGGCTTATATGAAAGCCACTCCAAAATGTGGAGGTTAGGCTTATCTAAAATCCACTCTGATGTGATGCCAACCACCTATAGATGGAATAAGACACACAACTATTGAGAATGTTTGGGTAATGTTAAACTTGAACAAAAAAAGAAAATAAATGTGCCATGTACATTGCCCCCAATCATTGGTGTCTGAAACATGGATTCTGATCTAGAAGTTATACCAACTACCATATCTAAAACTGAAAGTGAGATCCATCATGCCATGTAAGATGCCCCTTATATTTAGATTCTCTAAGAAAAAGTGTACTAAAAACTACTGATTTTAAATTGATCTAAAAGTGCAAAACTATAGTTAAACCTACTTTTATGCCTGCTTTTAAAAAATATACTTTTTCTATTATTTATATAGGAGCACCAAAAACAAGACACCTTGGTGTCTAACATTTTTATCCATGTTTAGCATTGTTGTCTTTGCTAAAAATTAAAACTATTCTAGAATCATCACTATTTTTATGGTATGTTCTACCTAGTTTGACCTTTGATTGTTGTTTTAAGTGTTTTAAAACTAATTTTTTTACCATTATGAGTTCTAATCTTTGTTAAAAAACCCTATTTATTGCCCCTTATTCTAAGGGTATGAATGAAGACCCTGTAATGATTGCCCTCAGAATAAACATCTCTTCAAGTGTGTTATGCTACAAATATCATGATATAGCAATGATAATCAACAAGATATCTCAAAGAAAAACATGGTTTATAATGGGATATGATTCAATCAACAAGGGTATGCCTAGATAGATATAATAATGTAATATCATGTGTAATATACTAAATTGAAACTAGAAATGAAAGTCTCATTAGTTGTTAGTTGGCAAGGAGGGATAGAGCATGATGTTCATCATGACATCCAAGATAGCAAGATAATTCATGATGTGGATCATGGCATTGCAAATAATTGAAAATAAATCAAGCAATAATAACACAAGGCAAGAAGCAAGAAGAATACAAGGGTGGCCAAGAGGATAAGAAAATAAGGGACATGGGCAAATGTCACTCAAAATAGAAAGCAAGCATATAAGGCATTTTAAAATTCTAGATACACATATAATTGAAAATAAACAAGGTTGGCATGAAATCCACAATAAAATAGAATATTACAAGCAAAGGACATTGAAAAATGTCCTAAAGCACACACATGAATAGAATTAAAGGAAATTGGTAAATGTCGTAAGGCATATACTAGAGACAAAATTGAAATTAATAAATTCAATCAATCTAGCTATGCAAAGAAAGAAAGAAAATCATGTAAAGATTAGAAATATAATCACATATAACTAATGAAATAAATAATGTGAAATTATGAAATACATGTAGTATAATACTAGGCATATACTAAGAAAACACATGAGTGCTATTTACTAGTGAGTGTCGATAGAGTAATCTATGTAAACTGGAAATAATGTACATCAACATGATAACTAGAGTGTGTGGTATAGGAATGACATAACTTGGATGGTGTAATTATGTAGAATATGCCTTCATTGGGTATGTATGTTTATGTGTGTCTCTATGTAGAAGTAGGATGCCCCCTCAATGGGTAGAGTAAAGCAATCAAAGAGATGGATGCCACTACACACACTTAAAAGAGCTCAAGTGAATCATGGTAATGTAGATAAATTGATAAACAATAGCATAAAATAGAAAATGTAATTATACCATAGTATTATAAATATAAATCATAGATAATGCATATAATCAAAAAAATTGGTGTTTTGACATATTTGAATGTTTTTAGAATTTTGATATGTTGTATTATTTTTGTATTTTGAGTGTTTTTGAGCTATGTATAATCAAGAATAAGAAACTATGTATAGGTTAAACTGAAGTGAAATGAAACTAACCAATGAGTCTCATGGGAGACTCCCTATCATGGTGTCCTGTATCAAGGAGATGAATTATGTGTGATCATAAAGCATGATGGAAATGCTGAGACCGTGGCTCTAAAATTTGTATATGTTGTAAATGCTCTAAAATCCTTGAAGTAAAAATAGAGTGTGTGGTACCCATATAACTATGAGAAGTGGATGTAACTATAGGGATATTAGGGACCCATCTAGTAGTAAGAGAAACTCTCTGGCCATGTGCTCTCTGAGTAAATGCATGAGATCTTAATGATACTACCCTAGGTGTGAACACTATAGTTAGAAGTTTTCTAGAATATTGAATCTATGGAGGTGTATGTACTCTCTGTGTTGGATATGGATACCTCAAATGTGTCTAAATCAGAGATGTAGGAAGAACTATAACTAGTGTCAAAACTAAAAATGGTGACAATGTTAAAACTAGTGAATGAAAAATAGTAGATGGCTCTTAAGTGGGGAGTGGTAAATCATATGGAACTCCACCAACTATAACAACTTGATTATCATGAATTAATTTCATGTATATATGAAATATTAAAGGTAATACTCAAATTTTATGAATCTATAGTCGACCAAGTAACATATCAAAGACTCTTGCATTAGTAATAATAGTGAATGGTGTGGTCACACGTGTTAGACCAGCCTATAGATGAAGTATAATCTCACCCAATGAAATATTTATGTGCCCACTAAATATACTAATAACTATGTTTGTCAAGGTAATATTCTACTCTAAATATCCCAAATACTTTAATAATTTTGTATTGCACATGTTCACACTTGATCCATTATCTATGAGAATACTATGAATATGATGATTATGAATTTAAGCTCTGATAAAAAGTGCATGATAATATGAATCATCCTCAACAATATCCTAATATAAGAAAGAGATGGAAGGTCTAGTTGACACTTTGGAATTATATACACCAATCACGTTACTCAAAGGATGTGTCTTAACTGAAGGTGCCCTATATGTATCTGGTGGTGGATGTGCATGATATGCATGGTGAACCCTTGATGTGTCCCTTTTCTCTTGTTTAGAATGCTATAAAAAGGGATTTAAGAAGATTTTCAAAGCTTTATCCTATGTTTTATTTATTTGAGGAGGCTCAACTGAATTACCAATATCAATATGATTTCTATTTATCAAATCTTGTATCTTGTGTCTCAAAATGATGCATCTATTTTTTGTATGTCTTGGTGCCCTGTGAAACTCACAAAATGCATGTTGATCATATCCCCATCAAAGAGGTTTTTTTGGTCCAACTTCTTGAATAAGAGGGAGAAATATGATGTTAGATTATAATAGCTACTATATAAATATTCCTAGAGAAACTGGTAGATTGGTAAAGGTTCACCAAGGAGGTGCTGATAAAACCATAGGTTGAAGGGGTTCAGAAGCTACATTAATTATCAGTTGATTATGACTCTTGTTATCATTAAACTTGACTTTGTATGGGACTTTGTTTTTCCTCTTTTTTGTTGTTTTTGAGATACTTGTGTACTTGAGTTTTCTCACTGAAATTAGTTTGACTTCTCTTTCCTTTAGTGTATGACATAATTAAGTGAAGGAAGAAAATCTTTTGAACATAATTGATTCATGAAAAGCTAGTAGAAGACTCTATGTGAAGAGATATTGTAACGCTTGATCAACCATGGGGCTAGTCATATTATCCAAAATAGTCTTGTATCAAAGAACATAATATGTAAGATGCTCATTTGACCTTTGTTTCTATTGTTCAACTTGGGCATATGAAACCTTCACCAATGTTAATACTAAAATGAGCTAGGAACATATCAACTAAAAGATTGAATGCATTCACTGACTGATTTGGTAGACTATAGAACTATTTTAAATCATAATAATTTAGGCTCCATGGAAATATCTTGTTAAATAGTCAATCATTTGGTACATAGTCCAAGAATGCTATGTGAAAATCTCTTAAATGTGTCTATGGATCACACTTTCCATTATATACAATAAGCTTGGGTTGAATAAAACTTTGTGGCAAAGGTGTAAAAGTAATGTGACATGCCAATGGTGTATGTAGTACAGAAAAAGAATATAAATCATACATAGGTCTAGAGGCACCTTGCTCAAGATGTATCATCATGGATTAAAGATATATTATCTCTTATACAAGGGTTACCACATCAAGAAACAAAGATGTACTAGCTATAACTGGTGGCATAGAGGCAAGTTGGGCTACTATAAGGGTTATTGAGACATAGTTACCCCCATAATGTCATTTGTAATTAGTTGTTTTGAAGGAATAAAAGACTCAACTTGTTTATCATTTTTTATTTTCATGATATATTATAAAATATGAGTAAGCTCTCAAGGTTGGTCCTAGAGACTTTCTAAAAACCTTTATGGGATCAAATCTTTGTTGAGGATGACTTCATTATTAATAATTGGTAGAATTTGATCAAGAGTCTAATGTGGTGGATCATGAACACCAGATTTTGTATCATCATTATTATTTTCATGCTGATCATCATCAAAATTATCCTTATTGAAATTGGTGTAATCTGGATGTGTAGGATTTATAGTAAGAGTATGAGCTAGTTTATTATCCATGCTATATGGTCAAGTTAAAGGAATCTAGGTGAATTCAAGAGGGTTTCCACTAAGTCTTAAACTTCATCTCAAAGGAAGATATGTAAGGAACTTAGGTAGCATAAGGAAAATAACTTTGATAATAGTAAAAAAGATTAAATAGGTATAATCTAAACAAGGAACTAGAATATGCATAAATGGATACAAAGCTCACAAACATGTAAGGTGATACCTCAAAAAGAAATGGGACCTAGTATATGTAGCTAGGGTTTTAAAAATGATTATTTTGAAAATTATGATGAAAATTTGAAATTTAAAGTGAATTTTTGAGTTAGATATACAAGTAAAAAATTAGAAATTTATTGAAAATTTTGTGATTGAATGGGACCTAGTATATGCAACTAGCATTTTGAAAAAAAAATATTTTTAAAAAGTACTATTGAATTGTGAAATTTAAGGTGAATTTGTGATTTTAATATTCTAGTAAAAAATCATAAAATTATTGGAAAATTATTAAGAAAATATCGAGACCTAGTATGCGCAACTAGGGTTTGAAAGAAAATTATTTTAAAATTACTAAAAAAATTTAAAATTTAATACTAATTTTTTATTTTATTATGGAGGTAAAAAATTAGAAAAATAGAGGATAAATTATTAGGAAATTTACTCTAGGGTTTTTAGGGTTTTTATGCGTAAACAAAGTAAGTCAGGTTCACCAAATGATTTAATTTTTTTTAGAATATTAGTGTATTATTCTTAATTTAGTTAAAGGGTCTAAGTAGTAAAATTAGTAGATAAATATGTAATAATTAAGCTACTAATTTTTGTAATTTAATTATAATTTGAAATTTTCTAAAAATAGTAATAGGGGTAAGAAAACAAGACTTAGCTATAAATTGACTGAGATAGAGGCTAGAATTCACTATGTATGACTAAAATGTTATCACAAATCAAGATTTGGATTTCATTTAGTCAAAGGATACAAATGAAAAAATAGGATACCCTGGTGTCTGATGCTATATTTTACCTCTGCCACTATTGTCCTAAAGATCTAAACTTTTTGGTGTTCACCAGATCTATGTGACCATGCTTATGAAGTTTTGACAGCTAGAAGTCAATAAAGATCCTTGTAAAGCTGACTTTGTCTTCAAACCCTAGAATCCATTATGCTTTGGCAAAATTTGATAAATAGGGGGGCTGGTGTGTGCAAGATCACTAAATGTGTTTCCACATCCCTTTTGTGGGCACACTACCTACAAACCAATATTCCAAAGAGGGATCAAGCCATATGTAGTTCCCCCACTTAATGTGATTTGTGAAATAGTGTGTATGAAGATGCAAAATGACAAAATAGGTGTGCTTGAGATTACTAGGGACTATTGTAAGGATTTGAATAAGCTGGAAATAGTATTGGATGGTTGTATGCAAAGAATAGGGAAATATGCTTGAATAGTCTTGCTTGCTTTGTGATATTTGTTAACCCTTTCCAAATGATCTTTGAATGGGATTTTATAGGGATCTATTGGTCATGGGTTAAATGAAATCATGTTAGGTTGACATAATGAAGAAGATAAATCAAGGGTAAATGGTCATCTAGGATCAAAATGTGATTAGATACGAACACTAGAAAGGGGACACCCTAGGGTCTAGCATTATAGTCCAAGTTGGGTGCTATTATCTAGAGGGTATAGGACCTAGATGGATGAAATAATCATGGAAAAAGGGTCTCAACTAAGCTGTAATGAGGTCTTGAAATCGTAGAGATGACTAGGAATTAATGAAAAGGTTCTTAGAAGGGTCATAAAAGTAAGTAGGAGGGACCTATGGGATAGATGTCACAAGTCATACTCAAGTTACCAATTTTTGAATTTTACATGACTACACCCCTCAATAAATTAAGGATAAGTTTTTTAAAAAAAATTATTTTGGTTATGCTATAAAATGAAGCAAAGGACATCATTATGTTGAAAATAAGATATTTTGCATTGAAGGTACCAATGAGTATGATATATATCATGAAGCCTTAGGTGTGGGTTTGGATGAACCTGAGGATGACTCTAAACATTCTCAACCTACTATTTCTTTTCATGAAATTTTAAATATTATTACTTCTCAAACTCTTAAGGAAATGGGTTTCCTCAAGAAATATAAGGTAATTATGTTTATTAGCTCTAGTATTATGCAAAAATTCATCAATAGTAAGTTGGTTGCTTGTTTAAAATATTTCATTTACCCAACTCCAAAAGTTTAGGTCATGATTGTAGATGGGCATACCATCAATTTTTTAATAAAATTCCATAATATTAATATTTCTATGAGATAATACCTATTATATTCTCTTATGTTTTATATTATTATGAGAGGGTATAATACTATTCTAGGAGTGTAATGTCTCACCACTTTGGGAAATATTAAAATGAATTTTTTTGAATTATTCATATGCTTCCATTTAGAAAGTAAGACTTTGAAAATATGTGGATTATGAGATAAATCTACACAACCAATTAGTTCTCATCAAATGATGAAGATTCTCAAAAAAGGTGTTGAAGAATTTATATCATGCTTAATTTTCATAAAGGTTCAACCAACCAAGGAGTATACCCATCCTAATTTACAAAATATGTTGGATGACCATTATTATTTTTGGTGACATGCCAAAAGGACTTCCACCAATACAAACACATGATCATGCCATCAGACTACTTCGTAGAGGTACACCACCCAACATTAGACCCTATAGATATCCCTATACCTAGAAGAGTGAAATTGAAAAGATGGTACAAGGGATGTTGGAGGTAGGAATAATCTAACACATCCAAAGTTAATATTCCTCCTTAGTGTTCATGGTGGAGAAGAAACATGACACTTGAAGGATGTGCCCAGATTATAGATAACTTAATAAGTACACCATAAAAGATAATTTTTATATTTAAGTAATAGATTATTTTCTAGATAAATTTCATGGTGATATTTATTTTACCAAGTTATATCTTAATTATAAATATCATAAAATTATAATCCATGAAGAGGACATACCTAAAACAACTTTAAAAACCCAAGAAGGACATTATGATTTTATGGTCATGCCTTTCAGCCTCACAAATGTACCATCTACATTTCATAGTTTGATGAATATTGTTTTCTATAATTTTTTGATAAATTTTGTATTTATGTTTTTTTATGACATCCTAATTTATATTAAAAATTAAGAAGACCATTTGAAGCATGTGAAACAAGTAATCTATGTTTTAGAATAACATAAGTTTTATGTCAAACATTTTGAATGTGTTTTTAGAATTAAATAGGTGGAGTACTTGGGTCATATGTTTTCACATGAAGGAGTTAAATTTTATCCTTAAAATATCCAAGTGATCATGGATAATTAGTCTCCTAAGACCCTTAATAACCTCTATGGATTTATGGGGTTAAGTGGTTACTATTTCAAGATTATCAAAAATTATTGTAGCATCATAGCCCCACTCACATTTTTGTTTAATAAAGACAATTTCCAAGGATTTTGAATAATTAAAAATGGCTATTTGCACCACTCCATTTTTTCTTACTCCTAATTTTTCTAAAACTTTTATTGTGGAATTTGATTCATCAAGAGATGGCATGGGGGGTTATACTCATGTAATAACATAAACATCTTATATTTGAGAGTTTATAATTGAATGTAAATAATAGGATTAAGTCAATATATGATAAATATATGATGGATATTTTGTATGTAGTCAAATAATAAACACCTTATCTAATGAATCATCACTTTTAAATAAATACTAATCATGATAGACTCAAATATTTTTTATAACAACAATTATCTTTTGAATAACAAATAAAATGGTTGACTAAAATGTTAGGATATGATTTGTAAATACTCTATAATAAATGTAAATATAATGTGGTGCAAAATGAACTATCTATAAGGGATGAATCAATTGAGGAATTGCTATGCATAATGACTATTTGGTAGGAAGATTAGCTAGAAGAAGCAAGATTAGAATGGGAAAATGATGGTGCTAAACATTTTTTCATTCAAAATCTTTAGCAGGATTATAGGGGTTCTAAAAAAATGCATGGAAGGGTAATGCATTATGGTATAAAGATAGATTATACAAATTTAGTAATTCTCTCCTCAGACATATAATCCTTGAAGAACTTCAAGCATATCCAATAGGTGGTCACTCAAGATTTTTTAAAACATATCATAGAATCAATCAAGATTTATTTTGGAAAGGACTCAAGGGGGTGTCCATAAATATGTTGTTGAATGTATAGGATGTAGATAAAACAAAGGTGAAACCATTAAGACCCCAGATATGTTTTAGCCATTATCTATCCCTATCCAGCATTGGGAGGTGGTCTCCATCAATTTCATTACTAGATTACAATGGTATAAATGTTATCATGGTAGTTTTGGATCAAATCACCAAGTACAATAATTTTTTCCATATCACAACCATTTGTTGCTAGTATAATAACTTTTACTTTTCTCAATATAGTTTAGAAATTGCACGGTACTCCAAAATCATTGTAAGTGATCAAAATCCCATATTTATTAGTAATTTTTAGACTAAATCATTTGCATTTTTTTCACTAGTTGTCTCATAACTCATCCCATCACCCTCAATCTGATAGATAAATAAAGGTAACCAAAAAATGTCTATAAGGGTATCTCTATTATTTTTCTCCTAACAAATGAGATAAATGGGTTTATTTTCTACCACTTGTTGAAAGGTGGTATAATACTTATTTTCATAGTTCATCTAAAATGTCTCCCTTCATGGCCTTGTATGGATATTACCCCTATCCATAACTTAAACCTTAAAGGTCCATCTTAAGGTTCTAGATATTAAGTAACACATTCACCATCAATAGGAGGTATTCACTAGTTTACAAGAAATTTTAGCCATGACAAAAAATTGAATGAAATAACAAGCAAATCAACACCATAGTGAGAATTTTTTTTTAAATAAGTGATTTAGTATTTATATGGTTAAATCCATATAATAATATGTATTTGAAGCAATATAAAAAGGATAAAAAGTTGTCACTAAGTATTATGGCCCTTATCATATCCTTTAAAAAATTGGTAGGGTGGCCTACAAGCTATAAGTTCTTATTACACTCGCATGCATTTAGTATTCCATGTTCTTGCTTGAACAAGGTAATATGACATAGAGTTTCTACTCAAACTAATTTACCTAAATTATATGATTAAGGTAGGTTTATTCTAAATATTGAAGAGATCCTTCAAATGTGCACTTAGCAACTATGAATTTGATCAAATGGAAGAATCTACATTGTTAAGATGCAACATGGGAGTATGAATCATTCCTAAAATAACATCTAATGTTACCTCAACATTGAGGGTAATGTTTTTCAAAAGAAAAGGGGTATGATATGCCCTTAACCTATGACATGTATATGGATATGTGTGGTTGAATTGTGGCTTACATACTTCATACCTCTTTTATTATCATGTCACATTTCTCTATGTTATTAGTAAGGTCAGCCTATGAAAAAACCATGGCTAATTAGAGTATATGTAGGAGGTAGTGGTTAGTATTTGATTAACATATTTTGAATTTTGATCTCATTGTATTGTTGTGGAGGTTTCCCCCTCAAACTGTCTAAGTTATATTTATCAATCATTCTTCTCCTCTATCAATTATTGTTGTGGATTTATATATTATAAGATTATTTCTATGATATAATATTATATTTTGAAAACATCTAAGTAATTTCATTACAAAACAAATAGTGATTCATAGATATTCTTTATACTAGGTTTCAATTAATTTTTTATATTTTTCTTAGAGACCTAATCAGGCTTCAAATCAAGAATTCCACTATGTTATATTTCTATGTATCTTCTAAGTTTAGTCAAGCTTTGTTCACCAATTAAAATTGTGTTTAATAATTTTATAGGTTTCACAAACTTAAGAAATAATTTATGTCTAATTTACACAACTTTTTAGTGCCCTTGACTCTCATAGACTAATTGTTGATTTAAAACATGATTAACACTAATTTTTAGTGCATTAAAATCTCATAGACAAATTTGGGATTAAAAACCTAATTAAAATTTTTGTGAACTATGTTCCATTCATCAAGGCTCACATTCTTATTAATTAGGGTTTTAAACATTGCTTTTCACTAAGTAGAATTATTTTTGACCTCCAAATCTTAATGTGGTTTTCAAACCTACTTTGCATTGTGAAATAATTCATGGATCCTTAGATACCTAGTCAAGCTTGGGAACTTGTTTTACATTGTAGATAATGTTTTTAAGTTTTAAAGACATGATCAAGTTTTAAAACCTGATTACCATTACATGGAACTTCTATAATTGAATTTTTAATTGTATTTAAAATTTTAATTATAACTAAGTGGAATAACTTAAAAGTCTCAATACCTAATCACATAAAAAGGTTTAATTAACACTAAGTGTCTTTTCATTTTAAGTTCTAAGACCTAATCAACTAAAAAGGTCTAATTAACACTGCTTGTTTTTCCATTTTAAGTTCTAAGACATGATCGACTAAAAAGACCCAATTAACATTACATGAAAACTTAGGTGACTCCTATAGATATATTTATGATTTAAATTATGATTAACACTATGGTATTTTTTACTTTAAAAAACCTCTAAAACTCTCACTTAGGTCTTGAAGGTATTCAAAAATTTCATTAGTGTTTCAAATAGAACTTGAATTTTTAATCTTGATGATTGAGATAGTGAAAATTAAGAGATATTGAAGTATCAATTTTCTAGTGAAAACACATATAAATACCCCATCAAACCAAATATTAATTTTAAAACATAGTATATTACAATTTAACAATATAAAAATGCTCAACCTACTTAGAACATTCAAAATCAAGTGATCCATTCTGCAAGAAGACCTATCCTTGAGAGGCCACTTAATCAATTATTGTTCAAAGTTTTTAAATGGCCACTCTCTACTATATTTCATCCTAGATTAGTCCTATGAATAATTAAGAGTGTTCCACAAAGGAGTTTTTATTACACTCCATAATGGGTCTGAAGAGTCCTAGAGTTCATCATGTCAAAAAACTATAGACACTATTTCTGAATTATATAATACCTCAATCTTGTATATTTTCAAATGCATATCATGGATGGACCTTCAGCTTCTAGACTTTTCGCATTGATAAAATAATTGCATACACTCTCTTTATGCCAATTTACTTATCTCTTAGTCTGACCAATTTTATTTTGATGACTCAAACCTTCTATCATGCTCAAAATGCTATAAACCTACTTATCTTTTGTTTCTATAAGTTTTAGACATATGCCTATTTTCCAACTACCCAAACATTTACATCCAAGTTAGATTCCTACATGTATGAAAGTGTCCTACCCTAACATGAATGTATAGTGCCCTAAAAGTCATCTAATTTTCAAATGTAATGTATCCCTATGGTTAGCCTAAGTGATTTAATGTAGGATCTCTCTCTCTCTCTCTCTCTCTCTCTCTCTCTCTCTCTCTCTCTCTCTCTCTCTCTCTCTCTCTCTCTCTCTCTCTCTCTCTCTCTCTCTCTCTATGTGTGTGTGTGTTTGTGTGTGTGTATGAACCCTCATTAACTCCTCACATTACATGGGCCTAGTAACTCACAAGGTAAAATACCAAAATCATTTAATCAATCATTCAAGTGAGAAAACCTTCCCTATTTTCTTGTATTTCCATATCAATCATAGGGACAACACATATATAGGTCTTAATTATAACATAGGATTACAAAGGAGATCATTAGTTTTCTCTTGTAAGTGGAATACAAATCCCAAATCAAATAACTCAATAAAAAAAATAACTACCTTTCTTAAGTACTTGGGTGAGAAATAATGTAACTAGATCAAATACAACTAGAATATAAATAAAAGACTACCTTTACCTTCCTTATTAAATGGTGTCTATTAATTGGCACATAAGAGTGTTCATTCTTAGATTTTGTGTCTAATGGAGTCGTTTGCCAATGAATTTTCTTTATGGGAAACACATCTCCTTGTCCACTTGTGTTTTGGCTTGGTTTGGCTTGGCATGTGATAAAAAAATGAATTTTTGTAGAAATAATTTGGCATTAATTATTTGCACAAAAAATCTTGTTAGATAATTGAAATGGCACTTGTATTTATAGGTTTTCAAACTAACCCTAACTCAAGTGTAGTTAGGTTCAATTTAATTATGGTTAGGTTAGGGAGGGGATAAGAAATTAATATTTGGGATAGAGATCCATTTATTATGGCTCACCATTTCTAAATTTGAGGCATTTATGAATATATTTCTAATTCCTTGCTTTGAGGTTGATGACATCATCATGACCTCATTTTTATTGAAAATTCCTTTTTATAAAATAGATATTCACTAATTGAACATGGAATTTTCACTTAAGTAGTTAGTTAAATTTACTTTGTTAATTAATTTTGCTTTGGGTTTTGGCATTTTAGGAATTAGTTTAGTTTCATGCTTAATGGGTCAAAAGTCCAATTTATTAATTTGTGATGTCATAATTTTACAAAGGATGAATTTGGGGGAGGTTATCATTACGTATAGGGTAATACCCCAAATAAGGATTCCTAAAAACTATTTTGGGTAGTTATATTACATGTGTAAGTGAAATTGGGACATATAGTGACTTTTAGGCTTAATTTGTATTATTTGGTGGAAATCAATTTAAAGTAGATTTAGACATGGAAAGCAACCAAAAAGGAGTTTCTATAGTTTTCCCCTATTTGAGAAGTCATTATAAGACACATGCACATTAAAATATTTTAAAATAATGAAAAATCTATGAAGTTGAATGGTTCATACCTCGAAGGGTGGTCAATTATCCCTAAATGCCTCTTCAAGGGATCAAGATGCAAATAGAGTCATCAAATAATTCCTCAAAAAGAAGAAAATGACACAATCTAGAGGTAATGGATGATGAAAAAATGTTTTTCCCAAAGTTGTTTAGAAACAATGGCATAAGTATGTGTCCCACTAGAGTAGATAAGTCAAAAAATAATTGGGTAGTTATAATCATTGGCACAGTGGTTTGCCCCAATAGGGAGGATAAAGCTTTAATTGGTCAAAAATAATTTTTTGTGTTTGAGTAAATTGGAAAAGGGAGCTCATGAAATAAATCCATAAATAGAGTGATGATGAGTAGGTAGAGAATAATAGCATGATTCTATAAAAAAATGGATAGTACAAAGATGCATGTTATAAGTAACATGAGATAGGTCCAAAAAATAGTGTTGTTAAATAGGTCTCTAAAAGTCTCGATAACATGGTCTGGTAAAAATAGTAAATGTAGAATCAAATGGCATAAATATAGAATACATGTATGAAATAGATATCTCACAAAATAAATTGGGGGAACCTTAATTCCTAGGGGTGTGAAAATTTCAAAAAAATAGGCTATATATTCACCCCATGCAGCGAAAAATTTTAATTTCACCTAATCCTTTACAAATATTAAGATCTAAAATCATGGGAAGAAGTGATGAGAAATGACACATGGATGATGATGTTGGCATGTGGGAAACAAAGTGAGGGAGTAAATATGACCACCACATGATGAACCTCTAATAAGTGACCTCAATTTAGCTCCTTAGGTCATTTATTATGCATTTAAGGCTAAAAGTAGGGCTAAAATGGAAAAGTCACCATTTTCATAATAGGGAAAATGACAGGTTCAACCAACATAAATGATGATATTACCAAAAATAAATGGTGACATCATAAAAAACACCATATTTCACTAATTTGATGACTTTATGAAAAATACGTGAACTCACCACTTTTGTGTGGATTAAAAAAATGATTTCACAAAAAATCACAAAAAATGCTTATTTGGAAATTTCACTAAAAAGGGGTAAAGTCATAGTTTAGGGTTAAAGGGAAAATAATGACTTCACCATAAACCATAATTAAAGCATTTTGGTTATCAGGAAAAATGATACCTATAGGTAAACTATTATGTACTTTCACCTATGTAGATATTAGCGTAGATTAATGCTAAGCTTGTTATGCATACATGAGTGGTTCACAATAATGATAGCATGGGAGTGGTATTCTCATTGTTTAAGGATGCCACATATATGAATGAAATATGTGTTTGCATTCCTATATGCCTTAGATTTATTAGACATTGTATAGATGCCTATGATCTAATAATATTGAGCATACTTAAGTTCATTGGAAGAGTTATGGCACTCTACAACATCTTCATTCCACCTACCTACTAGGGAGGCTATGGTTATATTATAGGATACTTAGCATAAACTAAATCTACCCATGAGAGGTTGTATATTGTTATAGATAGATCTATCATGATATAAATTTTTTTGGATGACTTGAGTGGCTTCTTAGATATTCTCATGATACATGAAAAGGTTGACAGTGATCTATTAGAGATATACATAGACTTGTAGCCAGATGACCTAGCCCTAGATGACCCTTCACTACCAACTTTGATTGATAGGGAGATTGTTGTAATTATGTCCACTATCAATGGAATATTTTTGCCTAACAATATTGGTCACTTTTTTCACATGGGCCTAGGTGGATTCATTTGTTCAATAATGGATGATGTGACTAGGTTTGTTTTAGGGCCAATAGTATTGACCCAATTGTATAAATACTTACACATGGTAGCCTAATGATGAGGTTAGAGTATCATAAATTATAAACTAATTCATATTTAGGTATGTAAACATATCACTATAGATTACCTATTTGGTTAGAGATGGGTCAGATACCCTCAAGAGCCATTAGCTTATGCATAGGTTCAGACAGGTTCAATTTGCAGGGAACATCATGGTATGATATACTAATACCAATGTATGTTTGACAAGTTGAAAGTTGAGTTCTTTTTTTTCCATCCTTATATTATATATCAGCTTTAGTGTCTATGAAATAGATGGTATGTTAGCTTCATGATGACCATGTACTTCTTAACAGGGAGACAAACCAATGTTATTGAGGAGTACTAGCCAGACCAAGTGTTATAATAGTTTGGCATGCTATAGAATGTTCTTGTAAAGCTGAGGTGGTTTTCTCATTCCACCCAAGATATTAGTTACACTATCTAGTGATTTTTAGGAATATAATAGTGAGCATTTATGGGGTAGTGCCATGTGTTCTATTGGCCTACAAAGGAGGCCTTACAAATGTAGGTGTGACACTAGAGTATGTGCATTGGTAGGTATAGTTTGGTCTATTAATATTGGCATCCCTTAGATAGGTAGTTGGATAAGTCTGATAGCTATAGGGCTAGGGACCTATGGATGTGGATGAGATCAAAGCTAAGGCAAGTAGCAAGGCTAGTGATATTAGTAGTTAGCATAGTAATGGGGGTGAGGATGATGGTGATGAGTATGATGATGAAAGGGATGTTGTGATGATACCTAGGCCATGATGGTGGATATAATTTATATAAGTATAGAATGTACATATTTTGATATAAGATAGTTAGGGCCATCAATTACAACTAGAGTAGCAAGGGACATTCCCATTTTGGAGGAGGAAATTATAGCTAGGGTAAGCAATATCTAGGGATTAGAGAGGAGAGTGGGTGAGTTATAAACATAGTTATATATCAAAGATGAGGATATGACTACCCTTAAATCTAAGATTGTTGGACTAAATGTAGAGATGACATAAATGGTATAGGTATATACATAGGTATAGGTAGAGGTAAAATAGGATTAGGCCATATCAGGTAAGGATTATGCCCTAACAATGTATAAAGGCTCCAATGTGAGCGAGATGAGGCATGAGTTTCCAAATCATAGGAAAGATTTTTTAGGATGGTCTTAGAGATATTTTGGGCTAAGTATAAGGCCTCCTATTATTGATGGACTTATGATATAACAATCCCTAGAGATCATCTAATTATTACATTTGAGGTATGGGATGTGCATAGGTCTGGCAGTAGGTCATCTATATCTAGTATTAAGACATATGGGATAATAGTGTCAAGTTATTTAGTACAATAGTCACCACCACTAGAACCACCTCCTACAATACCTATGGACTTTAATAATTAGAGATGATTGTTATATCTCTTTTTCATTTTGTATTTTAACATCATGATATGTATATATTTACAATGTATATGAAATCATTTTTTGAGATACATTGACACACATATTTCATCCTTAGAGTCCTTTGTACATAGACTATTATTATTTTGATATATGTGATGCTCTATTGATTATCATGTTGATCTCATGTTTAGATTGAACTATTTTTCATTGTGGATGTTTATTTTCTATATAAACATGTATTCTCTTTCATTTATTATATTACCATGTATATGAGATGATACACTATTTTAATCTGATTATTTTATATGACTTATATATATGCTTAATTGGTGATGCATGTATATTAGCACATAACATAATCATGGTGATTTGGTTACTTATGGATTTTGGTTTTGTTTGGGATATGTCATTTGTGAACAAGGAGAAGTACTACCCACTGCATTATTAGATAGATCCATTGGCCTAATTTTTTTTATTATAGATTATTATATTAGGCATCATAGTTATATACAAATATAATAAAAATATATATTTTAAGCATGGAAAAACTTAATTTAAATAAAAATATAAATTTAGAATTAATATATGAACAATTAAATACCAATTTTAAATATAACATAAATAAACTAAGTGTAAGAATAAATATAAACATTCACAACTTAAGTGCAAGATATGGTTAATCGAGACTCAAGTGTAAATAAAATATAATATACCTACGTCAACCATGAGAAAATAAAGGCACAATCAAATCAAAATTTCAACAACCAATTAAAATAAATAAATAAACAAATGAAAAATAATAATAAACAAATAATCTAATAAAAATAACCAAATAACTATTGAAAGGAACAATGTTAGTTATTAACCAATTAAGATTTAACAAAACAAACAAATACAAATAATACACCAAGATAAAAATTTAGTCATCAACCAATTAAAAAAAGAATCTAATGACTAAAAAAAACACAACCAATTATCATCTAAGATAAATCATGGTAATAAACAATCAAGTTAAAACAAAATCAATAAATAACCTAATTTAAGGCACAATGAATGAAAGGCATATGAATAAAATGAAGGAATTGGATACTAAAATGCAATGAATATTTAAAATAATGTACATATAAGTGAAAACAACTAATCTAAGGAAAAATAACAATCAATTAATCTAAGTTGAATTAAACAAAAAACTAATCTAAAGCAATACAAAATAAGCAACTAATCTAATTGGTTGTGGATGTGTAAAGAAGTGTTACTCTTGGGTACAAGATTTCCCCTATGTTATAGGTAGAAACAATAATGTAAAATGGCATAAGGTTGTCCCTAATCCATAGAGAATAATTAAAAAGGTAAAATTACATAAGGTTACCCATAAGCTATATGGTGTAATGGCACATGAATGAAAAGGGGGAATAGAAGAAATAGGAAAGGGGTATCCAAGCTAAATCCAAATGTGCTAGGAAATTATATATTACCTACATAGTCCCATGGACATAAGGTCCAACATAGACTTTAGGATGAATCTATTTCTCTCAGGATGTGGGATGGAAGGAAAATGATTATAAGCAAGAAAACTTGCTCATAAAATAAAGTAGGGATGGGATCACCAAATGGAAAGAGCATAAAATAAGAGAGGTTGATGCTCACAATTATGAGAACATTAGATAGAGGAATTCATGAAATGGTGAGAGTGTGGGTAAAGGAAAAAACAATTCTAAAATATAAGAGATGATCACTCATAAATGAGCTTGGTTCATAATGATCACTATGTCTAAGTTTTGGAACAAGAATAAGCTCATAAAATGATGAGAGCATAAGAGGTACATGATTTGAAAAATAATGAGAGCATAAATAATTTAGAAAATGGGGAAATCATATGGGGACAAACCTAGAGGAAGGAATGATCCAAGATAATGATGAATGAAATCAATCATTAAAATTGGTCGAGCTGACTCTAGATGTACTAGGAAATTATATGTTGCCTACATAGTCCCATGGACACAAAGTCCAACATGGACTTCAGCCTAAATGTAATTTTCTTAGAATTGGGATGAAATATTATCATAAAATGAAATAGTCAAATGGAAATGGTCATGATGGGATCTAAATGAATGATTTAGTTATACATGTTATTAGGAGATGCACGTCCTAAGTGGCATGGATATAATCTAAATGTCCTAATGTTAAAGGCTTGTTTAAGAATTTTCTATCATATATCTATGTTTTTGGGTTTTCTAGGCATCTCAACTCAATAAAGAATTATGAGACACAAAATGGGATAACTCACAAAATGGTGAGAGATTGGCTTAGGTTACTCATAAAATGGCAAGAATGCTACTTAAATTACTCACAAAATAGTGAGATCATTGGAATAAGGGTGGTTGAGCTGACTTCAAAAAATACTTAATATTATCTACATATTCCAAATGAACCTCAAGCAACTTCAGTTCCTCTTACATCAATGAATGTTTGGAAATGTTTCCAATGTTGTGGGTTTTTTTATATCTCAACTCAATGAATAATTACAAAATACAAAATGGTCTAACTCATAAAATGATGAAAGCATGGAAAAAGGGGTGATCGAGCTGACCCCAATGTAAATTGAGCACTTCATAAACAGTCCCAAAGGACCTCAAGCCAATATAGTTCCATCATATAGTAAAGGATGTTACTAGGTAACAACAAGTTCATAAAATAGGTGAATGTAAGTGTATGAAATAGTGATGTGACATTATGGGTAAAATGAGTTGCCCCTAGGATATAGGTAAAAATAACAAGGGTATGTGATACTAATTTTCCCAAAGGTGGTTAGAATCAATAACATAATTAATGAGATAGAATGCGACAATAATGAAGGATAAAATTTCCAAACCATTGTCATACTACCCCAAGATATTATCTTTTCTAAAAGAATTGTAAGACTAAATCACGTAATAAAAAATAATCTAAATCCAATCACTAAAGTGAATGAAGTACCAATGGATCAAAACTAAGGTCAAAATGGTGGTGGGGGAAGGTAAACAACTTTGGTCAATAGGAAAGGTATGGGAAGAATGGTATATGATATGGTATCAGGAAGGTCATGTGATTGTACAACTTAATTGATCTTCATAGAAAATACCTTGGGTATCTCAATAAAAATAGTGCTTGAGATGTATTATGTTCATTGGTTCACCAAGTTCATTTCCTTTAGGTATAGCCAACTTGTATACTCTAAATCCATAGTTATCAATAATCACATAAGGTCCTATATGTTATGCCCTTAACCATTGGTGTGTCTAGGGATATGTGTGGCTAACTTATGGCTTACATACCTCTTTTATTTACCTGTTACATTTCTCTATGTTCTTAGATAGGTTATCCTATGTAATAACCTTGGCTAAGTAGATTATATATAGGAGGTAGTGATTAGTCTTTATAGAATTATGTTAAGTATTTATTTATTAGTGCAATATTATCCAAGTGGAAGTTTCCCCCTTGAAGTGGCTTTGCTATATTATCCAATATTTTTTTTTAATGTTAATTATTGTTGTGTGATCTCTCATATTTTCTTATTCTATGCAATATAAAATCATTCTATGCAAATTTCTAAGTAATTTCATTGCAAGGGGTATCAAAACTTTGATTTGGGCAAGTTTTCTATAGTGTTTTTTTTAATCTGGTGAGGTGTGGATTTTAGGAGTGATGAGAGAGAAAAAACATAACTTATAATATGAGAAGAATTAATTGTTTCCATCGGTGCAATATTGCTCGAAATGATTTTTGAAAGAAAACATTTAAATAAAAAAGTCTAGGAAAAACTTTCCTCTTGCATAATTATCATCATTAAATTCATCTCGATGAGACAATCAAAATAGTATATTTTGTCAGTAAAATTTTTTAGTACCAAAATTTTTACCCTAGTATGTAAAGGTAGTCATTAGATTCATTTTGACAAGGTGATCACAATGGTACCATTTCTTGGTACACATTTTTTGGCATCAAAACCCTCTTGGGGTTTGTATATGGAAGGTTTGGGTACTCAAGGAATAAAAGGGGGGAAAGAAACTCCTAAGACTCCTATTGATGACATGTATTTTAAAACATCAAATCTGATGGTTTCTCAGGTTCAAGTAGACATAAAGAACTTGGTGAGGCATGATGACTTTGTTGCAGTCTAAGCTAATGTTTTAGAGATGTACAAAGAGATTAATGGGGTTCACAATGAATTAAAGCATATCACTAAGCAATTGGCTACCCTTACATCTCAATTTTAACCCAATAACCCTCCACTTTAGCATTCAAATCCTCCTCTCAACAACTCCCATGCTGGTATGAAACTGATGTTGCCAAAAGTGGATATGCATAAGTTTAATGGTAAGGATCCTCTCACTTAGATTACCTAAATTAAGATTTTATTTGATTTGCATCAAACCCCTAGTTCTCAAAGGGTGAAAGTGGCATCCTTGTATCTGGAACCTAAACAATTCATTTGGTATCACTAGTTATGTGCTCAAAATAAAAATAATGGTTCTCCTATTACCTAGACTATTTTTACTGAGGATTTGTCAGCTCATTATTAGAATAATGTCTTTGAGAACTATTTTTTCCAATTATCCAAGGTATAATAAACAATAAATATGAAGGATTATATTCATCATTTTTAGAATCTCTCTTTATGGGTGGAAGATATCACTAAGGAATATTTGACTAATCTATTTTTGGGTGGCCTCAAAGATAACATCCGATTCAAGGTTTGAATGTCTAACCCAAAATCTATAGCAGAAGCTATTTGTAAGGCACACATGATAGAAGAAAAAGAGATGGTCAAAAAGAAAGCTTTAACTACTGGTCATGATTGTAACTTTCCCACACCATCATTTCCACAGCCCACTAGATTAACAAAATGAAAAATTGAGGAGAAGCAAGCTAAAGGGTTGTGTTATGGTTGTGATAGCAAATGGAGCAACGACCGTCATTGTGATGAAAAGAAGTTGTTTTACATTAAATGTTCCAATGATGATGAAGATGATGTAGAAGTACATGATGAGGATAAAAAAGTTCCTAGGGAGGAATCTGAAGACTCTTAGCCTATTATTTCTTGTCATGCCCTTTCAAGTATTAGTTCTCCCCAAACTCTTAAGGTGATGGGTTTCCTTAATAAATATAAGGTCACTATATTGATTGATTATGGGAGCACACATAACTTCATCCACAATAAGTTGGCTACTCATTTGAACTATTTCATTTATCTAGCTCTAGAATTTTAGGTTATGATTATAGATGGTGGTACTATCAACTATTCATGAAAATGTCATAATATTAAGTTGGCCATGGGAGAATACTTATTGGATTATCCTACATTTGTTATTCCCATGGGTGGCACTAATATTGTTTTAGGAGTCTAGTGGCTCACCACTTTGGGCACTATTGAGATAAATTTTCAAGAATTATTCATGCATTTTCATTTTGAAAAAAGGACATTTGAGATAAAGGGATTAAAGGCTAAATCTCCACAACTTTTTAGCTCCCATCAAATTACAAAGATTCTTTGTAAGGGTGTTGAGGGATTTTTAGCTCATTTATTTTCTATGGAAGTACAACAAACTAAGCTATCTCCACCTCTTGATCTACAAAAAATAATTGATTCTCATTCTATTATTTTTGGAGACATGCCAAAAGGACTTCCACCTAATTTCACACATGATCATGCTATCACACTTATTCGTAGTAGTACACCACCCAACATTAGGCCATATAGGTATCCCTATACCCAAAAAAGTGAAATTAAAAATATGGTATAAGAGATTTTGGATGCAAGAATCATTCACCATAGCCAAAGTGAATACTCTTCACCAGTTGTCATGGTGAGAAAGAAAGATGACACCTAGAAGATGTTCCCTAACTATAGAGAACTCAACAAGTATACTATCAAAGATAAGTTGTTTATTCCTATCATTGATGATTTTATAGATGAATTGAATGGTGCTCTTTATTTTACCAAGTTAGAACTAGGTTATGGGTATCATCAAACTTGGATCCATGATGAAGACATACCCAAAACCACTTTTAGGACTCATGAGGGCCATTATGAGTTTTTGGTTATGCCTTTTGGTCTAAAAAATACACCATCTACATTTTAGAGTTTGATGAATACTATTTTTAAGCCATTTTTTAGGAGATTTGTTATGGTATTCTTTGATGATATCCTCATTTATAATAAAAATTGGGAAGACCATTTACAACATGTGAAATAGGTACTCTCCATTTTGGAGCAAAATCAATTATATGCTAAACCTTCCAAATGTACTTTTGGGGCTATTGAGGTGGAATATTTGGGTCATCTAGTGTCTTATGAAGGAGTGAAAGTGGATCCTAAAAAAATCCAAGTAATGGTAGACTAGCCAATTCCTAAGACACTCAAGCAACTCTAGGTATTTTTTAGGCTTATTGGTTACTATCACAGGTTTATCAAAAATCATGGTAGTATTGCAGCCTCACTCACCTCTTTTTTAAAGAAAGACTCCTTTTAGTAGACTGACGTAGCTACCTAGGCATTTGAATAATTGAAATTGGCTATGTGCACTACTCCAATATTGGCCACTCTAGTTTTTTCTAAGACTTTTGTGGTTGAATGTGATGCATCTGGGTATGGTATGGGTGTTGTACTCATGCAAGAAGGTAGACCACTTACATTTTAAAGTAATCAAATAAAGGGTAAAAACTAGTACAAGCCCATCTGCAAGAAGGAAATGATGGCCATTTTGCATGTAGTCAAACAATGGAGACCTTATTTGATGGGTCATCACTTTTTGCTAAATAATAATCATGATAGTCTCAAATATTTTTTATAATAAATATTATCATCTGAAGAATAATATAAATAGGTAACTAAGATGTTAGGCTATGATTTTGAAATAGTCTACAAAAAAGTTGAGGATAATGTGGTGGTAGATACACTATCCATAAAAGATGAATTAGTTGAGGCATTGCTATATGCCATAACTATTTTTTAGGAAGATTGGCTAGAGGAAGCATGATTAGAATGGGAACATGATAGTGCTACTCATGATTTGATTTAAAATCTTTAGCAAGTTTTAGGTGGATTTGAAAAATTCACATGGAAAGGTAATGCATTATGGTATAAAGACAGATTTTACTTGTGTAAGAATTCTCTTATTAAAAAAAAAATCTTCAAGAGCTTCATGCAACTCCAATTGGGGGTCATTCAATATTTTTGAAAACCTATCACATAATTAAACATGATTTTTTTTGGAAGGTGTCAAGCGAGATGTCCAAAAATATGTGGTTAATTATATGATCGATCAACAAAATAAAGGTGAAACCATCAAAACCCTAGGTCTTTTACATCCTTTATTCATCCCTAACTAGCATTTGGAAGAGGTATCTATGTATTTCATTACAAGGTTACCAAGATCTAATGGTCAAAATGTTATCATGGTTGTTGTAGATCATCTCAGTAAGTATGCTCATTTTTTTTCATTATCTTAGCCATTTGTTGATAGTATAATAGTTGTTTTTCTCACTATAGTTCAAAAACTGCATGGGACCCCTAAGATCATTATCAGTGATAGAGATCCCATTTTTACTAGTAATTTTTAGACTGAGTTATTTACATGTTTGGGAACCCAATTAGTTCATAGTTCATCCTATCATCCTCAATCTAATGGACAAACTGAGGTAGTTGACAAATGTTTAGAAGGATATCTCCATAGTTTTGTTTTTGATAAATAGGATAAATGGATTCATTGGCTACCACTTATGGAATGGTGGTATAATAATTCTATTCATAATTCTTCCAAATTGTCTCCTTTTGTGGCACTATATGGATACCACCCTCCATCCATAACTTCAACCTTGAATGTCTATCCTAGGGTTAATGAAATTGAATAACATATTCACCATCAATAGGGGGTCCTTGCAAGTTTGCATGAAAATTTAGCTATGGCCCAAAATCACATGAAGCAATAGGCAGATCAACACATAAGTGAGAAGAAATTTGACATTGGTGATTGGGTATTTTTTCACTTGTAACCATATAAATATATGTCATTGAAGTAACAAAAAAAGGATAACAAGTTGTCCCCTAAGTATTATGGGCCTTATCAGATCTTGTAAAAAATTGGCAGTGTGGCCTACAAGTTAGAGTTTCCTTCATCCACTCACATACATCCAGTATTTCATGTATCATTCATAAATAAAGTCATTGTAAATAGAGTTTCCATTCAAATATAATTACCATAATTTGATGAGGAAGGCATTTTTTTTTATCCTGAGGTGATCCTTCAAAGGCACACCAAAAAACTACATTCTAAAGAAATTATAGAGTACCTGATCAAATGGAAGAATCTTCCATGTGAATATGCCACTTGGGAGGATGAAGCATTTGTGTATCAACATCCAAAGTTTGTATAACATTGAGGACAATGTTGTTTCTAATGGGAGGGCCTTGTTATGCCCTTTACCATTGGTATGCCTAGGGATATGTGTGGTTGAATTATGGCTTACATACCTCTTTTATTTACCTATTACATTTCTCTATGTTCTTCAATAGGTCAACCTATGTAATAACTTTGGTTAAGTAGACTATATATAGGAGGTAGTGGTTAGTCTTTATGGAATTATGTTAAGTATTATACTATTAGTGCATTGATGTGGAGGTTTCCCCCTTGAAGTGGTTTTGCTATATTATCTAGTATTATGTTTTGTTATCAATTATCATTGTGTGATCTCTCATACTTTTTTATTATGTGTAATATAAAATCATTCTGTGTGAATATCTAAGTAATTTCATTACACTGTCCAATTAGGCATGAACTTGTCTTTATTATTTTTCTTGATAGTGGTTTTATTCTATTTTTATTTGATTAAAAGATAACTAAGCTCTAATTACATGTGCTTCATATGCCTATTATATTGACCATGTCATCATTTTGGTATACTTTAAGTCCCTTCATAGTGGCCATGAATTGTTTGTCTATTATTTCTAACTCTTGTAAATGAGCTACTATAATATCCTCATTATCAAGGATGTGTTTCAATGAAATGCATAGAGAAGGAAACTCAACCTCAATAGGAATAATGACTTTAGTGACATAAACAATGGAATATTATGTGGATCTTTTTAGAGTGTGTAAATTGGTATGATAGGTCCAGAGGGCATGAACTATTTTCAAGTGGCAATCATGACAAGTATCATTGATGATCTTCTTAAAAATAATGACAATGGTCTTATTATATGCTTCTAATTAGCCATTACCTTAAGGGTAATATGCAATGGAAAAATGTTGGGTAATGTTGAACTTGACATAGAGGGATTTGACATCTTTATTTTTAAACAAACCACCATTATCTTTTATAATTATAGATGAGATACTATAACTAAAAACAAGATAGATGAAGATGAATTTGTAAATTTACTTGCCTATTACATAAGTGAGGTGAATCACTTCAACCCACTTAGTGATGTACTCAATAGTGGTAAGGATATGTTTATGGCCATTTGAGGAGGTGAGGTTAATAGTCCCTATGATATTGAGTCCCCATGTTGAAAATGGCCATAATGTAGTTATTATCTTGAGTGTTTTTATTGAAGCATGGATAAAATTAGCATGCCTATGACATTGTTTACATATTTTAATATAATCAATTTCATTTGCTTCTATGTTCAAATAATAATAACCAATACATAGTATTTTTTTGGTAAAGATAACCCCACTAGTGTGGAGCCCATTAACTCTTTTGTGAAATTCTCTCAATGCTAATCTAGATTCTATCAATGTTAAACAATGAATAAAAGTTTCATCAAATCTTATTCAGTAAAGTGTAGGTCCAAGTAAGTTATAGTGATAGGATTGGTGTGTGAAGTTCTTTTATTTCTTATGAGAAATGTCTAGTGGAATGACTCAATCATGGAGGTAATTATATAGTTTGAAATATTAGGTATAACTAGAACCAATAATATCATAGATCATTTCAACAATCAAGGATTCATGAGTAGGCACTAGAATATGTTAAATGAGGAAATGATAGTCTCTTCCCTTGTCCATATTGTCAATTAGAGAACCAATGGTAGACATGGCATCTACTATTTAGTTATTGTCCTGAGGTATGTATTCAAAATGAATGTGATCAATATACAACTTTAAAGTGTCCACTATGGCTTAATAAGGTACCATCTTGTCATATTTAGTCCAAAATTAGTTTGTAACATAATTAATGATAAGTTGTGAATCACCATAAAGCATTAGGTGTTGAATATTACATTATACCACTAGATGAATCCCCGTAATGAGTGCTTCATACCCATCCATGTTATTATTATAATAAGGAAACCTGATATGAAATGACTTGGTTATGAGATCCCCCTATGGTGTTATGAACAAAAATCCTACTCCTAATCCATGTGACATGAAAGAAATGTCAAAATAAATATTCTATTGTTTCTCTTCAAGGGGTGTTCCTACTATGGTCATGATAGAATCATCTAGAAATGCAAAAGTAAGTGGTTGAGTATTTGATATGGGAGATTTGTGAAGCTATTATACAGGTACCTATACATTAATGGCATTTTGGCTGACATATTCAATCTCAAAATCATCTAGAAGCATGATCCACTTAGCCATATAGCCCTGTAAATCTATTTTTGATAGTAAATACTTGAGTGGGTCTACTTCAGTGATGATTATGGCCTTATTGTTAATCATGTAATGATGCAAATTTTGGGTTAAAAATACCATAGATAAATAAACTTTATCTTTTGACATATAATTATGTTCATACACTACTAGTGTACAACTTAAATTATACACTACATGTTCTTTCTTGTGATCATCATGTTGGGCCAAAAGTCCCCCCAAGGTATTTTTAATTGAATATAGGTAAATTAAGAATGGCTTTTCTAGCATAAGTGGTAGTATAATAGGTAGATTGGCCAAGTATTCTTTCAAGTGCTAAAAGGCCTTTTGGAAGTCTTAATTCCATGAAAAGGTATTGATTTTCTTCAATAAATGAGTGAATGGGTGACATTTATCAAACAACTATGAAATGAATCATCTAATAGATTATATTTTGCCCTATAAACTATAGAGTTACTTTAAATTATAAGGTAGAAACATATTAGTAATGGCCTAAAACTTGGTAATATTAACTTCAATGCCTCAATGAAAGATAATAAAACCTAACATTTTTACTGAAGATGCACTTTTTGGGATTAAGTCTAACCTTATAATCATAAAGCCTTTCAAATATTCTTAATAGTATGGTTGGATGGTCTACACAAGTCTTAGATTTACCTAGTATGTCATCTACATAATCTTTGACAATATCATACATCATATAATGGAATATAATGGTCATGGCCCTTTGGTATGTTGCCCATATATTTTAGAGGCTAAAAGGCATGACCTGATAGACAAACATTCCCCAAGGAGTGGTGAACATTATCTTGTGTTGGTCTTTAGGTTCAATATTGATCTAGTTATATCCAAAAAATCCATCCATGATAGAAAACATTTCATACCTAGTTGTGGAGTCAATAATCATGTCAATGTTCAGCAAAGAAAAGTCATCCTTTGGGTAGGCCTTGTTAGTGTCTTAGAAATCAATTCATAATCTGATACCTTCTAGAGTTTTGTTGACTAGAATAATATTAGAGATCCACTTTGAATAATCAATGGGCCTAATACATCTTGCATCTAAGGGTTTCTCCAACTCTTTCTTAACCAAGATGGTAATTCAAGGATATTTTTTCCTAAGTTTTTATTTAATCGTATTAGCATCTAGATGAAATATAAGATGGTATAGAACCAATGATGGATCCAAACCCAGAAAAATAAAGTAATCCCATGTAAAAATGTCTATAAAATCTCTTAGAAGAGCTATAATAACTTCACTTTCCTATTCAATGAGGGATGCACCTAGTTTTATCCACTTAGGATCATCTAGAGTTCCAATGTTGACTTCTAAAGTATCCTCTACAAGGAGAGTAAAAAGGTCTTCTATGATAGTTAACAAAGATGTAAATTGGCTAGAAATGGTAAAGTCCTATGGTCAGACTAGTTCTTAAAGTTCCCCAAAATAGGATGAATAAGAATCTCCTAATGGTAGCAAGGGCCATGTAAAAAACACTTTAGGACACTCTCAAATAATTTTCCGAAAGCATGTTGCTCCTCTATAATGAGTTTAGACCCAAATGCAAATCCAGTGTTGGTAGTCTACTGAGCTTCATTCAAGGAAGGATGAACATCCCTATTTAGTGGTGCCAAAAATAAGATTGTCCAAGAGACTAGCCTTCTTTTTTTTTTACTTTTTCCCTAGTTTATGAGGTTTTCAATTTGGTACCTCAATGTTTTATTTTTTTTCTTTTGGATAAGGGTGTTCACCCACTCTTTGAAATAGGAAGTATGATCCAATTTGATAGAGAATCCTTGATTATGGTCTCTGAAAAGAACATTATCTCTTAGGCCCATGAAATCAAAAAAAAACTCATCATTCTTAAACTCATCAAGAGGTACTATGGATTATTATTGGTCCCAATCTATGATTTGATGATGACAAAGGACAAGTGGGGAATGGTGGATTACTATCATGATGGTATAAATGGTTTAATGGTCTGATAGGTTGGGATTGTCTAGGTATTCATATATACTATGATCGGACTCTATTTCATTGTAGGTATCATCATCACTAGTCATCGATGTAGGCATATGAACAAGATAGGTGGGTTCACCCCCAAGTGGTTTAAATCTAATACCATGAGTTCATTTATAATTTTTTATATAAATATGCTCAATAGTACCTTATTGATTTGCCCTAAAGCCTTTGCCTTCATAATCTTGGTTATCTATAATCCTGTTAGGGATGGGATACTTTTTAATTTAGTAGCAATCACTAAATCATCATTATATAACCAAGAATTATATTCCACAAGTGGGTCTTGTTTTTGGCTAGTAGCCAATGTGAAAATAATAGGCACTAGGCTATGATGTTTTTATTTTCCTTTTTATTACCATTTCATACAAATTGGTTTGGCTTTAGGCCTTCCATAAGTCTTTGGTTTTTATGAAATTTTATCTATATGGAAGGTATTATGTGTAATGAATTCTCTTAGACCATTATCTAAAATAGAAAAATTATTGGCAATTTCAATAGGAGGCATATATGAAGTTGAGGTAAGGTTGTTGGTGTCTATGAAATTAGGCTCTGTCAATTCAATAAGTATATACTTTTCCTTATTTATTATGATGTCTAGGACAAAATAGTAATTATATAACTCATATTCATATTTCACATGCTTTTATCATTTATATGGCTATAAGTCTCCATGAATATTTACCTCCATGCTAGAATGAGAAAATTTGATACACTGGTACAAGGTTGAAGGAATTACATAGATTTAGTGTATCCATGATCTCCTCAAAAGCAAATTATATGACAGATCTACATCTAGGATGTGGTAAAGTGTGTTATGGGTCAAATTCCCAATGAAAATTAGTAAACAATTTATTCCTTATGACTCTCATTCTTCACTATCATAGGAATTAATAGTAATAGTTTATGGTTAAAGATCAGTTGTTTTATATCCTATATGCTTGATTAACTTTAGAGATATGATATTAAGGCCCAATCCATTATCTATGAGGGAATGTTAAAATTTATGTATTATGACAACTTTAATATATAATAGGATATTATGGAAAGGGGCTATGGTTGATATATCACTTTGGTCAAAGGTCAATTACTGGCATGGGGATAGGTGTCCAACCAAAGATTGAAATTTGTCTAACATAATGTCATTGGGTACTTGTGATTGGCTCAGAATTTTAGTAAGAATATTTTTATGGATGTAGATGTGCACAACAAATATAGAATATAAATATGTGTAAGCATATTTTGTAATTATTTCATAATATCATATAATTTAACTTTTGCATTGGTAATCGGTCTACTCCTAACTAATATTGTGGACTAAATGGGTTCATTGGTAGAAAGTGGTTGTGGTCCTATAATGGTAACTTTATTCCACCGAGTTGTTTAAAGGACATTTATAATTATAATAAGGTTGAGGACATAGGATGCTAATTATTAATTATCAATGTGTTTGATTGTAGTCATATGCCAAAGAAGGCTTATTGATATGGGGAGGATGATAGGCATTGTTAAAGATTGGTCATTGGTGATTAGTTGTTAGCCTAGGGTTAATGGAAATTGTGGACATATGACCACCCACAATGTGACCTAAAATTTAATTATAGTCGTGTATGAATAAATGATAGGTTTGTTGGCTATTATGATCATTTTGGACTTGGTTCCATCCAATTTTTGGTTAGAATTGTTATTTTTTCTACTATTATTATTGTTTTTATTTCTTTTTTTTTTGTTATTATGGTTATAGTAGTGGCCTTAATTATTTTTGGTTTTTATTGTTATCACTATGTTATGGAAAAGGATTTTGGTAAATACTTAGGTTTTGATTGGAAGTAGAAGCCATGTTATCCAACTAGATCTCTCCATTTTCCAACATGTTCTCAATGAGATGCTTCAAATGCACACACTGGCATATCAAATGACCATGAACATGATGGTATTCATAGAAATCATGCCCTGTAGAGAAATTAGGGTAAGGCACACCTTTGAGAAAGTGTTTTGGAATAATCCAACTAATCATATTGGTTGTGGCTAGTATATGGAATACTGCTTAAATGGGCTCACCCAAGTCATTTAATACCTTAACATTACACACTATTCTTAGAGGAGGGGTTTTCAAACATGGTTGATAAATTTCCTAAATACATATAATTAGTTGCATTTTTGGAACTAGACATGGTTGCACAATAGGATACATTTATAGAATAAGTTTCATTTACAAAATAAGTTATATTTATAGAATAGGTTGAGAAGATGGTGTTTTCACTATTTGGACATGATGAAACTTAGTGATTACATTACCAATAAAATTATTATTTTAAATAAAGGCTTTAGTTTTTCAAAGTTATTAGCATGAGTAGGTACAAATTATGGTATATAGATGAGATTTGGGTTCTAAATTGGGCCTAAATTTTGGTTTTTATTTGAAGAAGACAACTTGATAATCCCTTTATTAATAAGGGCCTTTTCAATTTGTATACCTTTCTCAATGATGTCCTCGAATGTGTAAGCATACTAAATCTCCAAGTTAAAATACATTTAATTGTGTAATTTTTTGGTAAACACATCCACCAATTGTTTATTTGGTAAATTATGGGTGAAGCTGTTAACAAGTTCTCTCCATCATTTAAAGTAAATCTCAAAGGTTTCACTGACCTTCTACTTGACTTGAATAAAAGTAACTACTAAAATATCATGCTCAAAATTATAGGAGAAATATTGTATTAATTTATCTAAAAAATCATCAAAATTAGATATCAAAATATTCATCAACTTAAGAAGCCACACCAATACCTATCCATATAAACTTCAAAGAAAGAGAAGAAGTAGGTATATGTCACTATAGGCCACTTTCTTGTAAGTGAAGAATTACTCTTTTAAATGTTCCCTAGGGTCTCCTTTGCCCTTTATTTATCAAATTTTAGTGGTTCATAGCCTAGAAGAAATGGTATTTATAGGTACTCCATCTTAATGTATATGACCCTACATCATCCAATTTGAACTTCTTGGTATTATTTCCTATTTTAATGGCTAAAATTACATCCCTCATTTGTTATAGTTATTAGGCTAAGAAGTTAGATGGTGTAGCTGGTTTTGGTTATGGTTGGGCAGTCAAAGGTGGATTACCTTAACTATGATATAGTGGGGGAATGGATTATTATGTAATTTTAGTTTTATATACCAATAAAATAGGAATAAACATTTTTACATTAGGATTAGGCTACTTGTATGATATGTATTATTGATAAACATTCTAGTTAGGGTTTAGAATATTGATGTAAGAACATCAAAGAATGATATGGATAGGATATGAATCATAGTGAGTTTTGAATTTATAAGGTTTTTAAAGTCTATTTTAGGCCTTAGGAGAATTTTTTAATTCAAAAAAGTGTTTTTAATGATGTATTTTGTCTTGTATAGCTTTTACCACCAAAACATGAAATTTGAAATTTACAACTAGGTTTAGAGTGGTCTTTGGAGTCTTGTGCCAAAATTGAAGTGATGGATGATGTTAATTTATTTCTTAAATGGTATTAGGAAATTTATTATATTTTTTATTATTGTTTATGTCATGCTATCTAATCATGTAATCCAAGAGAAGTCAAACAAGAACATTTTGTCAATGATCTCCTATGTGTTAACCTCTTGGGAGGTAATTATAAAGAAAGGGAAGTTATGCATGATTGATGGAATTATATATATATATATATATATATATATATATATATATATATATATAAGTAATAAGAGGTTATTAATGGGGTAAAACTTGAGTATCATAGGTATATTTTCAAGAAATATCAAGAAGATAGAACATATGTACCTAATGTTGTAAAATTTTGTGTTTTGTTTAAGTGATCAATAAAATCATTGAATAAAAAAATGATTTAGAGGGAATTTTTGAATTTAAGAAGGTTATTGGTATGTTAACACTCTAAAAAAAAAATTATTCTTTTCATAGTGTGTCTTTATATTATTATTTCCAGGTAATAATGAATACACTTACAACTTAGCATCATAAAAAATAATTCGAAGTTTTCTACAGTCCAAGAACATGACTAAAAGTGGTCTTAGAAAATTATTGAATCCTATTTGGGATTTCATAGGTTTTTTACATATTTTATTATCTTTAATAGTACCAAGGAAAATTTTAAACTCTTTCAAATGATTAAAAAATTGCTTTTGAGCCCTACTTTGGCAGCAAAATCAAGAACATTGATATAATGGTGCATTTATGATTGTTGAGATTTATTTTTGAATAGGATTGAATTAGAAAATGGATGGATAAATTATTATAGTTTATAATTATCATTTTTAAGTTTTAAATATTCATTTTAAGGGTTAAAATATAATAAAACATTTACACGGTCTATAAAAGTGTAATTTTGCATGTATGTAGTCATGATGGTTAAGTAGCTTATTTTAATGATAGTTATGGAATTGTATCTTTATTAAATGAACCTTAAACCTTGTATGGAGGTTTTAAATATCAAAATAATTTTTTTTTAAATCTTGTAATCTAGTTGAAGAACAAAATACAATAAAACCTAACCTCCATACACAATCCTTATGCATACACAAAATTATGTGATTTTATCATTTGGGAATATTTTATTATTATTTGTGGATGAAGAATCATTTAAAGAGTTGTGATAAGATAATAAAGACAATATATGTGTCTTATAATATCTTTTAAATTATTTCAAAAACAAAATACTTCATAATCCTACTTCTTAGTTTACACAGTCTTATAAGAAACCTCAAAACCCTGTTTAATTGCTTGATAAGCACTTCCTATGATTGTTCAAGAGTATATAACACATCATTAATGTTTAATGAAAATTATAAGACCTAAAAAATGTCTTATAATGTAATTAAGTCCCTTAATATTCAAAATAATCATTTATTTAACCTCTCGGGCTCACACGTGACTATGTAACCCTCAACTAGGGTTTTAAATTCAAATTTATATATCTTGATTTTCCACCCTTGGAAATTTATAAAACTTGGTCATATAGTGTATTTTCATATTATCTTAAATATTAATTAGTTTTTTGACCTGTATCATACCATAAAATATGGTTTAGCATATTGTGGACTTACAAAGGCCTAAAAGAGACCTAATTGAAAAAAAAGAGGTGGTGAGTTAATGAGGTTATGTTGAGAGTTAAATAGAGAAATTTTACATGAAGTTTAAATGGATTAATAGGTACTTGAAACAAGTTTAATTTTTTTAATAAACCATGTATAATGTTCTAACTAAATAAATTTATGAGTTTTGAGAGTTATAAGGAGAACTAATCTTGTTTGAGCAATTGATGTAATCAAGAAACTAGTCAAGAAGTAGAGCATTAAGGTGACTTTATATAATTTTTTTATGAACAATAAATACTTTACATGATGCATGTATAATTTTATGGAGTTATATATAGGAATTGGCATTCGAGAGTCTTGTAGAGTTGATTAGAACCATGGTCTATATAAGATAAATATCAAGAATGCTTAGTGAAAATATTGGGGATTAAATAAAGACCCTAATTGAATAAGTTTTAGTAAGTATTTAGATTATATACTTAAATATAATATTATATTATTTAAGTATATAATATATTCATAGTTGGATTGAGATTCAAATAATGAAGGACCTCAAAGGAGTCAAAAATTTAAGAAGATAAAAGCTCTACATCAGATTGGTATCAAAGGATCAAGATTATGATGGGAAAGAACATGAACCACTATTCAAGAAAAATAAAATCAAGGTAAATTTATTTTAATAAGTTTTTTTTATTACATTAATGTTATATGGAGAAATTTCAAATTATGAATAGTATTTTTGATATGAATTCAAGTGTATATATGACCCATTGAGGTTAGAAGAGGAAAGAAATTAGTGAAAAATAAAAGACTTAAGCAAAATACTAAAGAGTAAGAGAGGCCAAAGGGTGGTCAATAGAGTCAAGTAAGCTAACTTGTCAAGAGAGATAGGTCTAAGTTAGACGTAAATAATAAAAATAAAGTTTTAAGTTGTAGATAACCTTACAAACTAAAACAAAGTATAGGTGTAACCTATTGAGGCTTGTCAAGAGAGATAAGAGTGGTGACCCAAGTATGGAACATAAGGAAATTTATCACGTGGTGACCATAGTGAGGCACCTAAGAAGATAGATAAAGTGAATTAGAGGTACATTATAGCCTTGTGAAGATAAGAAGACCAGCTGGAAGATATGAAGACAAAATTAAGAAAACAAAATATTTAAATGGAAAGATAAATAGATAAGTTAATAAGAATGAGAGATAAATTACAAATGTTTGAGTTCATGGTGTAGTTGTGGTTGAATAATAAAGGAAAAACATGTGGTTATCAAATGCAAATAAGATTGAATTGGCCTATAGAGTTGTTGGTCAAAAGAAAAATAAATCAAAATATATAGAGAATGGCCCATAGATTCTTGAAGATAAAATATTTTCCAAGTGAGTAAAATGAAATAGAAGTTGTGAAAATGATTCTCATTGAGGAGAACATGGAGAAACAAGTACCAAGAGAAGCACTTGAGAAAGAGAGTAAAATGGAGAAGAGGGTGTCATGGAAGGAGACTCTCATGGAGACATGTTGGTACCTATTTTTATGATATAACATTGTGTTTGAGTGTTTTTATGAATTTATGAAGAATATAATATAAAAGGTCAAGATTAAGGCCTTAAAATTTACAAGATTTTGGGCAAGAAAAGCACCCATCAAGATGAATGAATATGATAAAGGAAGAGAATAAGTTATAGAAGCCCATAAGAAGGATATTAAAGACCCTCAGTAGGTTAATTAAGGGATATAATATGGGTTAGAGTTATATTATTCCTTATAAAATATTGTATTAGAAGAAAGAGAGGAAGCTCACAAGAAAGAGATGATTACAAGTAATGAGGACATGAGGATAAACATGATCTTACAATAGTCCTTTAAGGAGGTAAATTAATATTTAAGTATTTGTTTTGATTATATATATGATAAGAAGGATTATTAATTATAGGTTGGGAGTAATAAGATAAAATATAGAATTTCAAAAATTACAAATAATCATGGGTGTGTTGTGCCTAAGTGGCCTAAGAAACTAGAAGATGAAATGAAGGACAAAATATATTCAATCAACTATCCAAAAAGGAAATTTAGGTAAATAAAAGGTAAAAGTAATGAATTAAATGTTAGAACTCAATTGGAACAAATAATATAATTTAATGCATGAAGGAGGTGCTCAAGAGAAATAATCAATTTGAAGATCAAAGGGAACAAGTGAAACAATGTACAAGTACTAACCCAAAGTTTTGAAGAAGAAAGTGTGGATATCCAAAGGTAAGAAAGAGATATAAATGAATGAGGATTCAATTCATGATGATGAATATATGTTTCAAATGAGCACAAGGTAAATGAAAGGTAAGAAAATTAATTATGATGGTAATATTAGTGAGCCATTGAGTGATATATTTCAAGAAAAGAGAAAGTATGGAAGACTATCATTACAAGCACTAGTATACATCCAAGATAAAGGTATTAGTGGAAATTTTAAGGTGAATATCATGATGAATTAATTCCAATGAAATAAAATACATTTGAATAAATGGATAATTACCTCTTTGATAAATCTTATGAATACCTCTCAAAAAGTGAGAGAGTGATGGAGTAGTATGTTGATATAGGACAGGCTATGAAAGAAATTTTTTGTGATATTAAAGGTATGAAATCATTCCATACAATTAATAAGGTGTATATGAGGGTTAAAGAGGAAAAAAGAGAGTAAACTTAACAAAATAGGCCCAAGTATGATGAATAAATTGAAGATTTGAATGATCTCTCATGGAAGGAATAAATAAAGATGTTAGAGGATCTATTTAATCCTCTGAAAAAATTGTTTTCCATAGTTCATAGTGAATATAAAATTGTGATGGGTAATGATAATATAAATTATGATTAGAGACTTAATAGGTATAATCACAGAAAAGGCCAAAGCTTTAAAAATGCAGAGGTAGATTTGAAGGAACTAATTGAGGAATATGGATATGGGATGGAAAAAATAAAGTATGAGAGAGTTATGGAGGTTGTTTTTGCAGGTGTAGAGGTGAAATATTAAAATACACTTCATAAACATATGAATAAAGAGACAAATGTAAGTCAAGAGCTCATGATAGAGAAAAACAAAGTGAAGGAAAGTTGTGAGGAGAATAATTTGAATATAAAATAAGATTTTAATATGGACTATATTATTCCAAGGATGATCCAAGATAATAATAATAACCTCAATTATACAAGAAATAATAAAGGTGATAGTAAAACTAATTTGATAACTATCCCAACTGGAAATAAATAATACAAACAAGTAAGCCAAGTCCAAAGTAAGAGGTTGAACAATTTGTATGGTAGTGTTGTAGTTGAAGGAATGGAAAGAAATTAGGAGAAAAAATATTCCATTGATCATGAATACAAATAATGGTAATGGTTTCTATACTTTATTGAGGTTGAATAAGAGTGGACAAAGAGACACATCAAAGGAAAAAGGCCAAATAAGTTAAGAAGGAAAAGATAAAAAGTGTAGCTAGAAATAAAGACCATAAATAAAATGGATAAGAGAGGGAAGATATTCAAGGACCATAAGATTATCAATTAAAAAATGAGAAATAAATAGGACAAGTTGTCTTTTAACTAGAGTTCAAATCTCTCCCACCTTGAGAGTATGATGCAGTATCATCAAGGAATGATATGCATAGGATATGAATCATGGTTAATTTTAACTTTAGAAGGTTTTTGAGGTCTATTTTAGTCTTTAAAATAATTTTTAAATTCATAAAAAAAAATTTAATGATGTATTTTGGCTTGTAGAACTTTTCTTACCAAAATACTAAATTTGAAAATTTGAAATTTATAACTAGGTTTAGAGTTGTTTTTGGAGTCTTGTGCCAAAAAGGAATTGATGGATGATGTTGATGTCAAACCTATATGGTATTAATAAATGTATTATATATTTTATTAATTTGTATTTCATGTTATCTAATAATGTAATCCAAGAGAAGGCAAATAAGAACACATTGTTAATGATCTTTTACATGGTGTTAACCTCTTAAGAGGTAGTTATAAATAAAAGGAATGTTATGAATGAGTGAGATCATGTTGTAATGAGAGAGAGAGAGAGAGGAGTAATAATATCTTGGTAATTAGGTATAACCTTGAGTATCAGATCTAGATCTTCAATAAATATCATGAAGATAGAACAACTCTGTAAATTGTTGTATAATTTTATGTTTTGTTTAAGTGATCAAGAAAAATAATTGAATAGAAGAATGATTCATATGGTATTTGTGACTTTAAAAATGTTTTTTCTATGTTAATACTATCAATTTGTATTCTTTTCATACTGTGGATTTATATTAGTTTTTCCAAGTAATAATGAATACACTTACAACTTAGCATCATCAAGAACAATTCTAAGTTTTCTACAGTCTAAAAACATGAATAAAAGTGATTTTAGAAGATTATTGAGTCATATTTTCAGTTGGATATTCTATTTACCATATTTTAATATCTTTACTAATACCAAGGAAACCTAGAAACACTTTCAAATGATAATTTTTTTGATTTTGAGCCATGTTTTGGTAGCATGATCAAGAACATATATACAATGGTGAATTTATTATTGTTGAGATTGATTTTTTATTGGTATTAAATTATAACATGGATGGATAAATTATTATAGTTTATAATTATAATTTTTTAGTTTTAGATATTCATTATAAGGGTTAAAATATAAGAAAACATTTACACAGTCCATCCATAAAAGTGTAATTTTGCATGTATGCAGTCGTGATGGTTAAGTAGCTTGTTTTGATGATAGTTATGGAAGTATATATTTATTATATGAAACCTAAAAATTTTAGGTAGGTTTTAAATATAAAATTAAATATTTTTGAAATATAATAATCTATTTTAAGAACAAAATATAAGAAAACCTAACCTCCATACACAGTCCTTATGCATACACATAATTCTATGATTTTATCATTTGGGAACATTTTATTATTTTTTGTGGATTAATAATATTTTAAAGAGTTATGATAAGTTAATACAGACCCTATATAGGTCTTATAATAATTTTAAAATGATTTCAAAACCAAAATACTTCACAATTCTATTTTTTAGTTTATAAAGTCTTATAAGAAACCTCAAAACCCTATCTAATTGCTTGATTATAACTTCTTGTGATTGTTCAAGAGTATCTAACACATCATGAAGGTGTAAGGAACATGTCTAGGCCTCAAAAAAGTCTTATAATTGAATGAATTCCATTAATATTAAAAATAATCATATATTTAACCTCTGAGGCTCACACAAGACTGTGGAACCCTCAACTAGGATTTTTACATTCAAATTTATTTATCTTGAGTTTCTACCCTTGGAAATTTATAAAATTTGGTCATATGGTGTATTTTCATATTTTATTAAATATTAATTAGGTTTTTGACTTTTATGGTATTTTACAATATAGTTTAGCAAACTACGGACTTATAAAGGCCTAGAAGAGACCTAATTAAAAAAAGGAGGTGGTGATTTAATGAGGTTAGGTTTAGAGTTGAACAAATAAATTTTGAATGAAGTTGAAAGGGCCTAATTTATAATTTAAACAAGTTTAATTTTGTTAATAAAACCTATATAATATTCTAAATAAAGAGGTTTATGAGTTTTGAGGGCTACAAAGATAACTAATTTTGTTTGAGCAATTGATGTATTCAAAAAACTAATGAATAAGTAGAGCATTAATGTGAGTTGATATAAGTTTTTTTAGAACCAAGAAAGACCTTACATGATGCATAGATAAGTTCATGGAATTATAGATAGTAATTTTTGTTCTAGATTCTTGTAGAGTCGATTAGATCCATGTTCTATATAAAGACAAATATCAAAAATGCTTAGTGAAAATATTTGGGATTAGATAAAGACCCTCATTAAATAAGTTGAAATAAATATCTAGAGTATAGACTTTAATACAATATTATAATAGTTAAATATAAAAGATATGAATATTTGGATTGAGATTCAAATAATGAAGGACCTCAAAGGAGTCAAAGATTAAGAAGCCTAAAAATCTGCATCAGATTGATATCAAATTAGCAAGATTTTGATGGGAAAGAACATGAAATAGTCCTCAAGAAAAAATAAAAATAAGGTACATTTATTTTTGATAATTTATTTATAATATGTTAATGTTATATGGAGAAATTTCAAATTATGAAGAGTATTTGTGAGATGAATTCAAGTGCAGATATGATCCATTGAGGTCAGAAGAGGAAATAAGTAAGTGAAAAAGAAGGTTGTTAGGCAAAAGTCTAAAGAGTAAGAGAGACCCAAGTATGGTAAATAGAAGTAAGTAAGGTAACTTGTCAAGAGATATAGGTTAAATTGAGACTTAAATAATGAAGAGAAAGTGTAAAGTTGTTGACAACATTGCAAAATAAATAAGTATAAGTACAACCTATTGAGGCTTGTCAAGAGAGAGAAGAGTGGTGACCCAAATGTGGATCCTAAGTAAATTATTCAAGTGGTGACCCTAGTGAGGCACCTAAGAAGATAGATAAAGTGAATTATAGGAATAATGTAGCCTTGGGAAGATAACAAGACTAGTTGGAAGATATGAAAACAAAATTAAGAAAACAAAATTCTGAAATGGAAAGATAAATAGTTGAATTAAGAAGAATGAGAGATAGTTTAGATGGGTTTGAATTCATGGGTAGTTGTGTTTAAAGAATAAATAACAATCATGTGGCTGAAAATAAGAGTTAAGTTATCAATAGATTTTTTGGTCAAAATAAAAAGAAATCAAAAGATAGAGAGAATGGCCCACATGAGCTTGAAGAGAAAAGATTTTCCAAGTGAGCAACATGAAAGAAAAGTTGTGAAAATGATTCTCATTGATGAGAACATAGAGAAAGAAGGGCCAAGAGAATGTTAAGCCCTTAACCTATGAGACACTCTTAGTTTGTATTTCCATTCATTAGTTAATTATTACTTTAGGATGACTTATCAATATGTAAGGGTGGGATGAATGGGTGTGACTCTCCCCATTTATTTTATATATGTGGATGAGTGTGGCTTGCTTAAATAAGGTTATATTTAAGTTATATATTATTTTAAGGATTTGGAGGTGTCATCCTCAAGTTTTATTATTATTTATTATATTATATTTCAATTATATTGTGATTTATTACTTTAATTGTGAAGAAAGCTCATTAGAAGTGGTATCAAAGCATCAATTTGGGTATATAATTTTGTTTCTGATATATATCTCAAACCAGTGTGAAGTACTTTAGAAAGAGAGTAAAAAAGATAAGAGAGTATCATGGAAGGAGACACTCATGTATACATTTTGGTCTATTTTTTATTCTCTAATGTTGTGTTTAAGTGTTTTTATGAAAGTACGAAGAATCTCAAAGAGAAGGTCAAGAATAAGACCTTAAATTTTATAAGAGTTGGGGCAATCAAGGAATCCATAAAGATGATTAAAGATGAAAAAGGAAGAGAATAACTTGTATAAACATAGAAGAAGGATATTCAAGACCCTTAATAGGCCAATGAGGTGATGGAAGATGAGTTATATTTCCTTGATTCCTTAGAAAGCATTATAGTAGAATAAAGAGAGGAAGTGCACAAGAAAGAGATTATTACAAGAAATGAAGATATGAGGACAAATATGATCATGAAACAGACCTTTAAAGAGGTAAATGAATGTTTAAGTCTTGATTTTTATTGTTTATATGAGAAGAAGTATGTTGAAATACAGGTTGGGAGGAAGAACATCAAAGTTAGACTCTCAAAACTTATAAACAATCATGGGTATATATTTCACCTAAGTGGATTCAAAAATAGAAAATGAAATGAAGGGCATAAAATCTAATAAATCAATTATACAAGAAGGAAATTTAAGAAAACAACATAAAAAAGGCATGAAGGAAATGTTAGAGCACAAGTGTAACAAAGACTATAAGTCAAGGCATGAAGAAAAGAGGCATGAAGGAGAAACTCAAGAGTAGCAATCAGTTTGCAGATCAAAGAGAACAAGTGAAGCAATGTACAAGTACCATCCCAAAGTTGTGAATAATAAAGTGTAGATATCCAAAGGCAAGAAAGAGATAAAAAGGGATGAGGATGAAATCAATGATGATTAATATATGTTTCTAATGAGCATAATGGAAATGAAAGATGAGAAAATTTATTGTGATGCTTATAGTAGTGATCCATTAAGTGAGATATTTGTAAGAGAAAGAAATTATGGAAGAGTATATTTGGAATCACTAGTATACAACCAAGATAAGTGTCTCAATGGAAATTATAAGTTGAATATGGTGATGAATTAATTCCAGTGGAAGAAAATACATTTGAATAAGCAAATAATTACCTCTTTGATAAATATTGTGAAGACCTCTCAAGAAGGGAGAGAGTGATGCACCAGTATTTTATTATAGGACAGCCTATGGAAGAATATTTTGATGATATTAAAGGTATTAAATCAGTCCATACACTTGATAAGGTGCAAATGAGGGTTTAAGAGGGAAAAGGAGAGGAAATATAACAAATATTCCCAAGTATGATGAATAAATTGAAGAGTTGATTGATTTCTCATGAAAGGAATAAATAAGGATGTTAGAGAAGTTATTTAATACTCTAAACAATATGTTTTCCATAGTTAATAGTGTAGATCATATTGTGAGGGTAAATGATAAGCTCAAAGTTGAGTCAACACTCAATAGGTATAAGTAAGGACAAGGCTAAAGCTTTAATAATGTAGAAGTATATTTTTAAGAAATACTTGAGTAAGATGGAAAAATAGATTATGAGAGAGTCATGCAGGTGGTTTGTTTAGGTATAGAGGTTCAACAACAAATGACACTTCATAAACATATGAAGAAAGAGATAGATACAAGTCAAGAGCTTAATATAGAGCAAGATAAAGTGAAGGACAATTGTGTGAAGAATCATTTGAAGATGAAATGAGATTTGAAGATGGACCATATCAGTCCAAGGATGATCGAAGACAAAAAAATAACCTCAACTATGCAACAAAGAATCAAGGCAAGAGAAAAACATATTTGAGAACTAGACCAAGTGTAAATAAAGAAGACAAATAAGTAAGCTAAGTGCAAGGTAAGAGGCTAAATAATTTACATGAGAGTGTTGCAGATGAAAGAATGGAAATAAAGAAAGAGAAACAAGACTCCATATAACATGAAGACAAATTATGTCAAAGTTTTCTATATTTCATTGAGGTTTAAGAAGAGTGGACAAAGAGAAACATCAAGGGAAGAATGATAGATAAGTTAAGAATGAAAATATTTAAAGCATAGATAGAGAAAGAGACCATAAATAAAAGGAATATTAGAGGGAATAAATTCAATGACCATAAGAATATCAATTGGAAAATGAGAAAGAAACAAGACAAGTTATATTTGAACTAGAGTTCAAATCTCTTTCACCTTGGGCGTATGATATAGGAGCATCAAGGAATGATATGGATAGGATATGAATCATGGTGAGCTTTGAATTTATAAGGTTTTGGAGTTCTATTTGAGTCTTTAGGATAATTTTTGAAGTCACAAAAGTGTTTTTAATGATGTATTTTGGCATGTAGACTTTTCTCACCAAAACACTAAATTTGAAATTTTGAAATTTATAAATAGGTTTAGATTGGTTTTTGGAGTCTTGTGCCAAAATGGAAGTGATGGATGATGTTGATGTTGTTCCTATAGGTTTATATTAAATTTATTATATGTATTAATAATGTGTATTTCATATTATGTAATAAGTTAAAACATGAGAAAGCAAATAAGAACATTTTATTAGTGATCTTTGACGTGGTGTTAACTTCTTATGAGGTAGTTATCAAAAAAGGGATGTTATGCATGAATGAGGGAATATTAGAAAGAGAGAGATATGAGTAATAATATTATGGTAAGGGGGTATAACCTCAAGGATCAGAGGTATATCTTTAATAAATATCATGAAGATAGAATATATCTGACTATTGTTATAAAATTTGGTGTTTTGTTTAAATGATCAATAAAATCATTGAATAGAAGAATTATTTAGAGGGTATTTATGAATTTCATAAATTTATTTTTATGTTGAAACTCTCAATTTTTTTCCTTATTTTAATAGTGTGGCTTTATACTAGTATTTATAGGTAATAATAAATACACTTATGGCTTAGCCTCATCAAGAATAATTTTGAGTTTAATAAAGTCTAAGAATAAGACTAAAAGTGGTTTTAGAAGATAATTGAATCATATTTTGGGTTTCACAAGTTTTTTACTATATTTTATTATATTTAATAATACCAAGGAAACTTGTAAACTCTTTCAAATTATAAAAAAAATTGGTTTTGAGCCTTGTTCTGGTAGCACAGTTAAGAACATTTATACAGTTGTGCATATATGATTGTTGAGATTGATTTTTGGATGGGATTGAATTATAACATGGATAGTGAAATTATTATATTTTATAATTATCCCTATGTAGGTTTAACCATTCATTATAAGGGTTAAAATATAATAGAACATTTACATAGTCCATAAAAGTGCAACTCTGCATGTATGTAGTCATGATGGTTAAGTAGCTTATTTTGGTGGTAGTTATGGAAGTAGATATTTATGTTATAAACCCTAACCATTATAGTGAGGTTTTAAATATAAAATTAAATATTTTTGAAATCTCAAAATCTAGTTGAATAACAAAGAGAAGAAAACCTAACCTCTATACATAATCCTTATGCATACACAAAATTCTATGATTTTATCATTTTAGAACATTTCATTATTGTTTATGGATAAAGAATATTTTAGAGAGTTTTTATAAGTTAATAAGAAAACCCTATATATTTTTCATAATAGTTTTAAAATTATTTCAAAACCAAAATACTTCACAATTCTACTTCTCAGTTTACATTGTCTTATAAGAAACCTCAAAACCCTATCTAATTGCTTGATATGCACTTCCTATGATTTTTAAAGAGTATCTAACATGTCATGAAGGTGTAAGGAACACGGGAATACCTAAAAAAAATTATTATAATGTAATTAATTCCTTTAGGGTTCAAAATAATCATTTATTTAACCTCTCAGGCTCACACAAGATTGTGTAACCCTCAACTAGGGTTTTTACATTCAAATCTATTTATCTTGAGTTTCCACCCTTGGAAATTTATCCAATTTGGTCATCTAGTGTATTTTTATATTATCTTAAATATTAACAAGGTTTATAACATGTAAATTACTATCCATTAAGGTTTATCATACTATGGACTTGTAAAGGCCTAGAAGAGACCTAATTGAAAAAAACTAGGTGGTGAGTTAATGAGGTTATGTTGAGAGTTGAATAAATAAATTTTGAAAGAAGTTGAAAGGGCCTAATGGGTACTTTTAAAAAAAATTATTTTGTCAATAAACCCTATACAATGTTCTAAATAAATATGTTTATGATTTTTGAGGGCTTTAAGGAGAACTAATCTTGTTTGAGAAATCGATCTATTCAAGGAACTAATGAACAAGAAGAGAATTAAGGTGAGTTGATACAAGTTTTTTATAACCAATAAAGACCTTACATGATGCATGGATGAGGTCATGGAGTTCTATATATGAATTGGTGTTCTAGAGTCTTGTAGAGTTGACTAGAACCATGGTCCTTATAAAGACAAATATCAAGAATGCTTAGTGAGAATATTTGGGATCATATAAAGACCCTCATTAAAGAAGTTGTACGAAATATTTAGAGTATAGAATTCAATACAATATTAGATGACTTAACTACATAATATATGCAGAGTTGGATTGAGATTCAAATAATGAAGTACCTCAAAGGATTCAGAGATTTAATAAGCTAAAAGATCTACATCAAATATGGCTTTGATTTGGAGGGAATTTTTATTGTGGTGGAGGTATATGGATTTGTGTAAGGTACTATGCTGGTCAAGTTTTAATAAGAACTTGTTGTTGAATATTCAAACCCTATTGTATAAATGTTACCCATTGTTGGCTAAAATCCTGCTGTTGAATGTGTTACATGTTAGGTCCCTATTAAATAAGAGGTGCACATTGGTTAAAAAGAAATTGTTACCTAATGGGTACTTACTATAAATTGGGACCTCTTTGTTTAATAAACACCTATTATGAATTGGTAATTTATTCTATGTTAGGTATCTATCGTTGACCAATAATAATACATTATTGATTAGATAACATCTATGATGAAATCATCATTTATTATGGTGGTTTATTATTTTGTCTATGGTTTCAAACTATTTTAGGTAGGGTTGTGTTCAAAAATTATTGAGGTGGAGTGTTATTTTATTTTTGGCTACTTTCCCCTAATGCATGTTTGAGGAAGCTAATGGTTGAGGGGTGGCAATGGCTTACTATGGTTAGAAAATTGGCATACATTCCCCCTATTATTACAAACTAATCATGGTATTGGTAAGGGTCACCTATTATTTTGATTTTTTTTTTTGTGGTGTATTTGACCCACCTTGATTCAAATTAGGAGACACTTGTTTGTTATCCATTATGTTTTTTAAAATGGACTTGGGTAGAAGACACAGTCACTTACTCAATGGATAGAACATTGAACATGTCACCAACCAATTTATTTTTGATAAATGGGTCCATGTCAAAATTAGTATGGCTTGAAGAATCAATTTTCACCATTTTTGGAGTTAATTATATAAGTGGGTTATTCAAAATGTCCATAGCATTGAAGTTATGACCTAAATTGAGATACATTTGATAAACCTACTACATTTGTGTGAATTAGTCAGCCATTAGACCCTTTTCTTTTGTAATCACATTAAGATCTTGTTTAGGTATTGGTATGAGTTCTTGATGATAAATAGTTTAGGCTTGTTTAATTGGTGTGACATGAGGTGCATTGTTAGGTGCTCTAACTAAACTAGGTAGAATTTCATGGGGAAAGTCTATTGATAATTTTTCTCATGCCTCTACATCCCTGACAAAAAATTCATCTTTATTTTTAAGTAAGTGATGATAAAATAATTATGGTTTATAACTTGTTGGCATGGTTACATATTACATTTTTTTATATTGGACATGTTCTATGATGGGTGAAACATTAGTAAGATATTGGATCATTTTTTATTTCTCTTGCCCTGGATAAATAAGTGCATTATCTAGGTATTATGCTAGTGTATCATGTTCTTTTTTTGTATATTGAGTAGCATAAGAAGGATATGGATCCATCTTATAATATATGTCATCACCATATGGATATTTAATGAATGAGTCATTTGTGACTATGTTCTCACAATATATGTTATACATGGTCTTACTATGTGTATAACAAAGCATATCATAATCTATAGCTAATATTTCTCGAATAAAAAAGTTTAATGTTTGCAAATGCATAAAATATAGTCTAAAAGGCAACTTTTGAAAGCTCAAAAAATGATCTAAAAACTATCACAAAACCACACTTAGCTCTTTAAAAGAGGTCTAAATATGAATCATGAACATGGTTTTAGAAAACAATCTTTACTTTTTGGAAAAAGGTCTAAAGGTGAAACATCTATGCCAGTCTGAGGAAAAGGCAAATTAGAAATAAAGTGTGAAATTAATCTTTGGAAAGGTACTTATAACAAAATTAATTTAGTCATGACAATCAAACAAAATCTACTATCTTTGTCCAACATCACAAATCTATACTTGGAAAGGAAAGAACTAGGTCGAAAGCATGAAAACAATGATATGTCTTTGGCCAATGTCACAAAGATAGACTTGGAAATAAAATGGTTGAGGTAAAAAATTAAAATCAAACTCTAAGTCAAATGGTTTGAAATACTTAATCTAGACACATGGATTAATCTTGCCACATGAAATTAATACAAAATTAACCTTGGCATAAATAGCTTACTCTAGGCATGTGTGTGAAACTAATTAGGAAAATCAATCTGAAGTAATAAACTAAGAGAAAATATTAAAACATTCAAACCCAAGTTATATACAAGGATAAAATTTAAACTAGCCACACTTAGATCTATACTTGAAGAATGAGTTTTAACCTTAGTCTGAGATGGTAAATTTGTTTGAGACACACAAAAGTAAACCAATCTTAGGTATAGGCAAAGGTATTTAAATTAAATGATAAATTTATGCAAGTTTCACAATCCAAATTTAAAATGTGAATGCCCAAGCCCAAATTAGAAAAGACTTCAGCATAGACTAATTAGTTTTGGACCTGAACTTTAAAAGATGAAGTTTTAACTTAGTATAAAAGACTCATATTTTCAAATGAATAATGGCCTAGACTCAAATGGGAAACATTACACTTTTCGATACAAAGGTACACAAATGGTTTTGGACTTGGTTTTGAAAAAAATTAAATGTCTTGGGACAAATTGGGTAGTGTAACAATGTCTCTTTGAAAAAGTGTACAAAAGTGGTTTTGAAGTTCTCAATCTAAGGCAAATGATTTGAGTGATTTTAACAGTGTAACACTTCTTTACTCAAATTGGTGTGTGTAACATGTTTTTTTTTTTTTTTTTGAAGTTTTTGACTCTTTTTAGACGTGGTTTGGCATAAAAATCATTTTAGACTAAAAAACAAATGTGAGTAAAATAATAATAAAATCACCTAAGTGCATGTACTACACTAAAACTAACAATGTTGCATAGTCTCTACCAAAATTTCCACCAATATACCATTGCTCAAAAGGAATTAATTTTTAATCAAAAAAAGTAATATCACATGTAGGTAGCGTTTGTTAAGCCCCCATTTGTCTCTCAAGTATTAATACATGGAAAGGAACTTAGAGTGCATAAGAAAATAAACATTTTGTAGGATATTCCACAGTAAGTGGGGTTGGTATAAATCTAAAATGTTTGATGCATTATAGGTTGTCTACATGCATGGATAACACAAGGGAATAATCATGCCAATTGAGTCCAAAATTCCTATCTTGTTATGAAATTATCTTATCCTTTGCATAATTAATTCATTCATGTACTTCTTAGTGAATTTTGATGTCTAGTTATTGCATGGCCCAAGTACCCAATGGGATGGTCAGGCTAACTACTTAGCCACTATCCCATCCAATAGTTTTTTTTAATTTATATACCCAACTAAAGAGTGGGGTTGGGATAATTTTTGGATATGAAACCCTAGGTCAAAATACTCTTAAATAATTCATGAGGAGGCTATGAACTTCTGCTCACAAACTAATGCAAAAAAAGAAATAAATAAAAATGGAAGAACTTTAGGGTCATTTTTGAGTCACCCAAGTCACTCGAATCCTTAGGAGGGCATACATGACTTTTATTCACTTCTAAAACTCAACTAAACAAACAAAAATGATACACTTTTTGATCACCCAAGTTACCTAAATGGGATGGTGGGAGAGCATACATGTGAGGTTTTACTAAAAAGAAACTACTTTAGGAAAATAAACTAAGTACTTTTGTAAAAAAGGAAAGAAAAAAAAAAGGCTCTTCGGAGCATTAAATCTAATATTTTTCGTTCTTTTTTATTCACTTAACAAAATGTGAAGTGAAGTTAGGCCCTTTGTGTTTTAACTTCTAACTTTTAAAAATAAAAAGTAAAGTTATTTTTCAAGTGATTTTTAAGCACTAAAAAGACAAGTGTGAATGAATTTTAAAGTGATTAAAACCTTCTCTTTTTGACCTAGTTTCTAAAAAAAAGTGTTAGAGGATTCACTTATGTTTCTTAAATTGGTTAGTCAAAAATATATTTCACTTTTGAAGATCTCATGTTTTTGACATAGGGCAAAGTCATTATTTACATAAGAGGGTGAAGTCACCAATTTTCTAAAAATAGACAAACATATTGAAGTTTGGTAAAGTCACTGATTAGTAGGGCCAAAGTCACTAATTATAACCAATAAAGTCATTATTTTCCTTGAAAAATTATGTAAACATAGAGGATTTTTACCTAAAAAATTCATCTTTCTCGAGGGATAAAGTCAATATTTCCTCTAGATTAATTCATTATTTAAAGAAAGGTATGTTAAGGTGAGGTCATTAAAACATATTGTCAAAGTCATTGTTTCTATAAAAGTCATTGAAACACAATTGTGAACTTGACATTTCCTAAAAAAATAAGGCAAAAATAGAACACAAGAAAATTGGCAAAGTCATTGATCATCAAGCTTGAATTCATCAATTAGCAGTCAGACAAAAACATAGGTTTTTAAGGTTAAAAAAATCCAAAAACTAAGGTTTTAAGTGATTTTTTATTAGATTTTAAAGGTCCAATATCACTCCTTTAATGAATGTTGGGTGTGTGGTCCCATTGGGCATGCCATTATATAACATAATATTATGAAGGAGATCATTAGTTTTTTTCTTATTGGTGGAATACAAACCCCAAATAAAATAATTTAATGAAAACAACAACCTTGCCTTAGTACTTGGGTGAGAAATAATGTAACTAGCTCAAATAAAACTATAAGATAAAGAAAATAAAACCTTCACCTTCTTTTTTAAATGTTTTATGTTAGTTGGAATATAAGAGTATTCATGCTCATATTTTGTCTCTAATAGAGTCTTTTGTCAATGTATTTTCTTTTTAGGTAGAACCTCTCCTTGTCCACTTATGGCTTGGCTTAGTTTGGCTTGGCATGTGATAAAAAAATAAATCTTTCTAGAGATAATTTGGAATTAATTCTATAAAAAAAATATATTGTTAGACACTAGGAATGGCACTTATATGTATAGGTTTTCAAAATCACCCTATATTAGGATTTATTCCGAGAATGATTGATAAGCATTGAAATAAAAACCAAAAAAGTGCAAAAATGAACAATATTAACTCAATGGAGAGAAAACCACAAATGAGATAAGAGATTTGATAAGTGGATAAAACCATCAAACATTGGAAAAAATCCACAATATAGTATTAAGAAGCTTGCAAGGATGAACTCCAAGTATAATATCATATGGAAGCTTAGGATAAGAACGACTTTAGGCCAAGAGAGCATCAATAATGAAAGATCAAGACTTAGAAAAACAAAAAATATTTGTGTGTTGAGAGTGTGAATAATGGGGATAGGAGGGCTCTAGTTACAAGGAATCCTATGATTACCTTACAAGCCTCCTTTGTGTGTGTCAATTATGGACTATTTCCTTAGAGAGTGGAGGTAAATGGGTACCAAGTGGTGGAAGGGGAGTTACATACAAATAACTCTAAACCCAACAAGTGTAATAGGGAGGTGAGTGACACCTCATAAATTTAGTAATAAAGTTTACTTATAAATATAATAAATACACACATAATTAAGACTTAGGAAAAGCCTACAAACATATAAGAAGGACCAAAATTAAGGTTAATTCTCCAATACTCCCACTTGAGATTAAATTGGGATTTAAAAAGTGGAGATAATCTCTTACAAACAAATATGGAAGTTGAAATTTCATAATACTCCCCTTTAATAGAAACTTCCTTCAAGAGGAATTACAAAATTTTAGACAAGAAAGAAGATAAGGTGCCATCAAAAGCCACAAGGATGAAAGTGTGATCAATAAGAATGTCCAAGAATCCTCTTCAAACAATGTGGCCAATCCATAAAGGAACAAAGATCAAAAATAAGGAGTAATGATCCAAAAACCTTAAAAATTTAATTTAACACCAATATTTCAAGTTAATTAACCAATATGCTAAAAATACAATCTACATAGAGAATGTAATAAAAGTAGATGTACAAGTAAGAAAATATGAACAAAAACAAAGTCCATCATAAAGTGCGTAAATATTCACAAAAATAAGTTAGTCAAATAAATAATATATCCTTTGAAATAAAAATGAAAAAATGAAAAAGAAATTAGTTAATCAAAATGGAGACAAAGAAGTGTCACTTATAAAATATATTCTACATGAAACATTAGAAGAATTATTGCAAAAAGACATATCAAAGTCTATAGATGCTTCATGCTCTTTATAAATCTAAACAATTTTACCCTTAGAGGTAGGAGATTTAATCATTTTACAACAATGTAAAGTGTCATGTGTGGATTTACCACAACATTTTCATAGATGTAACTTCCAAAATATAGATATAGGATGCTCGTGTTTTCCATAATGTGCACAAGGTTAAACAATTTTAACAAAATTATGAGTATTATAATTAGTATAATCAAAAGAATTTTTATTATAAATCATTTAATGTGGAGGAAAATAATATGTCAAATTTACATGAGAAGAAACTTATTCATTAGAATCAAGACCTTTGTAATTTTCATTATTTTTAAGCAAAATAGGTTCAAATATACCATCTCCACACTTACTAAGCACACCACCTGAGAAGCCCATAATTTTCATGATTTTTAATCTAGGGTTGGTAGGAGTATTCATAGGAGTTTGATTTAATTTAGATACACAAGGATATCCATCATCATTAGAGTTATTAACATTAGCAAAAGGTAAAAATTGAACTTTTAACACATCAATGGAAGATTATATGTTCTCCATGTGAATATTAAAAGAGTTTTGAAAAGAAAGAATTGTTACATTTTGATAATGAATATGGTGTTTAAGATAAAATATATAATCATTTTTTAATAAAGATATTTCATAGAGTTCTTGAATGCTAAAAATATGTTCAATTTGAATGCCATTTTGTCACATTCCCTAAGCTGAAAAAATTGCTTGATCCATGGATTATTATGGTTGTTAGTTGATTAAATATTGTTTGATTAATATTTATGTTATATGTTGATATGGGATAGTTATGTGTTTATTAATTTACATGGTTAGTTTTCTATGAGATAGCTTTACTTTTAGACTCTGTACATTATGATCATATTTGTTAATTATACAACATTATTTTATGGATATAATTATGTTTTGGGCTAACTACCCTCATTGTTGTGAGGTGGATATAGGATAGATCCATCCCTCAAGTGTGAAAAAAGGAGAGCATCATAAAAGAGGGTGGTGTAAATAGAGGTGTTGAGGGATGACAGAATGAAAAAATTGGAAACCGATGCAAACACCACAATATTATATCATGTTGTGTGATAGATTGTTTGAATTAGATAGTTATGGTATGATTTGTTTTCTATATAAATGTCTATTGTGATATTTTGAGTTAGATAATTTTATGTGATTTCATGATTTTACTAATCCAATTCCTCTTGATGTTACTGGTTAGTTGATTTGATAGATCTATACCTAACTAGATTAACATGATTTACCATTATATTGTAAACAACCAAATATTTGTTTTAAAATGCTTGCTTAATTTCTTTGTTAGAAATAATAGATGTATGATATTACTTAGTTGATTCAGTTTGTAAGTGACTATTTACATTTATAATTTTACTATTATCAAAGTTAATAGTAATATAAACCTGTAAAAGACTTAACGAATTATAAGCTCTTTGTTAAGTATAAATGAATGATTTGGCATGGTAAAACTATATTTGTGTTTTGACTTTATAGTGAAAGACAATAAACATAGCATAATGCAAGGTGTTATAAATAATATCATTGTGAAACAATTATTTAAACATCATTATGTTTTTTGAAGTGTTTGTTAAAGCCTATGGTTATTATTTAAACCTAGAGGCTTAACTAATAGTTTAAATTTGAATCCATAGTGTTTGATTTGGATGACTTGGTAGAAATTACAATAATTCTATTGAAATTCATATGTGTTTTACCCATGCTATATAGTTGTTATGATTATTGAATTTTTGATGGTTGATATTGCATGGGATAATATTGGTGATTATGACCAGTTGTTTAGTTGGTTTGGATAGCCTAAGTGAAGTTGATGATGGATTTGATTCAAATCAAAAGTTATGCATATTTTATAAAGGATATATAATGATTATTATAATGAGTCATTGGGAAGTTTAGATATGATTAGGGTTTTTAATAACTCATTAACTCTAGTTAACCATCATTCTTAACAAAAATCATGATGTGGGTTGGTTGTGAACTACATGAGAAAAGGTGGCAAACTGTATCTTCATGGGAGTTTTGTTGAGCTATTCTTGTATGCATATTTTTAATGGGTTTTGCCTACTGAGAATAGAGGAGAAAGTGATAGATAGTAAGGTGATAGAAATGAATAAAGGAAATAATAAGGACTGGGAGGTACACATATGGGAAGTAGTAGGTAGAAAGAGAAAAATAAAATATATCAAGCTAAGGAAATAGGATATTTGGATTTTTTGTCATAATAAGCATTTTGTACAAGTTGATATTGTATTTAAAATCTTGTATTAATTTGTTGGATCTTGGAATTGAAATGGGTTATTAGGTTTTTTTGTTTGTTTTAAATTAAAATGGAAAATTTATAGGGGGTTGCATGTAGGTCCATGTGGATGGCTTACCCATCTACAAAAGCCTTCATCTAACCGTATAACCCAAATGGAATGGGTGGGGATGTATATGTTTGCCATGTTTGTATAAACCTTTATGAAATCTCTATCTTTAATCTTTTTTCAATTCATAAATCAATGAAAATGCATTGTTTGATTATTACAATTTTGATCATTTTGGAAAGGGTCTTATGATTCAATTTAATTTTGTCTAACCAAACATTGGACATAAGCTTTAGTGTTCAACATAAGTAAAATCCTATATGGGTTACATGGGGTTTGATTGTGTATATATTTTGTTGGAATTTTTCGGTGAAATACATTATGTGTTTTTAAAATTGGTTGACTATGTATAAAAATATACACATATTTTTATATATGTATATATATTTGGGTTAAATTCTCAATAATATATCTACATATATATACATATTTTTATATATAGATATAAATATATAATTGAAAGGTTAGGTTTTTAATTTAATACTATTAGCAAAGATTATTTTTAAAAAATTGAATTTAGTTATGGAGTATATACTTAGTGGCATTTATAGGAGCATATAGCCATATATTATCTATTATCTATAGAATCAGGGTTTGTTCTAGTCAAGTCCTAAAAATAGGAAGTCTTGAACCTAGTAAGGATGCCAATGGTAGATTTTTAGTTGAGTAAGTAACATATTATCTTGGTTGAATTAAAAGCTATCAATTAAACTTATTTGTTATGGATTGAGTATGCATAAGACTACGATATGTTTATAACATTTGATTGTATATTTACTTTTGTAAGGAGTTTTTAAATCTGAGATAGAGGGTTTAATTAATAATTAAGATGAGTTTCATAATCTATATGAAAATTTAATTAGATAGTATAATATAAATGGATTGGTTATTGGTTATTAATTTTACCATTTTGTGGATTGTGTAAATTTTAGGATTATGATACATAGCTACAAAATTCTCAACATTTGGCATAAAATGATAGAGTGTATGTTTTAATCATATTTATGTAAAAGTAATTAAATGTTTATATGAATTCAATGGTTTGAGTGTTTAAAATAAATAGAATTGGAGTGTAAATGGTTGGTTATGTATGAATGGTGAATCACATGAAATTATGTGTATTTTTAGTCAAATAAGTGCATTAGGATTTACCTAGTTTACAAAATGGATTTGGGACCATTTTATTAGTTGGATGTATACTTAGAGTATATGGAATAATCTAAGACATTTGACAGTGGATGTCTTCTTAGAGTATAGTGTATATAGTAAAGTATTTGTACTGCATTGAAATCATACTTGAGAGTTCAAAAATATACATATACATTATATAAGTTATACATTTCTTTGATTATTTAATAGATTTATACATGATTATACCTATATATATAATATATATATGTGTATGTATGTATGTTCACAGTTGATATGCTTAAAAACATTATTACCATAACAGGGAAAATGGGTACTTGTATATAATCTAATGTTTGAATAAAAACATTAAAATAAGTTATGATTTTTAAATATAAAGAATATTAAGATGTTTTTGGACTAGCTTTTGCTAAATATGTGTAATATGAAAAATTGCATAAACATGTGTTATAATGTTTGTTTTGGGGATGAAATAGCATTGTAATTTGATTTGTGATTAAAGTAACTAGAAGTATAGATAAATCATTAACTATATGGTATGTTATATTAAGGATTATTTTTTATTTTGTTTATTATTCAGTGATAAACTAGATGTTATAGATTAATTGCATTATATTTGATATATTAAATGTGTGTGATATTTTTGTACTTAGCATATTTTTATCATCTAAAGGGAAATATTTTGAATGAATCTATTGGTTTATATATTATTATATATGTTAACCAAATCTCACATTTATGACTCTAAATAAATAGTGGGTGAATTCTATTGACTTAATTAGTACCATCAATGAAAGATGAGGTGTAATCTAATTGAATGGTGTGTATGAATCGATTGATCCTAAAGATCATTAATTATTGAAAGCTTTGGCTAAAGTAATGTTTATAGTTAAACATTATCATTTCATATGTTGATATATTTTTCATATTTTTGCAATATTATGTTAGAATGAATTTATTTATGATACACATTATGCATTAGATATCTATAACACACGATTTCTCATTTGTCACTTTAGAATGTTGCACCATCATTATCTACCCATTTTTTAAGGGAAGGGCATTTCCTTTTTGGGAGATAGTTATAGGGATCTATGGTGCATAAATGGTGTAGAAAAGAACTCAAATCATGTTCTCCCTCCTAGCTAGAGTACTACACTAAAGACTACACTTTAGATAATAGATTGATACTTAAGTTGTGGATACTCATGCTTTATGGAGACTTGTATCATGTTTTATTATTTGAGATATTATTTATTGCTATAAACTATAATATTTATTCATTATAATTAAAAATTAGTGGCCATAATGTTATATCAATTGTGGTTGAATTTGTATATTTCATTAATGATTTATATGTATTATTTATTGTTTATTCAACATTGTTCATGATTGTTATATTTGTTCATGGTGATACTTAGCTAAGTGGATTAGTTATAAAACTTGTGGTTAACTAAATGAATGTGGTTATATAAACATCATTAATTATATTTATCATGGGGAAATATGTAATATGAATATGTGTAATTTTTTTTAATTACTATATTCTAATAAAACCCAGTGAGGTAGTTGAATTATGGTATCATAGCTGAGGCTCAGAATCTAGGATGTAATGTGTCTGCTAATGCAAACTTATTCTCCTATTAATTAGAAAGGATAATGGTGTGCACTAGATTAGGAACTGAAGTTAATTTGAATACCAATCACCCTTTTGATTGAAATCAGCTTTCCATTGAACAAGTTACAAAGTTGGACCAAATCCTCATAACCATGCAAGAGACTAGGGACCAAATCATGGCCCTAGAAAAATAAGTGCATGGAAATGAAGATGAGAATGATAAAGAGGAACATAAATAGCGTCCTACTAAGTAGGAACACCCTTAAGAGTAAAGTCATGATGAATTTCCATAGGATGTAAGAGTTTGAGTAGCTATAAAGTTGGCATGGGACATGAAAAAGGTAAATCCACCAAATTTTGATAGAATTATTTTGGAAGATGGAGATGAAGCATGTCTGATATAAATGGATAAATATTTTGAGATTTATAATTATTATAAAGTCACAAAATTAGTTTGGATATCTTATCATTTTGATGGTGAAACAACAACTTGGTGGGAAAATAAGAAGCTTGAGATGAACCTTGACTCAACCACCACCACTTGGGAATAGTTTGTGACATTTTTTAGGTCATGATAGCTTCCACACCTATACTTTGATATTAAAAAATTATGAATTTTAAAAATCTTAATCAAGGAAACTTATTAGTGAATGAATAATGGGATAAATTCACCAAGCTCCTTAAGTATGTACTTTAGTATCAAGTAGATGAGAGGTTCAGGATCAGGAAATTCATCATGGGATTAAAACCCCAAATTGGCTATGAAGTAGATGTTCATGGTCCATCTACAATGGATCAAGAATTCAATAAGGTAGTTAATCAGAAAATAGAAACTAAAATATTTTTGCCCAAGTTAGAGATAAGTTCAAAAATAAGTTTAGAAGTTCTAAACCAAATTTTAAAAAAAGAACTAGAAGCAAAGGAGACCAAGTTCAATAGTGGTTCAAGGAAAAAGAAACTTAGTAATGGTTTTAAGGTTAGTTTCAATGGAAACCAATAGTCTGACAAGAAGGGACCAGTTGGAAGTTGTTTCATATGTGGAGGTGACCATTATGATCAAAAGTGTCTTCAGGATACGTTGAATAACAAGGGTTTTGATTCTCACCAAGGTACATTCCATCAGTAGATTCATGCATCTATTGATAATAATCGAGTTGAGTATTAAGATTCACCCATATAATTGTTAAGTATTTTGTTTAATTATCTAGTTTCTATTTTGATTGACCCAAGAACTATAGAACATTTCATTGCTCCTAGAATGCTTAGTAACTTGTCTATAAAAGTTGGATTTATGGAAAATCCATGGTTGGTATAGTATGGGAATGAGTCTAAGGTCAAAGTTGATAAGTGTTTAGTCAAAGCTAAGATTAGGTTGCCTAAATTCACTATAGTAGTGGATCTTTTTAGAACACCATTGGGATCTTATGATGTGAACCTAGGATTCAATTGGCTTGTGAAGCATAAATATAAGGTTGAATGTTATCTGAAGAAGGTTGAGTGTCAAAATGATTTTGGAAATTAGTCATAAATTCAAGGTGAGAAAAGGGAGTTGAAGCTAAGGTAGATTTATATAATTCAACTCAATAAAACTCAAAAAAAGGGATGTTAGGCATTTATCATTAAGATAAATTAAATGGAGGAGTCTCAAAAACCATCTATCTAAGATTATCCTTTTCTAAGAAACTTTAATTATGTGTTTCTAGAAGAATTACTAGGATTACCACCCAAGCATGAGTTGATTTCTTGATTGATATCATGCATGGATTGAAACCATAGTCTAAGGCACCTTATAGGATGACAACCATTAAATTCATTGAGTTAAGGGGGAAAATTCAAGATTTATTGTCAAAAGGGATTATTCAGCAAAGTGTGTCACCATGGGGTGCACCAATTATCTTTGTCAAGAAGAAAGATCTCACTCTTCACCTATGTATAGATTATAGGATGTTGAATAAAGCAATGATCAAGAACAAATATCCATTTTCATCTATTGATGATATATTTGATCAAATATGAGGAGAAACAATATTTTTTAAGATTGATATTAGATCAAGGTATCATTATTTAAGAATATATGAAGAGGATATTCCAAAAAGAGCATTTAAAACTCGATATGGGCACTACAATTTCCTAGTGTTCCCATTTGGATTCGCAAATGCCCCTGTAACATTTATGAATCTTATCAATAGTGTGTTAAGAGGCTACCTTGATTTTTTTTTTTTATTATTTATTGATGACATCCTCATTTATTCCAAGGATGAATAAGAAAACCTAAAACATATGGAACTAGTTTTGTAGTAATTGTAAAAGCACAAGTTGTATGGTAAGTTATCTAAGTGTGCATTTTTCCAAAAAAAGTGTAATATCTAGGTAATATTATATTTAAATATGGTATTTTAGTGGATCTAATGAAGATAAGAACCATAATGTAGTGGCCATTATTAAATAATGTGCATGAGGTAAGGAGTTTCATGGGATTATTAGACTATTATAAGAAATTCATTTTCAATTTCTCTAAGATGACTAATTCAATTAATGTTGGAAATAACCAAAAAAAAATCTATGATAACCATCCAATCCTTATCATGGTGATTTCTTGCATGGACATGTCTTTATTGATCCTATTTTGAGCCTTGGTAGCACTATTAGAAGTGTCATTATGTGTTCTAGAGCCTGCTTATAAATCCATTGTGTCATGACTACCTTGAGTCTATTTAGTGAGGTGAGAGTGGTTATAGTGATATTTGAGGGAAAAATAGAGTGTAAAGATGTCTTGTGAGTTTTTTTGAGTGGTTTGAACATTATTTTCTAAGATTAAGGGTCTTTTAGCAAAAATTAAGGTGATTTGGGCACTTTGAGGTTATTGATCTTTATGGTGTTAGAATTACTTGATGCCTTTGATTGAAGATAAATGTTGGTTGGTAGGATGTAAGGGTTTTAATCCTTGTCCAAGGTCATTAAATGAAGGTATATTATTTTATTCAATGTCATTGATCCATGGTTTACCCATTCAAGCAATTTTTAGCCTTCATGAACCCCTTAATGTCATTAATCACCTTCCAAACACCTAATGTTGGTAAAATATATTACCAAACCTTTGGAAATGGGTGATATTTCAAGTGTCACATTATTTAATAATGACTCAAAAGATTCTCCAAATCATCACTAAGCATTTCATGCCATAAAAGGCCCATTTTAAGGTTTGCATTCACTTCCCACTAGACAAATGTGTCCTAAACATGGTAAAAGCATAAATCTTCATATATTCATATTGTACCACTTAGTTTAAAAATTAATTTAACTCATTATTTCCCTTTATCTTCCCTCTAATGATGGTTTAAAGCTTGAAATATGGAAAAAAAATCATAGAAAAGATAGGATTTTCAACTATTTCTTGTAGTTTATAGACTTATACAATAAATCCATATAGAAGAGAGTAAAAGGTTGAATTTGGGTTCATTATAGTTGTATTCATAAAGTTTCATGGTAGGAATATTCAAGACAAGATCAAAATCAACACCATCAAGCTCATTTGCAACCTAAGATAGCCCTTCAAGTTTTTGGATGGTATGGATATGAGAGAGAAATGGGAGGTGCAAAATTTTGGTAAAAGAGGTACCTTAGATAGATTCCATATTTTTTAATTTCTTCTTATGTTGACTCTCCCTCCTTTATGAACAATCATTAATAATGTAGGGTACTCACAATGTCTTATCCATTCAGACAAGGTATCACTTTCCATGTTTTCCCCTTTCACGAGCATGATGATAGAAAAATGGGAGGTTATAGAGATTTTCAATATTTTTCACAACATTAAAACACCATTATCAAAACTAATTTTACATGTGTGATCCTAGGGAGATAATAAGTCCTCATTGGAATCATTTTTTACGGTGACAGATACGATTTCTCAATGCTTTGGGATCCTCAATGGTCAAAGGTATTTTGGTGAAGCTATCATAGCTTCCAAACATCATATTGATTTTATGCAATGTTATATCACTACATTATGATCAAATACATCCATATCTTGATGTTGACCTATAATCTTGATCAACCACATAGTAAGTAGGCAGAATATAAAAGTCTTAATCTTATTCAGGAATCTTGTGATCATCTTGAAAGTTTCCATATCTGTATAAGATGATAAAGGTCTTCACCTAACTTTCATGGAAATTTTTAAGTTAATTTTGGATGTGTGTGAAGGGGATAAAACATAGTGTCTATTAATGCAAATTTTTAAGATTTTTTTATCCACCCATAGGTCTATAGACCTATTGGTGGATGTTAGTAACTTCCAAAACCCATTTCATATTGTGTAAAGGTTTGAAAATACCAAATCCATGTCTCTAAGTATGCACTTAGCATTGAATACCCACATATTTTTATGTTGAGGATCATATGTGGATGACTAGTCCTCAAACCCCAAGCAAGATAGTCAAAAAACCTAAACTAACTCAATGAAAAGGCTTAGTGCCTACCTTTTAAGCAATACTGGTTCTTACAAAATAGGATGGTTAGGAAGGAACATAAAGACTTTGAGGGAAGATTTAAGGAGTTATAAATAATAGTTTAGATGAATCAACACATTTAATTCATTTAAGGTAGCAATGAGACATAGTTTGTCCCTCATAATGTTCATATTCATAGTCTTACAAGCTTAAAATCACCACATGCAGAGTGAGGGTTAAAGAATTAAACCTCACAAAAAAATGAGGATGAAATATAAAAGTTGATAATATAAATTATTTCCTCAAATAAAAATCATTTTCACATGTATATGTTTGAGATTCAAGGATTAAAAATAACTCTATGATTTACACAGTCCTATTAGACCTAAATAGGCCTAGAACAAGCCTCTACAGACTAGTTGAGGGTGTATACAAACTTGGAGGTTATATAAATTTGGAAGCATATAATAGAGAGAGAGAGAGAGAGAGATCATAAGGTGTAAAAATTTTATAATTAAGGAGACTCCCAGGTTGGTGAGATAACCTAATGGCTTAACTAGGTTAAAGGGCCTAAAACTGATGCACACAGGTCTATACAGGCAGTCATAAAAAAATAAGGTAACTCAGTGAGAGGTGTGGCATACCAAGTGGTTTTATAAGTCATAAGGGTATTTTAAAAGGATTTAAATTATATTATATCAATATTTTATGGTGATAAAATTCTCAAATGGTTAAAGGAAATACTAGGCACACCTATATACAGTCAAGGAGCCTAACTGTTACATATAGGCAAGGTTAGTTATGAGAATTGAATGTAAAATACATTCCATGAAAATGAATGTATAAAGTGTAAATATGTGGTTCTAAATTTTTTTATAGTATGACATCATTATCTTCCCATTGAAATAAGGAGATCCCTTGAGATAAAAAGAGCCTAATGGCTCACATAGGCCTAAACATGCCCGTGTGTAAAAGTTGGAAGATCAAAGAGATTAGGAGTTTAATTAGAGTATAATATCATTTGGTAAAGGAAATATAAAATTCATAAAAAAAATTCATAAGGGTAAAATTATCAAACTAAGGGAAGAAAGAACTAGACTAGACAGTTAGGTCTGCATAGGCCTAATTACTAACAAACCCTAAACAAGATTTGGTAAGCATATAGTTAGCATTATGGATGAATATCATATTATAAGTGATATTTTAAAATACTAGAATAATATTTTAAGAGTCATAATTCCACCAAAATTTTATAATAAAAATTAAATAATTAAAGCATCTAACACTTGTTACTAGACATTCAGGTTTGGTAGCCATATCACTTAAAACAAGCTCATATGAGACAATACAAATAGAGTGGCATTTTGAGTAGTTATAATAGTTTCATAAGGTTATGGGAAGGATGGAAAGAATTTTTAATTATATTTTTAAATACCCAAACCACCTCAAGATGGTGTATACCCTTAAAACCTAGATTAGGCATGTTGAGCCTCAAATCCACTCTTGAGGCCTCAAATCCCATGCTCACCTTAGTATCATAACTAGATTCCCGAAGTAAATAAAATGCCATGATGAGGTGTGATATGATTATCTAGGTCATATGGAGAAGGTTTATAGTAGATAAAATCAATGAAATGGTTAATTTGAGTCTTGAAGTCCACTTTGAACTACACAATCCAAGTAGCCAGCTCAAGTTACCTATACAAATGCTTAGATATTTAATGGTAGATGGAATCAAGTAAAATACTCCTAAGGCAATTTGGGCACACATATGTAATTTAAATCCATGAAAGAGTGAGCTATGTTGAGGAGTTTAGGTTTATTATATATTACTAAGTCTGTATATAGGTCTAGAAGTTTGGCAAAGAGCTTGAGGTCCACCATCTTTTGATTGTATCTTCACACACAAGCTACATGGGAACCAAATATTTTTAGGATTTTTAAGGGGGTATATAGACTAAACATCCATGACCATAAATTTGGGATTGGAGATCTCATCTTTATGAACCATTGTTAATATGGTAGACTTCCAAAAGCCCCTTTAAACCCTATTACATACCAGACTTGGAAAAAATGAATATTTTTGCACTCAAACAATCATGAATTACTTGATAAACACCTAAAAATTTTAGTACACTTAAAATATACCCTGACCATAATACTAGTCTATATAGACACTATAATTTTTTTTTTAAAGTATATACTTTTTTAATAAAATAGGTATAAGGTAGTTTAAGGAGTTACCAATAATTAGAGGAGGAGGTTTGACACTTGTTTCATCTTACCAAGATACCATCTACTCACTATATACCTAGAAATGCCTTTGTAAGTCTCTTCCATATAGCCAGTTTGTAGATATAAAGTAGAATGTCATGTAGTCACCTAATTTGGCAAGGTTAAAAGTGTGAACTAGTCAAAAAGGCATATATCATGATATGAGACTTTGATTCAAGCCTAAAAATCATCTATCCACCTATCTTAATGTCTTGTGTAGGTTTCATGTCCACTCAATTAGCCAATAATCAAATGACTGGGTCTAATGGATTAATTGACTTACTTGGTCAATAAATAGAGTTTGAAGTTATTGTGGAGATGATATTATAATGTTTTAGTGATTTTGAGCTAAATACATGCACCAGAGGAGCTAGCCTCATAATCTAGAGGTCTGGTCTAATGATAAGGTCACCCATAGCCTTTAGGCCATTCCCATGTTAGTATAATTTTGAATCAGAATTGAACAATCTCTTTCAAAGGGTGAAACTTGGGTTGTTAATATTTTTGACACACTTTTTGGGACAAGATTCAAGCATTGAAACATTCACATCAGCATCTTAGCCATCAATAATAACTTAAAACATTCGCATGCCAAGTTTGTAGTTAGAAGTTCATAACAAGGGTTGTCAAAGGTCATCATTTCAAGGGTAAGAGTATTTCTTATTCATAATTTACTTTTTTTACATGTTCATAATGATGAGTTATGGTTGCATATGGGTCATAATTCAACTATACACTTCCTTATCAGTAACCCTATGACTCATATTAGTCCCATTATGAAACTTACTAGCCTTACATTCACCCTTATCAATAATATGAGATCCCTCATCAGGCATATGATCCTTTTCAATAGCAAGGACACCACTCTAACCCTCCTTGTAAGCATCATTCACCTCCTTAGTAGCATATTTATCAACCTAATCAATCATGGTAACATCATTACATTCTTGGTCATCCTAGTCATGTCTCAAACCAATCCATATCAATCTTTAAATAGAATTTGTTGAGATAGGAAAGGCACATGGTGAGCATTGACACCTTGAGGATATATGGATAGGAAATATCTAGGCATGTGATTGAAATCATGAGAACCACATTGCAACAAGCTAAGAAAGAATGGGCATTTTTCATGAGTGAAGTACTTTCAGGAGTCAATAGTGATATGCTTGACATAGGTGGTTTGGTTTCAAGCATTGAAGAGAGTTTGATAGTCCATGAGAGACAAAAAGTCCAATCCCACCAGAAAAATGTTCCCTCCTTCATTCCATATTAGTCCTCAATTGGAATTCCCATCCTCCCTCAAAAATTTTAAGAATATGAGTGTCAAATCTCTCAAAGTTTCTCATAAGCCATTCTAACCTTTCCTACATGGAGGTTTGTGAAAGAGAGAGTTCAGAAGGGGGGAGAAGTGTGTCTTGATAAGAATAGATTCCATGATTCATAGTATACCTTACAAGGCCATTCATTCTTTGATCAACATAAAATACCTCCAATTAGATCATTCTTGACTTTGAGGCTCACCCTGATAAATAAATTTAGCTTGTAAACCAACACCTATGTTAGTAAGTGGAAGCTTCAAGAGCAATGCCATCCTAGTAAGAAGTTCCTCCTTTCATACTAAAAGGTACAACAAATACAAAAGATGATGTTCCTACATCCAAGTTTCTAACTTGGAAACAAATGCAACAATCAAGGGGAGGAGGAGACTAGTCAAACACAAACCAAGGTATTGAAGTTATAGACAAATCAAAAAAAACTTACTCCCCACCCCACCCTCCTCAAAATTCTAAGGCCTTCCCCTCATGGAAGTCTATTCAAGATAGTGTGTAGTAGAAAGAGGAAGTGGTGGGTTTCAAAGGTGGGAAGCTTAATGAGAATGATGAAGCATCTACAACACCATTCAATGTGACTCATTTTATTAAACTCTTTTAAGGATCCACCATGCCATTCCTTGAGAAAGAATATATTATTTATGAGATAAATGAAGAAGAAACAATTGTAGTGATAAAAAATGAGATTGATATGAGTGAACAAGAAGGGGAAATCACCATTTGGACACCCCTTACCAAGGATAAGTATGAATCAATCTTTCATAATGTAAAAGAGGATGAACTCCAAGGGGATTCTTGGGTGCAAGATGAGCTGCAAGAAGAAGACACCTCAATTATACAAGGATAAGATGGTTCCCAATATATCCTTGATGACATGATGGAAACACTTTGTCATGGCATTCCTAAAGAATGGGGAAATAAAACATCTATTCAACTTACAATAGTTACAAGGCAAGGAGGTAGCCTTTTGAAGTCTTCAAACATCTAAGAAAAGGTATGTTTTCAAGGCTTTTAGTTTCATTGAAGATGAAGGACCAATTATTGGCCACTAAGATGAGTTGGATCTTCAATGGATTTAAGAGATCCCATTATCCATATAAGATGAGGATGACCAAGTTGTATATGACCATGAGTCTTGTTGACTCTTTCAAAGAGTTGTAGATACTTGATCAACATAGTATTTCACAAGTAAATGGTAAGGAAATCCCTATCCTTACATTTTATCATGAGTAGATGGACTTTTATTAAGACTTGGAGAAATTTTTTTCAATATTATATAGTATACCTATACCCCATGAAGAGCTTGAGAATGTTTTTGAAAAGAGAATTATGACAACTGACTATTCTGAGTCTCATAGGTAGAATCAGGAGCAAACCATTATTGAGGTAGATATGAGGCTAATAATGCAATATAGATAGATATGTGATTATTAAAATTGGGTGCTTGAATCACCTAGAAAATCCATGCACCTAAGAATGGATAAAACAGTTCTAACTACTTTCTCAAAAAGCTATGAACATGTTAACACCCCCAACTACAAGTGGGAATTCTCATATAGTGAATAATAATTGATTTGGACTCAAATAAGACATGGAAACTAGATATTATGGTTCTATAGTGATTAAAAAAATTCCATTTAATCCCAAATAAAATAATTTAATCTCATATTAGTTGTTTATAATGTTGTTGCTTGTTTCAATAAGTGGTTAGCAAATTTTTAGTTTGTTACTTTGTTTCTTTGGTGTCTTCTCTTATTTGTTCTTAGGTTTCGGTATTTTTTATTTGGTTATTTATAATTGAGTCATGTTAGTTTTTTAAAATCCAATAATGGTCAACAAGTATTACTACCATGTATGAGTCATAATTATCATGAAGATGAGTGGGTTCTCTTGACTAGTAGGCTAGTCAAACCTTATGAATCACCAAAAATGTTTAGTAATTTAGCCTCCTAGGATAAATTCTAACCCCTATAACCAAAAAAATTTATATGATAACCATCCAAGCCTACTCATGGTGATCTCCTGAATGGTTATGTCTTTATTGATCCCATTTTGAGCCATGGTAGCATTGTTAGAAGTGTCATTGTGTCTTCTAGAGACTACTTGTGAATCCATTATGTCATGGCTACCTTGAGTATATTTAGTGAGGTGATAGTGTTTAGAGTGATATTTTAGTGAAAAATATAGTTTCAAGATGTCTTATGATTTTTATTAAGTGGTTTAAACATTATTTGATAAGATTAAGGGTCTTTTAGCAAAAGTAAAGGTAATTTAGGTACTTTGAGGTTATTTATCTTTATGGTGTCAAACCTATTTGATGTATTTTATTGAAGATAAACCTTGGTTGGAAGGATGTAAGGGTTTTAATTGTAATGTCCCTTACTTAGGGAATATATGAGATACAAAAGCGCTGAACAGAGATATGATTTTGTAGAATAAATTCAAAATAAATAAATAAATCACAATATAATCTCTTATTTATTCACTCAGACTATTATAATAGATATCCTCTATCATGCATATTAAATAATATTCAAATACTATCTTAAAACCTTGATTACTCTTGCAAACTGGAAACAAACTTGCAATCTAGACTGCTTGGGTTCGCTGTGACGACACACAGTCACCGATGTCGGTTATATGACCGTCGTTGGTCGATAAAATATCATCATCGGTCTCTGTCAATCGGCTTCTCTGCTGATGTCAGTCTGAAGATGACCAATGTCGGTCTCTGTGGATCTCTGCCTAGTGATGTCAGTCTCTGTGCGGATCTGTATGGACTTCGTACGGTCACCAATAAAGCACACCCTATTTGTTTCAACCCCTGATCTGAAGATATATAGCTCTAATACATAAAAAACTTTATCTGTATAATTTATTGAATCAACTTAATAAAATAAATACCTGAAATACTGTGATAACTTTTGTGTGAAGTTATCTCTCAAACCTGTAAACCTCTATGATAACTTCTGTATGAAGCTATCTCTCAATTTGGCAATAGATCAGCTAATATTTCATAGCCTCTGAATCACACACACTGAAGAGTGGATGTTCTCCAATGTAGATGGAATCCTGGAACCCTTGGCTCAGTCTTCACAGAAGAATTCTTCAATATCAAAATCAATAATCAATGCATAATCAATAATGGCCTCCATGAGAAACCCTTATACCCTCAAAAATATGTGCTTTCCATAATTAGGGTTTCCTTACATTAGAATTAGGGTTTCTAATTAAAATTAGAGAAAATAATTAATATTTAATTAAATCAATCAAATATTAATATCTCCCTCAATACATGTCTGAAAGAGCCCAAACGAAAGCCAACTAGAATAATTTTGCAAGTCAAAGCTAAGACAATCTCCATCAAGACCTTCTATCCATCCTATTAGCCTATGAAGGTCGCATAATAGGCTAACCATCAATTCTAAAGATGTCAACTGAAAAGGGGACATGACAATCTGCCCCTCCTGAAATTTCTTGCCATCAAGCAATCGCTGAATGATAAACCAATCAATCCACCTGGATCCCAAATGTAGTCATGGTCTACCCTACTGTCAATCAATACAAAATCCATGCCATGTCCATCACAACTCTCATCTAATGGTGTCACATCATCTCTAGTACTAAGATAAGAATCCCAACATCTAATCCATAAATGAAAATCAATAGGCAACTCAAGTAAACTCCTTACCTCTAAATATGGATTGTGAAGCCTAGAAATAGTCATATCATCATCAACCTATGACCCGACTATAATAGAAATCTAAGTCCCTACCACATGTGATAACTCCTGAACTAAACTCACCTCAAGACTAAGATCATCCTCATATCTCTCTTGTGTGGGTGCCAATATGCACTCGTCATCGCACTCTATCATGTCATGTCGTATGAGCATCTCCATCTGATGAAAAAACATATATCAGAAATTGTTTCCCCGTATTGCCTTAAGAATATGTGTCTTCCCATCAACATCAAAGCAAGCCTCCATGTCCTTGAGACGAAGAGTAACTTCCTCAAATGAATTAATCCACTTCATACCCAAGACTAAGTCTATATCCCCCATGTTCACCACATAATAATCAGCCTTGAACTCATAATTGTTCAAGCGCAATGGGAGGTCTCTAATCATACGCTCACACCTAAGAGTGTGACCATCAGCTACCTTAACTCTAATGCCCTCAAAATCTTCAGTAGTGAGTCCACGCTTCTCCACAAATCTATCATCTATAAAATTATGTGTGGCTCCTGTATCAAGAAGGGTGATGACCTTCTGTCTTGCCAAAACTCCACGGAGTCTGAATGACTCATCTGACTGAATGTTGGATAGGCATGCCTCTTGTATGTGAAGCTATAACTCTGCCTCTACCGTAGGCTCTGAAGCCTCTACCTCTGCCCCCTCAGAACTATTTTGTTATTCAGAATCCTCTAAATCTGAATCCTCATAATAATCCCACATCACACAATTTGCCTTACCCTTAGGCCTCAAAGGACAATCGTGATTGGCATCATAGGGACCTTTGCAATATAAGCAAAGCTTCTTCCTGCATAGATCGTTAAGAGCCTCTCGATCCAAAGGTGGTGCTGCAAGATTTGCCTTAGAATCATTCTTAACACCTGATTTATCTATGTTGAAATCCAGTCTCTCTCTATTACCATTAGAGCACTTATGGTCCCTGGATGAAGAAGTACCTCCTGAGTTAGATTTACTGGATGGGGCTGCCATCTCCATACTACTTACCTTCTTCATAGCTATATATAATGAAGGAGGATCAAAGGCTTTGATCCAACCTCTCAATGGCTCGGTCAATCCCTCCATGAAGAGTACTACCAATCTATGCTCTAAAATATTTGGCACCATGATTGCCAATCGCTGAAACTCACCAATGAAGGACTCCAAGTTACCTATTTGTTTCAAATGGGCCAGATCTCAAAATTAAACCTTGAGATATTTCCTATCAAACCTCTCAACCAACCTATCCATGAAGTCTTGGTACTCTGTTACCTAGTTGTGCTGAAGTGTTACCATACCATGGTACCACCAATCATGAGCTACTCCATCCAAGTGCAAAGTGGCATATTTGATGGCCTCTATCTCTGTCATTGGCCTCAATGCCAAGAATGTGTCAAGCTTATGAACCCAAGCTTGAGCTGTCATCTTGCTTCTACCATCACAAGTAGTCAAAGAAAGCTTGCCAGTAGCCTTCTTTAGCTCGCTGAATTGACCTATAGGCCTTCTATCCTTTCTAACCAATCTATAGTGCTCTCTCCTCATACTAACAAAATTATCAAAGGACATCTTCTCCTAAACCTCAGGAGCTAATAAGTTCCACTCATCAGTTGTAGCCATGAGGGTATCTGCAACTAGGGAATCACCTACCACCTCCTCTGTTGGTGCTTCTTCTGGGTCATCCTGTACAAACATAGGCCATGTAGGTCTATCAGCAGTCCTAGAATGGGTCAGTTGTGATCTCTAATTAACAATAGCACTCCTGTTATCTCCTTATTCCCCATTCTATCTATCAAGTGGGTTCATCCTCCTTATCATAGTAGTAAGTGCCTGTAGTGCATGTGTCATCTCATGGTAGGCTTCTCTGGTACCTGGATCATCATTATGTCAGTGGCCCCTGAGTGGGCTACCCTCACGTCTATCACTCATGATGATCGGTGGCTAATCTAACACTTGGGTACCTTCAAGCAAGGCTCTAATACGTGTGTTATACCTGTGTGGTCCCAACTCTTATAGCTGCATAAGATCTATAAACCCTCAGGATGGTAGGATTTAGCTCTGATACCACTGTAATGTCCCTTACTTAGGGAATACATGAGATACAAAAGTGATGAACAGAGATATGATTTTGTAGAATAAATTCAAAATAAATAAATAAATCACAATATAATATCTTATTTATTCACTTAGACTATTACAATAGATATCCTCTGTCATGCATATTAAAGAATATTCAAATATTGTCTTAAAACCCTGATTACTCTTGCAATTTGGAAATAAACTTGCAATTTGGACTATTTGGGTTCACTGTGATGACACACAGTCGCTGATGTCAGTTATATGACCATCGTCGGTCGATAAGCTACCATCATCGATCTCTGTCAGTCAGCTTCTCTATCGACGTCAGTCTAAAGATGGCTGATGTCAGTCTCTATGGATCTCTGCCTGCCGATGTTGGTCTCTATGCGAATCTGTGCAGATCTATATGGACTTCGTACGACTGCCAATAAAGCACACCCTATTTGTTTCAACCCCTGATCTAAAGATATACAGCTCTAATATAGAAAAAACTTTATCTGTATAATTTATTGAATCAACTTAATAAAATAAATACCTGAAATACTATGATAACTTCTGTGTGAAGTTATCTCTCAAACCTATAAACCTCTGTGATAACTTCTATATGAAGTTATCTCTCAATTTGGTAATAGATCAGCTAATATTTCATAGCCTCTAAATCACACACACTGAAGAGTGGACGTTCTCCAATGCAGATGGAATCCTAGAACCCTTGGCTCAGTCTTCATAGAAGAATTCTTCAATATCAAAATCAATAATCAATGCATAATCAATAATGGCCTCCATGAGAAACCCTTATACCCTCAAAAAGATGTGCTTGCCCTAATTAGGGTTTCCTTAAATTAGAATTAGGGTTTCTAATTACAATTAGAGAAAATATTTAATATTTAATTAAATCAATCAAATATTAATAACTCCCTCAATACATGTCTGAAAGAGCCCAAATGAAAGCCAACTGGAATAATTCTGCAAGTCAAAGCTAAGACAATCTCCATCAAGACCTTCTATCCATCTTATTAGCCTACGAAGGTCACATAATAGGCTAACCATAAATTCTAAAGATGTCAACTGAAAAGGGGACATGACATTAATCCTTGTCTAAGGTCATTATATGAAAGTATTTTATTGTTTTCAATGTCATTGATCCAAGGTTTACCCTTTCAAGCAATTTTAAGCCTTCATGAACCCCCTAAAGTCATTAATCACCTTCCAAACACCTCATGTTGGTCAAATACATTACCAAAACTTTGGAAAGGGGTGATATTTAAACTATATAATTATTTTATTAGGCCTTAAAAGAGTCTCTGAATCATCACTAAGCGTTTCATGCCATAAAAGGCCCATTTTAAGGCTTATATTCACTTCTCACTAGCCAAATGGGTCCCACATTTGGTAAAAGAATAAATATTCAAATCCTATAATACCATTTAGTTTAAAATGTAATTTAGCTCATTTTTTATATTATCTTCTACCATATAATGGTATTTTAAAGCATGAAATATGGAAAAAATGTAGAAAATAGGGTTTTCAACTATTTCTTGCATTTTGTACATATTTGTACGATTAGTCTATATAGAGGAGAATAATAGGTTATAGGTGGGTTCATTACATGTGTCTTGGTGAATTTTAATGGTAGGAATATTAAATATAATCTCAAAATTTATCCTTTTACTCCATGGAGCTCCTTTACAGCCTAAGACAACCCTTCAGTTTATGGATGATACAGACATGAGAGAGAAGATGGAGGTATTGAATTTTGGTAAAAAGAGTGGACATTGTATAGCTTCCATATTTTGGAATTTTTTCTCATAGTGACTCTCCCTCATTTATAAATAATCATTAACAATGTAAGGAACTCACAATATCTTCTCCATTTAGGTAGGGTACTAGTTTTACATGTTTACTCCTTTCCTAAGCATGTCGACAAAAAATGGGAGGTTATAGATATTTTCAAGGGTTTTCACCACCTTAACACAAAATTTTACAACCTCATATCACATGTGTGATCCCAAGGAGATAATAATTCCTCATTATAAGTAGTTTTTAGGGTGATAGATATGGTTTCTCAATGCCTTGGGATCCCCAATGGTTAAAGGTATTTTGGTGAAGCTCCCATAGCTTCCACACATATCATTGAGATTATTCAACATTATATCACTATATTATGATCCAATACCTCCATATCATGATTTTGACCTATAATATTGATCAACCACACAGTAAGTAAGCATAATACAGAGGTTTTAATCTTATTTAGGAATCATGTGATCATTTTCAAAGTTGCCATATCTATGTAAGATGATAAAGGTATTCACTTGAATTTCATGGAATTTTTAAATTTAATTTGTGATGTGGGTGAAGGGGATAATACCCATAATATATTAATGTAAAATTTTAAGATTTTTTTATCCACCCACATGTATACAGACCTATCGATGGATGTTAGTAACTTCCAAAACCCATTTCACATTATGTAAAGGTTTAAAAAGACCTAATCGATGTCTCCAAGTATGTACTTATCCCTAAGTAATAAAAAAATGTTATGATAAGGATCACATGTGGGTGAATGTTCCTCAAACCCCAAGTAAGATAGTCAATAAACCTAAATTGACTTAATGAGAAGGCCTAGGGTTTGCCTTTTAGGCAATACTAGTTCTTTCAAAATGGGATGGTCAGGAAGGAACATAAATAATTTGATGGAATATTTAAGGAGTTATAAATAATAGTGAATAGGAATCAACACATTGAATTCATTCAAGGGAGTAATGAGATAATCTATCCTTCATAATGCTCATACTCACAGTCTTACAGGCTTAAAATCATTGATAGATAGAGTGAGGGTTAAAGAATTGAACCCTATAGAAAGAATGAGGATCAAAGATAAAAGTGGAGAATCTATATTATTTCCTAAAATCAAGTTCAATGTCACATTTATATGGTTGATATTTAAGTATTAGAAATAAATATATGATTTACACAAGCCTATTAGATCTAAAAAGGCCTAGAACAAGCTTGTGTAGACTAGTTGAGGGTGTACACAGACTTGGAGGTTATCTAAATTTGGAATCATCTAAATATATAGGTTATAAGGTGGAAAAAAATTTCAAGTAAGGGGACTCCAAGGTTATTTAGATAACCTAATGGCCTAACTAGGTTAAAGGGCCTAAAACTGATGCACACAAGCCTATACAGGCAGTCATAAGAAAACAAGGTAATTCAATGAGAAGTGTGGCCTCACAAGAGGTTATCTAAGGCCTAATGGTATATGAATAATATGTAAATGAGATTAGATTAGTATTTTATGGTCATAAAAGTCTCAAATGGATAACATAAATACTAAGCACTCCTATGTCTAGTAAAGGAGCCTAACTATTACCTATAGGTAGGGTTAGTTATGAGAAGTGAATGTACAAAACCATCTATGAAAATGACTATATAAAGTGTAAATATGGGGTTCTCACTTATTTTTTATATGAAATCATTATCTACACATTGAAATAATGATATCCTTTATGATAGAAAGAGTCTAATGGCTCACATACACCTAAACAAGCCCATGTGTAAGAATTAGAAGTCTGTACATATTAGAGTTTAAATAGAGTCTAAGATCATCTAGGGAAGGAACTATAAAATTAATTACAATGTATCATAAGGTTAAAAGTATCGAATTGAAGGAAGAAATCACTAGACCAAAATGTTAGGTCTACATAGGCCTAATTACTATCACACCCTAATCAAGATTTGGTAAGCATATAGTTAGAATTATGGATGAATACCCTAATAAGAGGGATATTATCAAATAAATAATCATATTTTATGAGTCATAACTCTACCAAAATGGTATAATAAACATGAACACATTCATGCTTCTAATACTTGTTACCAAACATTCAGGTTGTTGATGCTTTTATGTGTATCACAAGTGCTCTTAATGTTGAAGGAATGATTCTCATTTTATTATTAAAAGGATTCATAGCATGAATAGTAGGTTTTGGTAATATATTTACCTATGGTGAAATAGAAACAAATAAAATTAAACTATTCCACAAATTTATATTGATTGGTGGTTGGGAGCCACCATGGTCTTTATGAATTTTGAAGTATCTTAGCTGATCTTAGTGAGTTATGCTCAAGATTATACACTATAAATTAATCTAAATTAATATTTACAATTATATCTAAGCTAAAGTGATTTGATAAAAAAATAAAAAGGAAGGGTAGGGTATAAATAAAGTGTGTGATTATTTATCATTGCCCTAAGCATTATGACAAGGTTTTGATTTCAACTGAACATGAATTTAACCAATATATGATGTGAAGTAATAGATGCTCAAATCCCACCATATACCAATAAAATATTTTAGGAAAACACAAAAGAATACAAGTATGAACTAAACTTTGCTTTAAAGTTTTACTAATACATTCAAGTAACATTTGCACATCTTAATGCAGAGAAAATAAATGAAACAAAATCTAAGATCATCCAACTAATCTAGATTCAACACAAATTAACAACCCTGTATCAAAGATGCACATTCAAAATTCATGAAAACCATTCAAATTCAATAATTAGAATAAGCAATTGAGAGATAAACCATGTAAAAATTGATACAAACAAACTTGGACAAACTTTTAAGTATTCCTTGCTTATATTAATTGCTTATAAATATACAAGTTTTGGCTCAAAACTCCCTTTAAAAAATGGTAATACTACCTTTTATAGAAGACTTAGGACATATACCAATCAGTCATAAGATTACACATGTACAAAGATAATAACAATTGTCCTTTTTTATAGTTCTAGAATACATTTCTCTTTCCCAAATAGACTGACCTATAGTAAAATATGATAACAAACTAGCATATGCCTTTTCAAAGGAAAATTCCACATTAAAATATTATAATTCTTTACAAAATGGAATATTAATTAATTGGCAAGCCCTGTGTTGAAGGGCTCCCTTATTACTCTTGTATAATCTCCATATCTCTTTGATGTTGCTCTTTGACAAGCTCCAAATCAATAGCTAGTTTCAAGAGATAGACATCTTCTTTATCAACTAAGTCACCAAGGTCTCTATCATTTTTTGCTATGGCCTCCTTGATGTTCCTTGATTCTACAATCTTCTCTTTATCAGTGAAGATCATGCCCATGATTTGGTTGTATTCACTTCCAAATTGGCCTTGGTTTTTGCTTCTAACTTCCTTCATCACCAAAGTGACTCTATTCTTATACTGTTCATCATCAATGATGACTAGGGCACTAGACTTTCTAGGATTAGCCAACATGGTGCCAATGATTTGCTTGACTCTGACTATTATCTCCTCATCATCCTTTAGGCATATGTCTAAGCTTTTTGACCAAGCTCTTAAACTTTGAATCTTATCAATAACTACCCCCAATATTACATTAAAGTGGGATAAGTTGATGGTTTTGAAGCTAGGAATCCTACCCTTGATTATTATGTTGATAGGATCTCTTATTTTATCCTCTACATCCTACCACTAGGCCACCAATCCTTTGGCTATCTCACTCTACTAGGTCAATACATCCTACCTTTGCTTCATTAAATTTAAGGAGTCAAACATGTCAAATAAAGATGCCTCAAACATCTTTGTTATTCCCTTATGGACTGATAAGATAGCCAATGTCTTCAAGTTATCATTTTCTCTCTCTAGGTTATGAATCTTTTGATTCATACCCCTGATGCATACTTTGATCTATGTAGAATGAGCCTTAGCCAATCCTTCTATGTACTCCTCATAGATAAGATGCTCATTAGGACTCTAACCTCCAATGGGGGTTAGACCAACAAAAGGCTCAACTCTTTGAAATTTAAATTCCTCACCTCTAACCATGGCCTTCTTGGTTTTAACCTCTCTAATTATACTATTTTTAGATTGAATTGTACACTAGTTGATGACTTTGGGATCTTAGGAGGATCAGGAATATCCACCTGTGTGTTGTTCAAGGCTCCTAAAGTGTCCATTTGAGTTCCACTTACTCCTATTGTGGTAACTAATATTCTCTCTTCTTTCTCTTTCATCAAATCCAATATTCATGGCTTTATTTCTTCATGAACATCAATTTGAATTATTTGGGGCAAGGTCCAAGAATGGAATAAAGTGAAAATATTAGGAATTTTTCCATAAAAACCCCATTTAGGGATAATGGGTCCATGAATGGGGTATTCATCATTGAACAAGTTGACCTCACTCATGGAGTGAGTGAAGTCCAACTTAGGATTCTTTCTCCCAACTATGAAAAATACCAATTGTTCTTTCCTTTTGTGTGGGGGTTCTATTAAAACTAGGTCCAAATCAACCTCTTTCCCTTTATCTTCCTATATTTCCTCAAATAGGGCTTGAGGTTCCTCACTTTGTTCTTCCTCATCTTCTGACCCATAAACTTTAGTAAGCACCTTAAGTGCATCCCTTATTTTCTCATTAGGTTCCAATGAAATCATATCAAGGTAGTCTTTAAGAGACTTTAGTCTTTTAGGTGGGGCTAAAGATGAGGTTTCCCTAGGTCTCTCTTCGAACTTATCTTTACCAAGTCCTTATGTAACCTATGTTTGACGCTATTACATGCTAACTTGTGGCTATTCTAGAAGGGGACTTGAGGATGGTCCAAGTAATAAATGATAAATTCAAAGGCCCCATTCTCTAAATCTCACCTAGTGTCTTGCCATCTCCCCTAGCCAACCTAGGCTCAAGTTTGATGTTATGCCTTTTCAATCTGGTTAATGCCTCTGGGAAACTAGAGACCTTGATGTAGAATGTGGCATGGACCCTAGGTTGATGTTCATATGCTTTTTTATTTTATTGGACTTTATATGTTTGGAGACCACCTCATTAGGGTACCATTGCCTCAAATCATATTTATATAGGGTGAAAGAGTCCCTATGTCTAGAAATAAAATTTATATGTTCCTAATTTTGCAACATAGTTCTACTAATTTTCAAAGGAAAGGGATGGGGGAGGCCTTTCCTTTTATCCTTGAAAAATCCATATATATTATGAAGAAGTTGGTAAGCCACTTCTTGTTTTGCTAGCTTGGTGGGCACATAGATGGGAAACTTGAAAGGTTATGTCAAAGTCCATTCTATCTTTATTACTATGCAATCAAGGTAGATCCATATATCCCATATCAATTTCACATATTTATTAATAAATGGGTTGATCCTACTCATGGGGATTCCTGTGATGGCTTCCACTAGGGCTAGATAAACATAATCATAGATGAACTACATATTGTTTCTATACTTGAAAATGTGAAGCTTGGAGTAATGATGAGAGACATTGGGTCTTCCCTCAAGTGAGAAATTCTTAATGTTTGGGATTTGGGTGGAGACTAAAAGGGAATCAAGTAGATAGGACATCCTATAAAAGTGCTTGTTTTTTTCTTTTTGAGGGCTATGAATTATGATTTCAAATAAATATTGATCATATCACCCAATGGGGGAGTGGGTCCCTTCTCAACCATGAAGTAAACATAAGACACCCAAACTTTATCAATGTGTTGTAGAGGGGGCTCTAAATAACCTATTCAACAATATCATTATTATCCTGATCCCTTCCCTAAATTGGATAATTGGTATTTTACTTGTGGGGTCCTAGATTAATTGGTTCTTAGTAAGCAACTATGGGGCTAGGATTATGTTTAGATTATGCTCTCTAGTCAACTTTTTAATGGTGGGTAAGTCTATTTGAGGCTTACATAATTTATAATAACTCTCAAAAGAAAGGGGGAAATGTATGCTATTTTATTAAAACTATGCTCATGCACAATCTAGTCATTCTCAATTTTATAATCCTATAAAAGATGAGCAAAGACATTAATGTAGTGTAATACCTAAGGCTTGGTGGCACCATAATGTAAGATAGTCATCTAGATAGTGACTAAGTCATTGTATCTCTATAGAATGGTTGTATTATTTTCTTCCTCTCTAGTAAGATCTTGCATCTCCTTGATGGTCCAAAAGAGTTTAGACCAATTCTTATTCCCATTGTTTAATGTTGCATTATCTAGGTATGTGTCCTTAAAAACTCTCCCTTCATTGTTTGAGGTCAAGCATAACTCAATTTCACCCCTTTGTTGTTGTCTATGAGTTATCATGATTATGGAAGTTGTAACTACTTACTAATGAATTTAAAGTGGCTTCTGGTTTAATTTTCTCTTGCTTATATTGTAATTGGACTCTTCTTGGTTTAAATGTGACTAATCTGAGTTTGAATTAGGGCTTTTATTAATGGTGGGGCTTTTTTGAAGCTTTAATGATGATGACAATTTGGAATTAAGCTCATTCATGTCCTAGATTTCATTGAGACCCAAGCCTTTATACCTTTTCCTTTTAAAGTATATAAAATCTATAATTTTATCATTTTTTGCTTGAGTGGCACCCATGTTTCATCCCTTTGATAATTTTTGTGACATTTTTCATAAATGCCTTGAGGGACTAACCATTATATTTTCAAAATCCAACTTTTATTTCACACCATTAGATCTTTGTTTATGGATCAATGCATACCATTGATCATGATCACAGGGTTCAAGATTTATCGGTTATCTTATGTCAGGCCCTGAATTCTATTCAGTAAATGTATGCCTACCACATGTCAATCTTGTAGGCAATCATGGTTTCATTGAAAAGTTTCCAATATCTATACTATATCTAATCACCCTCTCATGAATAAGCACAAACCATTGATCTAAATCTAGGTTGATGCACATGATTGGTCTAATGGATCAAATGCCTTGGGTTTATTGGGTTTTTTCACTCTGTCTAATCAATCTCCATGATGAAGTGAGAGTCATTGATCCTGAAAAAGGGTGAGAAATTTAATTAGCATCATGATATGAAGGGACTTAGGCTTAAAAAATTTAGGCTAATGTTTATTTCATGTTCAATAAACATGATATAAACTTTAGGCTAAAATATTTATGCTATGTCTTAGGATATGCTTAGAGGGGTCAAATAATAAAAGGGCCGAATTCTAGGTTTTTACCTAGGGTTTCATTGTATTAATAAACATGAGAAAAATTTAGGTTAAAATCATTTTAATCTAGGATTTATGTCACAAGGACATTTTAATATAAGGATTAATATAAGTCTTTAGCCTAAGTTTTATGGCATTCAAACAAACACAATTGGAACCTTAGGAGATACACTAATACTAAGTCCATATCTTCATATATTTACACCATAAGACCATTTTATTATTTAAATTTCAAATATCCTAAGTGTTTGAACATATTCCAAGGGGTCTTATTGATCTGCAATGCAAGCCATAAGCTTTTATCAACATTTTGAAACATGTCCTTATGTTCAAGCATATTAATCGATTAAATTAAATTTGAAGACCTCATGAATGTCAATGACAGCATCGTAGACATCGAATGATGTTTATGATAATGTCAAATTTAAGTTAGTGGATCATTAGGTTTGATGGCCTTAAAGTTAACAGTCTCATGGATATCAGTGACAATCTCCTAGATGTCAAATTATGGTTATGAGAATGTCAAAATTAAGTTCATGAAATCCTTGTTGTCCATAGATCTTAGATTTGATAGCTCCATTAGATTAATATGTATGATTAATCACAAACCATTAATCTTAAGCTAAGTAGATGTACACCACTGGTTCATTTTAATGTGTGATACCCTTTGTTATTAAGCTTGAATGCAAGAGTGCCATGTAGTAATTCTAAAGGGCTTCCTAAGATTTTGACTTTTTAGCACAACATTCACTTTATTATATCACTTCTGTACAAGTATTTATGGACCATAGATCTTGATCTAGATGCTTACACTTGATTGACCTCTTTATTATATTAAAGCCATCACATAAGTTTTATCCTAAGGTTTCATTATATTGAAAAATATAATGAGACCTTAGGGTAAGACTTAGGCTATGATTATGTTTAATAAAAGGGGCTCTTTAACTTTAACAATGATCTCATTTCATTCGATCTTTGATCATGCTTAAGTATGTATCATTGATTGTGATCTTGTTGATCTTACAGGATTGGTTTGATAGATTAAAGCTTTGATTTTATCGATCTTCATATGCTCTATCGGATCATTTCTCATGATGAAATAAGGTTCATTGGATCTGCAAAGAACCAAGGTGATTAATTTAGGATGTGGGTAAATATAGGAGCTTAGGCTAAAGCTTTAAAACTAAGGTCTTTTTCATGTTGATAAAATATGAATGGGGCCTTAGGGTTAAAATTTTAGGCTAAGCATATAACAAAGGGGACCATACTAAAATAAAGGACCCTATTAACATAAACATTAGACCATGTTAGAAACATAAGAATAGAAAGGGAAAATAAAAGGGGACTAAGCATGATTTTTAGGCTAAGGTTTGGTTGTGTTGAAAAACATGACCAAGCCTTAGCATACAAATTTGGCTTAAGTCCAAAGTTGATTCAAAACATTCCCACCAAATCTGTTCTCACTAAAATTTGAATCAAAAGTCTAGGCTAGGGTTTGTTGAAGGAATGTTTTATCACATGAATTTAAATATGAGCTATAATAAAACCTGCAACTTAAGACATGAGGACCAACTATTAATAACATTATGCTAGTTTCAAACAACACCATGAACAAATGGGTCATTTTCATCAGGCATGGATGATCTTCAAATCATAATAAAGAGCTGAATATCAAGCTTTCAGTGTTAAGATTCAAAATAATCATAAGGGTCCCTATTTTTTTAGAAATTAGGGTATGTTGACCTCAAAAAATGGTGAATTCCAAGGTAATATAGCAATATGTTAGAATTTGGAGACTCTGGTTTAGAAAAATAACTAGGTCATTCATTTTACTTGATCAATGCCATCATCAAGATTAGTCCATGGTTGAAACAAACCTTGCACATATAGAATTAGGATCAAATATCAAGACATAGCCATGTTGTGTGTGCTATTTTATTCTATTTATTATTTTCCATGGGATTTAGGGGGGAACTTTCATATTTCATATCTTTAATCATTAACACTAAGTTCAAGCATGTTGAGATATTTATTAAGAACCATGCTTCTAGTCCAGGGAAGGCTTAGGCATTGCTCTAATTCCATATAAGCATCCATATCCCCTATAGATATGCCTTTGTCTCCACTCATGGCCTTTCTCCTTTACCAACTAGGTATCCACAGCCTTGGTAGAGATTTCTAGAATCACCTTTGCTTGAAAAGCTTTTGATATTGCAATAAGTTCTTATTTTTGTATTTTTGGGTCTTTTAGGATTTTAACAAAGGTTGGGAATAAGGATAGCTAGGTTTAAGGATTTGGTCAAGTGTCTGACCCTCAAATAATCATCTACGATTTTAACCTTTATCCCAGGCAAGGATGTTTTTTAAGTACAAGCAAGACTTTACCTTAATGGATTGAGATTTCCTTCAACATGTGTAATTATTCTTAAAACTAGATTTAGGTCAAGATAACTTTTAAGGTCTCATGGAATGGTTAACCTATTCATGGGTAATTACTAGTTTTTTCAAATCATAACATCAAACTTATATCTAAAATCCATGGTCAACATATACATGGGGTTCATATCAGCATTTTTGAATTTGAAGTTTCTAGCAAACTAAGGAGCTTTGGGCTAAGGTATATCTAAAAGGACTTATTAGAATCAAAGATCCAAGCAATAAGAGACAAACACAATATAAAATAGCAAAGTAATAAAAAAAGAGAAGTAAACAAATATATACATACTTATGTACAAACAAGGGATAGGAAGGAAAAAGTTGAAGGAAACTTACTAACCCACCTACACTAACTCTAGTTATCTTATAGATTTACTCCATAGACCCCAAAAGGAAAATAAAATAAATAGTGCTTGAGGTAGTACCCATTAGTGGATAATGTGAACTCTACGCCTTGTATATCTTTGAGTCTAAAATTTTTATCTCTAAGTGTATCTATAATCTGATAGGGGCCAATCCATAGAGGTGTGAACTTTTCATGTTTACCCTTGGGCTCAGATGCTTTATCCCAAAGAAGAACCAAGTCTCCTTGTCTGAACACCTTGATCTTTGATCTTTGTCAAACCACCTCTTTATTATAGTTTGGTGTCTGCTAAAGTTAGGAAAATCTTTTTATTTTTCATCCTCCATCTGAATAATGTCAAATAGCCTTAAGTTTTAAAATTATTGGTCTTCCTCCATATACTCTTGCATAAACTTGTAGGTTGGCAGCTTGAGTGTGATGGGGAATATAGGCTCCCAGACATATACTAGTAAGAAAGGAGATAATTTGAGAAGCTTATGCCATATTCTAGGTTGGTCTATAGTAGACTTTTTAATGGCTTTCATCAAGTTTTTATTTTTTGACTTAGATACTCCATTACCTTGAGGATAATGGTTGGTTGAAAACTTGAGGACAATATTGTTGTCATATTCCCATTTTATCATCTCTATGGATATGTATGTTGACCCATTGTCACATACCAAAGAGACTAGAGTACCAAATCTTTTGCATATGTATTCTTCTAAAAACTTGATCACTTCTTTTGTTCTACATTATTTGGTGGCTACAGCCTTAGTCCACCTTGTGCAATAGTTAATATTTGTCAAAACATACTTGTGACCTTATGATCAATTGGGGTTGATTACCCCCATAAAGTCTAGTCCCCATCAGGTAAAGGTTTTTTCAATCATGACTTGTTACAAAGGAATCACTACCTTTGGCTCCTTTGTGTTGAATATCTAGCATGAATGGCATTCTCTTACATTCTTATGATCATCTTTGAAGATGGTGGGCCAATAGTAGCCAACCCTAAGGATCTTATGGGTTATTGTTCTTCTTGATGGATACCCACTTCTTAGATTCTCATGTAAATTTATCATTACCTCAGTGGCTTCCACCTTGGAAGCACATCTTAGATATACTCCTTCAAATCTTTTTTGGTATAGGACTCCATTTTTTATGAGGTAGTGATTTGTCTTTAATCTTAAAGCTCTTATCTACTCCTTGGTTAGCCCTATAAGACAAGTTTCATTAATTATCAAGTGAATAATGGCATTATACAATTCATTAGCTTGGAATATTTGATGATCAACTTACATAATACTCAGCTTAGAGCTAGTATTGATAATCATTTGAATCAAACCCTAACACCTTACCAGTTTTGTAGTTTTCATTTCTATCATATTCTTGGAGGATAGACATCCACTAACCTCTTTGCTCTCTAAGTTCACATTGGCTTATCATTAGATTAGTAGTTGGGTCTAGTAAAATAACATGTACTTTGTTCCTAAAAATGTAGTGTCTAAATTTATTGATAGCTTTAACCAATGCAAAGGCTTTTTTATCAATCAAAGGGTAATTTAACTCAACATTATTCAAATTAATACTCATAAAATTAATTGGATGGTTAGATCCTTTTATTTTATGATTTAACATAGCAACAATAGTGTGGTTAGAGGAGAAAGAGTAGAGGTAATTTTTTTAAAAAAAAATTAGGACTTATCAAGACTGGAGATTGGCTAATTTCACTTTTCATGTCCTCAATGGCCTTCTTAGATAGTTCATTCCATGATACTTTAGCATCCTTTAGCATATCATTAAATCATTTGAAAATATGTGAAAATCCATAAATGAATTTTCTCACAATGTTTATTTTTCCAAAAAATGATTTTAATTATTTTTTACTATTGGGAGGCTCTATCTTGGATATAACTTCCACTCTTTTGGGGTCTATGGAAACTCCATCTTTAGTGATAACATGGCCTAATAGTTTACCTTCAGTAACACAAAAAATACTATTCTTAGGGTTAAGGGAGATCCCATACCTTTTACACCTTTCAAATATTTGTTGTAGATGCATGAAGTGGTCTTCCCTATTCTTAGACAAAATAGTTAGATCATCCTTGTAAATTATGATGCACTTACCAATCAGGCCTTGGAAGGCATGGTCCATGGCCCTTTGAAAAGTGGCTCTTGCATTAATCAGTCCAAAAGGCATTCTCTTGTATGTAAAGGTGACTCACTTGGTTATAAATGTTGTCTTCATTTTATCCTCCTTATCAACTAGCACTTGATTGTATCCTAAAAAACCATAAAAAAAAGACATCATGGCTGATCCTAAAATAATCTGTATTATTTGGTTAAGAGAGGGAAGAGGATAATTATCATTTTTAGATGCTTTATTCAGATTTATAAAGTCAACACATAGTTTAATTTCACCATTTTTATTTCTAACTGGTACCAAATTAACCACCTAGGTAGAGTGCCTAATGGGAAATAAAATCCTAACATCTAACAGTCTCTTGACCTCTTTGAAGATCATGGGTTCCAAGATAGGGTTCATAGGTCTTTGTTTCTACCTAAAAGGTTTTCAACTTTCTTTGAGAGGTATAGTGTGGGTGATGACTCTTGGGTCAAATATCTTCAAGTCATCATAATACCAAGCTATGACATATTTGTATTTTGTTAACATCTCTTTGGCTCTCTTATTCTTAGCACCAGTGTAGGCCTTTCCAATGTTAACTTGCTGAAGTTGATCTTGATGTCTAAGATCAATTGCATTTTAATCCTTCCCACTTACTTTAGGAATATTAGAAACTTCAACTAGATTATCTTGATCAAATAATCTTTCCAATGTAATCATCCTTTTAAGGATCTTGTTATCATTTAGTTGAATGACTTTGCCAAGAAACTTGCCTTCTCTAAATTCATTCTAATTAGCCTCATCAATGATCTAAGCTTCAATTTTTTTTGAATTAGTCATGAATTTTAGGATTTTATGGTCATCACTAAAGACTTGAAGATGGTTCACGTTGTCTAGGATAGAAGGGCAATCTACAAGCTTAATACTAAATTTTGGTGAATCTTTGTCAAGCATGAGATTAGATGTAGCAAATCAAGATCATCAACAACTTTATTTTCTTCCCTAGGGATAGAAATAATATTGAAGGTATCAAAATATTCCACTAGATCCTAGACACTAAATTTGTACCTCTTGAGGTATGACAGTTTGTATTGATACTTGATTTACCACTAGTTCTGAGTCACCATAAACTAATAGTTCCTTTAATTTGTTTTTGGTGGAAAATTATAGACATAAGATGAGTTATTTATATTCTTCAAGGTTATTGGTACAAGGAAACTGGAGTCTATAAGAAGCATGGTATTTCTTACCAATATGGTCAGTTAGAACAATGCCTACTCTAGATATAGCTTTACACCTAGCCCCATCAAAATGCAACTTTCAAAGTCTAGGAACAATACTAAAAGCTTTAGGATCACAAATCTTGGTATTTTATAAAGTGAAAACACCTAAATCAAAATCAATTATGTTGACCCTTTCATTGACAAAATTATACTCAGTAATCATATGTTTCATCTTTGGTTCCCTTTCAACTCTAATTTAGTAAGGAACTCCCTTCCAAGGTATCCATAGGTGTGAACAATCTATGGAAATATATCCATTTATAGCCTTTATCCACTCTTTACTTAAAATTATTCCATATGCATCAGGAATATCTACCACTTGGATATCTATAAATTTTTGGACCCTTGGCTTAGAAGCCAATTGCATGTGGAAATTTAACAATTCTCCAACCACCTTAACCTTAGACTTATCTAATTGGGTGAAAACCTTATCATACTTAATGGGGGTCAAACCAAGATGCTTATAAACACCTACAGGTATAATATTTGTGGAAGCATCAGAATCTAATAAATAATTATGAAACTTTAAGTAAGAAAAGTAGGGACTCTATTTTAGATTTATACATTGCTATGTTTGCATTATCATTCTTGGTCATCTTGCTATATTTATTGAATAAGGTCTTTCTCTTCTTTTATTTGTGTTAATTCATGCAAGTTAATATTATCTTTGATTTTCTTCATGTCCTCTACAATATTATAGCCAGTCTTATTGGAAGAATTGGAAGCATCAACATAAGGCTTAGGAGTAATTTTTTTGGAGGCTATGGATTATTATCTAAAGTGGTATCTGAAGGAGTACCAAAGTTATTTATAGGATTATAAGTAGTCAAAGGTTGCCTTTGTTATTTGTTCCTTGGAGGATATGTCTTCTTTAAGAAATATTGGAAGGCATGAGCTTCTTTAGGAACATCATCAAGCTCATTTTCTTCTTAGAAGGGGAAATAAAACATTTCTACCATGAAGGTCTAGTCAATAGGCTTGGATCCTGAGGTACCTACACCATTATATTTGTTAGGCACTACCTCAAAAGTGTCCAACTCTTCTTGAAATGCCTCAAAAGCTTTACAAAACTCAATTTAGTCCATATCACCATGCTTGGTAGTATAATGGACTCTATAATAATCAAGCAGAGCAATATCAATAAGATTAATATCCATAGTCTTCTTTTTAGAAAATGGTTCACTATTCTTATTGTTGTGGAAACTATCATTATTAAACCTATTATTGGGTCTATTGAACCTTTAAAATAGAAGTTCCTATTATATGTTTATCCAGTATTACCAACTTATTTTTATAGCTGAAGGAAGTCAGTGCTTAGTTTTTAGACCATTTTTAGAATGGACTCATTTTCACTTTTAGGAGTTTCTAAATTATGAACTTAGTTGTTATTGATACCAATGGTTGGTACTAAGGCCCTTTGATCAATTTCAATAAATCCATTATTAGTAGGGTGATTCAATAACCCCAAATTCTAGTTAAGAGTAGCATATCTTAGAGGCAATTGGTTCAGATTTGGGAGTTGGTTAAGAGCATGCACATTCTAGTTATTATTAGGAAAGACATTCAAAGTAGGCATATGTGGGTTAACATTGGGAATAAAGTAGGGTATCTGACCTTGATGTTACATGTAGTTATTAATGATCACAACCTTAGCTTAAGCTAAATCTAATGTGTTCATTGGACCTACAACTCTCTTATATGAACAATGATGGCATGGGATCAAGAGTATATTTATAAATTTCTAAGGTCAATGCCTGATAAGGATTATAAGGGTTAATGGTTCTATTGTACACATTTTTTAACATAGCATTGAAAAATCTTATGGGTTCATTGGCATCCCTTTTAGGGTGTTAAATTTATAGTATAGGACACATGGGATGATTATTTTACTAAATTGGTCAATGAATATGTTATTAAATTCATCCTAGGTGGTGATGCAATCATCAGGTAGGTTTAGGAACCACTCATATGCAACATATTTAAATGTGAAAGGGAAAAAACTAAATGATACATCCTCATGAATTACATTTAACAATATTAATGTAGCCTTAAATAATTTAACATGTTATTCTGTTGTTATAATACCACTAAGAATAAAAGTTGGCAAATAATTTTCAAGATTACAAAGGAGGTCATGGATTGCACCTTGTACATTGATAAGAGAACTCCCTAAATAATACATACCTTGATTAATGTTGAATACAAGATTACCTTGGACTGGTAAAGAAGGTAAAGAATTTGACTGATTGCATCTACCTTTATCCCTTCTAGATCTCTTATTGACTTTCATCTCAAGTAGAGGTTCTCTTATTTTAGAGTGTGATCTACTCTAGATTCTAGGTAGTTCCATCTTGATAATTTTGGACCTTGTTTGAAATATGATGTACCAAACCAACCTTTACAAACAATGGGACTTAGATTTACACATTAAGCTAATTCTACAAAGACATATGTATAAAACAACAAAGGGCATAAAATTTTAACTAAATTAGCTAAAAGAAGTGTCTAATTATGTAAATATGGTTAACATTAACAATTCTAAGCCCATATGAACCCATATCTATGAAATATACACCAATATTTGATCAAAACAAGATATTCTAACCTCAAATACTATAGATTCTTAGATCTTAAGCTATGTTTACTAGAATTAAGCATCTAACCTCAAAGATCTTTGATCTTTGTCTAAAAGAAGCACAAAGATGAGTCAAAGACCACAAAGATCAATGATATTTACAATTTTGAGTAAATAATTGTGTAAAATTGAAAAGATAACACCAATCTTAGACCACAACACACCAAAATTAATAGAGATTTAAAAAATTCATGCCCTCCTAGCACTAGTGGAGCTTGTCCTGTTAATGCCTCTATGTTTATCACAGGTGCTCTTAGTGTTTATGGAACACTTTTAAATTTAGAATTTAGAGGATTCATAGCATTAGTAGTAGGTTTTAGTAATCTAGTTACCAGTGGTGAAATAAAAACAAAGCAAATTAAACTATTTGACAAATTTATATTGATTGGTGGTTGGGAGCCATTATGGTCTTTGTGAATTTTGAAGTATCTATGCTGATCTTAATGAGTTATGATCAAGGTTATACACTAAAAACTAATATAAGTGAATATTTACAATGAGATCTAAGATAAAGTGATTTCATCAAAAAAGAAGCAAAAAGAAGGGTAGGGAATAAAAAAAGTGTGTGATTGCTTATCTTTTCCCTGAACATTATGACAAGGTTTTGATTTCAACTGAACATGTATTTAACCAATATATGATGTGAATTAAAAGATGCTCAATCCCACCATATACAAGGTAAATGTCTGAGGAAAACACAAAAGAAAACAAATATGAACTAAACTTTGCTTTAAATTTGTACTACTACATTCAAATAACATTTGCACATCCTAATGCAGAGAAAATAAATGAAACAGACTTTAAGATCATCCAACTAGTCTAGCTTTAGCACAAATTCCCAACCCTGTATCAAAGATGCACATTTAGAATTCATAAGAACCATTTAAATTCAAGACTTAGAATAAGCATTTGAGAGAGAAACCATGTAACAATTGATACAAACAAACTTTTAAGTATTCCTTGATTATATTAATTGCTTATAATTATATAAGTTTTGTCTCAAAACTCCCTCCCTTTACAAAATGGTAATACTACCTTTTATAGAAGACTCAGACAATATACTAGTCAGTCATAAGATTACACATGTACAAAGATAAGGATAGTTGTCCTTATTTATAGTTATAAAATACATTTCTCTTTCCCAAATGGATTGACCTATAGGAAAATATGCTAACAAACTAGCATATGCCTTTTCAAAGGAATATTCCACATTAAAATATTACAATGCATTACAAAATGGAATATTAATTAATCAGTGGGCCCTATGTTAAATGTCTCCCTTTTTTCTCTTAGAGAATCTCCATATATCTTTGATGTTGTTCTTTGTAAATCCCTAAATTAATAGATGGCTTCAAGAGATAGACATCCTCTTGATCAGCCAAGTCACCAAGGTCTCTACCATTCATTACCATGGCCTCATTGAGGCTCCTTGCTTTTGTAATTTCTCATTATTAGGGAAGATCATGCCCATGATTTGGTTGTTATCACTTCTAGATTGGCCTTATATTTCTCTTCTAACTTCCTACATCACCAAAGTGACTCTATGTTTGTACTCTTCATCATCAATGATGCCTAGGGCACTGGAATTTGTAATATTATCCAACATGGTACCAAGGATTTGATTTACTCTGGCTATTATCTCATCATCATCCCTTAAGAGTCTATTTAATCTTTTTGACCAAGGACTTAAACCTTTTATCTTATCAACAACTATCCCAAATATTGAATTCAAGTGGGCTAGGTTGATAGTTTTAAAGCCAAGAATCCTACCCTTGATTAGTATGTTGATAATATCTCTTAGTTTGTCCTTTACATCCTAAAACTAGGCCATAAATCCTTTGTCTATCTCAATCTACTGGGTCAATGCATCTTTCCTTAGCTTCATTGACTTCAAGGAGTCAAACATGTCAAAGAAGGATGCCTCAAACATCTTTATTATTGCTTTAGGGATTGATAAGATAGTCAATGTTTTTAGGTTCTCCTTTTCTCTCTCCAAGTTAAGTATCTTTTGCTTTATACCCTTAATGCCTAATTTGATATGAGTTGAATGAACCTCAACTAGTCTGTATATGTCCTCCTCATGGATAAGATGCTCACCAAGATTTTGACCTCTAATGAGGGTTAAACCAACAAAGGGGAAACTATTTGAAAGGTGAATTCCTCACCTCTAACCATATCCTTCTTGGTTGTCACCCTCTCTAATCTTATTATTTCTAGATTGAATTGTACACTGGTTTATGACTCTGTGATCTTAGGAGGCTTGAGAATATCCACCCATATACTATTCAAGGCTCTTGAAGTGTCCACTTAAGTGCCATTTGATCTTGATATGGAAACTAATATTCTCTCTTCCTCCTCTTTCATCAAAGCCAATATCCATGGCTTAATTTCTTCATGAACATAAATTTGAATTATTTGGGTTAGGACCCAAGAATGGGATAAAGTGGGAATATTCTATAGTTTTCCATAAACAAACCATTCAAGGATAATGCATCCATGAATGGGGTATTCATCATTGAATAAGTTGACTTCACTCATGGGGTGGGTGAAGGTAAAATTAGGCTTCTTTCTCCCAATTCAGACTAATGCCAATTCTTATTTCCTTTTATGTGTGGGTGTTATTAGAACTATGTCCAAAGCAACCTCTTTCCCTTTGTCTTGATACATTACCTCAACCTGGGATTGGGGTTCCTCAGTTTATTATTCCTCATCTTTTGACTCATAATATTTAGCAAGAACCTTAATTTCATCCCCTATTATCTCATTAGGTTTCAATGAAATTATATCTAGGTACTCTATAGGAGACTCTAGTCTTTCAGGTGGGGCTAAAGATGAGGCTTCCCTAGGTCTCTCTTCTAACTTCTCTTTATTAGGTCCATAATTAACCTATGTTTGAGGTTATTCCATGTTAACTTTTGGCTATTCTATAGGGGGCCTTGAGGATGGTCCAGGAAACAAATGATACTACAAGGGCTTCATTTTCCAAATCTCCCCTGGTGACTTTCCATCTCCCCTGGCCAACTTGGGCTCAAGCTTGATGTTATGCCTTTTTAATTTGGTTAGTACCTTTGGGAAACTAGAGGCCTTGATGTAGAATGGGTCATGGACCCCAGGTTGATGTTCATATGATTTTTTATGGTTTTGGACTTTAGATCTTTGGATACCACCCCATTAGGGTCCCATTACCTTAAATCATATTTTTATAGGGTGGAGTCCCTAATTCTAGAAATAACATTTACATGCTCATAATTTTGTAACATATTTCTATTGATTATTGAAGGAAAGGGATGGGGGAGGCCTTTCCTTTTCTCCTTGAAAAATACATCTATATTATGAATAAGTTGGTAAGCCACTTCTTATTCTACTAACTTGGTGGGCACATAGGTGGGAAACATGAAGGGTTATGTTAAAGTCCCTTATATTTTTATTACTATGTAGTCAGGGTAGAACCATATGTCCCTTATCAATTCCACATATTTTTTAATCAATGGGCTAACCCTCCTCATGGATATTCTTGTGATGGCTTCCATTAGGGCTAGATGAACACAATCATAGTTGAATTACATGTTGTGTTTGTACTTGAAAATGTGAAGCTTAGAGTAATGATCGGATATAGTGGGTCTTCCATCAGGTGACCAATTCTTAATGTTTGGGATTTGGGTGGAGGCTAAAAGGGCATCAACCAAATAGGACATCATGTAAAAGTGTTTACTTTTTTTCTTATTAGTGGATATGAATTATGATTTCAAATAAATATTGATCATCTCTCTTAATGGGGGAGTGAGTCCCTTCTCAACCATGAAGTAAACATAGGACACTAAAAATTTATCAGTATTTGTGGTAGAGGGGGATGCACATAACCTATTCAATAAGGACATTATTATCATGATCCCCTCCCTAAATTAGACAATTGGTATTTTACTTATGGGGTCCTAGATTACTTGGTTCCCAGTAAGCAACCAAAAGTCCAAGATTGTGTTTATATTATGCTCTCTAGTCCACTTTTTAATGGTGGGTAAGTATATTTGGGGCTTACATATTTTATAATAACTCTTAAGAGCAAAGGTGGAAATTTATGATATTTTATTAAAACTACACTCATGCATAATCCAATCATTCACAATTTTACAATCCTAGGAAAGAGGAGAAAGGACATAAATGTAGTGTAATACCTTAAACTTAGTAGCAACATAGTGTAAGCTATTCATATGGATAGAAACTAGGTCATTGTATCTCCATAAGATGGTTACATTCTTTTCTTCTTCCCTAATAAGAGCTTACATCTCCTTGATGGTCAAAAAGAGTTTGAACCAGTTCTTATTCCCATTGTTTAACACTATAGTATCCAAGTCTATGTCCTTAAAAACTCTCCCTTCATTATCTGAGGTCAAGTATAACTTAGTTTCATCCCTTTGTTGTTATCTATGAGCTACCATGATTGTGGAAGTTAAAACTGCTTACTAATGAATTACAAGTGGATTTTGGTTCAATACACTATTTTTCAGATTGTAACTGAACTATTCTTGGTTTGAATGTGACTAATTTGAGTTTGAATTAGGTATTTTATGGATGTTGGGGATTTTTTAAAGATTTAATGGTGATGACAATTTAGACTTAGGCTCATTTGTGTCCCAGATTTGATTGAGACCCATGTATTTATACCTTTGCCTTTTTATCATAAAAAATCTCTAATTTTATCATTTTATGCTTGTGTGGCACCCATGTGGCATCCCTTTGATAATTTTTGTGGCATTTTTCATAATTTCCTTGAGGGGCTAACTATTATCTTTTGAAAATACAACTTTTCTTTCAAACCATTGGATCTTTTATTATGGATAAATGTAGACCATTGATCATGATTATAGGGTTTAAAAATCATTGGTTGATTTATGTGGGGCCTTGGGGTTTTTCCACTTGGCACTTCTATGAGCCTTATGGGCCTTGCATTATGTGCAATGAGTGTGTGCCTACCACATGTCAATCCTATAGGGCATCAAGATTTCATTCAAAAGTATCTAAAAAATATGCTCCATTTGATCATCCTATCATGAGAAAGTGAAAACCATTTATCTTAATCCAAGTGGATGCACTTTATTAGTCTGATGGATCAAATTCTTTTGGTTTATTGGGTCTTTTTGATCTATTTGATTAATCTCTACGATGAAGCAAGACCCATTAATCTTGAAAAAGGGTGAAAACTTTAATTAGCATCATGATATGAAGGGACTTAGGCTTTAATAATTTAATCTAATGTTTATTTCATGTTTAATAAACATGAGATAAAATTTAGGCTAAAATATTTATGCTGTCTTGGGATACGCTTAAAGAGACCAAATAATAATAGGGCCAAATTTTAGGTTTTGACCTAGGGTTTCATCATATTAATAAACATAATAAAAATTAAGGATAAAATAATTTTAAGCTAAGCTTTATGTCACAAGGACATTTTAACATTAGGCTTAATATAATTCTCTAGCCTAAGGTTTATGGCATTCAAACAAACATAATTGTACCTTAGGAAATAAACTAAGACTAAGTCCATGTTTTCATATATTTAGACCACAAAATCATTTTATTATTTGAAGTTAAAATATCCTAAGTGTTTGAACATCTTCTAAGGGGTCCCATTGATTTTCAATGTAATCCATAAGCTTTTACCAAAATTTTGAAACATGTCCTTATGTTTAAGTAAAATAATCAATTAGCTTAAATTTGATAGTCTCACAGATGTCAATGATGGCCTCATGGATGATAAATAATGGTTACAAGAACATCAAATTTAATTTAGTAGATCATTAGGTTTGATGGGATTAAATTTGACAGTCTCATGGATGTCAAATGATAGTCACAAGAATATCAAATTTAAGCTCATGAAACCATTCTAATCCCTAGACCTTAGATTTGATATGTTATGTTGGATCAATCTCCATGATGAAGTACAAACCATCGATCTTAATCTAACTGGGAACATACCATTGGTTTATTTTAATGTGTGTTATCCTTTGTTATCAAGATCAAATATATGAGTGCCATGTGGTGGTTCCATGTGGCTTCTTGAGATTTTAACTTTTTAGTACTACATTTTCTCTATTAGATCACTTCTATGTGAGTAGCTATGGGCCATCGATCTTGATCTGAACACTTACACTTGATTGACCCATTTCATATATTAAAGCCATAGTATAATTTTTATCCTAAGGTTTCATTGTATTAATAAATACAATGAGACCTTTAGGTAAGACTTAGGCTAAGATTATGTTTAATAAAATGGGCCCTTTAACTTTAATGATGATATTGTGTCATTCGATCCTTGGTCCCACTTAAGTGTAGATCATTCATCATGATCCTAGTGATCTTACAAGATTGGTCAAATGGATCAAACCTTTGATTTTTTCAAGATTCCTATGCTTCATTAGATAATTCCTCATGATGAAGCGAGGTCTATTGGATCTACAAAGAATTAAGTCACTTAAGTTAGGATGTGGGTAAATATAATAACTTAAGCTAAATATTTAAAACTAAGTTCTTTTTTGTGTTGATAAATTATGAATGGGGCCTTAGGGATAAAACTTTAGGCTAAGAATATAACAAAGGGGACCATGCTAAAATAGAGGAACCTATTAACATAAACATTAGACCATGTTAAAAACATAATGAATGAAAGGGGGAGTATAAAAGGGGAATAAGCATTATTTTTAGGCTAGGTTTGGGTTGTGTTTAAAAACATGACCATAGGCTTAAGTCCAAAGTTGATTCAAAATATTCCCACCAAATCTATTCTAACCAAAATTTGAATCAAAGGTCTAATCTAGGGATTTTTGAAGGAGGGTTTTATCACATGAATCCAACTATGATTTATCATAAAACCTACAACTTAAGACATGAGGATAAACTATTAGCAACATTAGGCAAGTTTTAAACAACACCATGAACAAATGGTCCAGTTTCATCATGCATGGATGATCTTCAAATAATAATAAAGATCATAATATCAAGCTTTCAGTGCTAAGGTTAAAAATAATAACAAGGGTCCCTATTTCTAAAAAATGGGTGTATGTTGACCTCAACACAGGTTTGGCAGTCATATCACTCAAAATAAGCTCATATGAAATAATATAGATAAAGTTGGGTTTTGTGTAGTTAGAATAGTTTTAAAAGGTTGGGGGAAGGTTTGTAATAAGTTTTCATGATATTTTTAAGTCCCCAAACCATCTAAATATGTTCTATACCTTTAAAAATTAGTTTAGGCCTATTAGACCTAGAATCCACTCTTGAGGCCTCAAATCCCATGCTCACCTCAATAGCATAGCCAAATTCCCCAAGTAAATAAAAGACTATAATGAGGTTTGAGATGATTATTTATGTCATATAGAGAAGATTTCAATTACATAAAATCAATTAAATCAAAAATTTGGGTCTTGAAGTCCACCTCAAACTACATAGTCCAAGCAGCCAACTCAAGTTGCCTATTCAAATTCTCATATCTTTCATGGTAGAGGGACTCAAGGAAAATTCTCCTAATGAAATTTGGGAACCCCTATTTATTTTAAATCCATGAAATATTGAGATGGATTTAGTAACCTAGGTTTATGAGTCATTAATAATTATGAAAATAGGTCCAAAAATGTTGGTAAAGATCTTGAAGTCCACCATATTCTGGTCATATCTCCACACACAAGATGCATGAGAACCAAACCCTTTAAAGATTTTTAAGGGGATTTATGGACTAAACTTACATGACCATAAATTTTGGATTGGATGTCTCATATTTAAGAACCATCATTAAGATGGTAGACCTCCAAAACCCTCTTTAAACTCTACTATAGACTAGACTTGGAAAAATGAAGATTTTTTAACTCCAACACTCATGAATGACTTTATAAACACCTAAAACATATAGTAAACATAGAATATACCCTAACCATAATATTGATCTATACAGACATTGTATGAAATTGTCAAAAATTATGATTTTTCAATAAATTGAGTAAAAAAAGGTAGAGGGTAGTTTAAGAAGTTACCAATCATTAAAGGAGGAGGTTTGACACTTGTTTCATCTTCCCAAGACACCATTTGCTCACTATTATATTTGGAAATTCCTCTACAAGACTCCTCCATACAACCAATCTATAGATATGAAGGATAATATGACTTAGTCACCTAATTTTTCAAGGTTATACGTGTGAACTATTTAAAAAGGTCCATATCATGATATGAGACTTTGATTTAGGCTTGAAAATCATCTATCCATATATCCTATAGGTCTTGTATAGGTTTCATGTCCACTCAATTAGCCAACAATCAGATGGATAGGCCTAATGGCCTAATTGGCTTACTTGGTCAATAGAGAGAGTTGGAAGTTGACATGGGGATGCTATTAAAAGGGTCAATACAAATATATTACACTTGGTAACTGATGTATTAAAAGCAAGTGTAATTTTCATGATCATAATGGAGAAGGAGGAAGTTACCAAAGTTGGTTAATATGCACATGAGATATGGTGGGATGTTATATTTTTCATGGTAACTTGATTGGACCTCTTTAATGTCTTGTAACTATAACAAAGAGGGAATTGATTGAGGATGTTGTGCATAGACCTTTCATGGGTCAATTTTTCTAAAAATAGACTTTGACCATATTAAAGACACTCATTAAAGACACTTGAATGCATGGAAGAGTATGGAAGATTGTTGTAACTATCATGTGGAATAAGTCATGATATTTTGACTTTTTCAAAGACTTTTATGCCATTCTCCCTCTTATTATCTCAAGATACTTTTATTTATTAAGTTTTGAAGGCCTAATTTGGTATCCCTCACCAAGGTATGAGGAAACTATGCCTATACTGGGACTTTGTAACCTCTTAAGCTAATGCAAATTAATGTTTTTAGAGACTTTGATACTAGTTTAGTGTGTTCTATTAATTAGATTTGACCATGTTATAGTTTTTCTCCTTTGGCAGGTCCTAATCTCACCTATTTACTAGTATATGATCTTATGCAGGCCACATATAGTGTGTGAATAATATTTAGTTGAGATTGGAGTGGAGATTTGATCAGTAAGTTCTTTTATCTAAGCCTTCCATATTTACCCTCATGCTTTAACAACTTAGTGTAACCTCTACGTGAAACACTTTTGCATAGGATTCCTTAGAGTTAGAATATTCAGACACTTATATTGCTTACTAGTGTTCTTTGAAGTCCAAATTGAGTGGATTAATGATTACATTAGTGCATCACTACCCTTTAGACTAAGTTTATTTTCTACATTATCTATCCCTTTTCACCACAGATAGTAGGTTTAAGTGATTCTGAGTGAAATAGATGCACTAGGGAAGATAACCCCATAATTTAGAGGTTTGATCTAATGATAAGTACATCTTTACCTAACCAAACTTAAATTATCATCAAATATGATGGTTATAAATATTATCTAGTTATGATTTTGATATTAATTATATCAAAGGCAAGGAGAATAGAGTAATTGATGCTCTAAGTCATAGGTGATACATAGAAACTATTGTTATCATCAAGAGTACTTTTTGAGATTAGGTAATCAAATTATCATAAAGAGTAAAATTAGGTCAAGAAATCATTATTTTAAAATTCTTATAATCCTAGGTATAAGGTATTTAAAATAGAGAGTGATGGTCTTTTACAATACAATGGTATGATGTATATTCTTGATAGAGAGAATCTAAGGAACACAATGCTAAAAAAACTACACAATCTCATATATTCAGGACATCCACATGTAACCAAGCTCATGTCTAAGATTAGACCACTCTATTTTCAAAAATTAATTAAGAGAGATGAAATGTATTTTATGTCTTGTTATTTTGAATGTCTACATGTGAAATTTGAACTTGTGTTACTAGTCAGACTGATATATCCACATGATATATCAGAGTGTAAGTGGTAGGTGACTAGTATGGACTTTATCCAAGGGTTGTTTTTATCATATAATCAACATGATATGATATTGGTTTTAGTTGATAAACTAACCAAGGTAGCCTATTTCATACTAGGTAACTTGACAGATGATGCACCTATGAGTGCAAAGAGATTTGTAAAGGAGGTGTATCAATTTCATAGTTTTATAGATAAGATCATTTCAAATCAAGATCTAAAGATTACTTATAGGTTTTGGTTAACTCTAAATTCAGCTCTTGGTATTTATTTAAATTTTAACACTACTTATCACCCATAAAATGATGGATAGACAGAATGAGTTAACTAGGTTTTATAAGATCTCCTCTGTATGTATTACATGGATCAGTAGTATAATTAGAGGAGTTCCTTCCATTTGTTTATTTTCCTTATAAACACTCATACTAATCAGCATTGAAGATGGATCCATTTGAGGCATTTTTAAAAAATAGGTGTAGAAAACCAATTGATTAGGACAAGTTAGAAGGCAGGGTAGTCTTTAGACCTGATATGCTTTCATAAATGGAAGATCAAGTCAAGATAAATAGGTAGAATTTGGTTGAGGCCAATGATAGATAAAAAATTTATGCTGATCTAAAGATAATAGCTAAGTAGTTTACTATAGGTGATGAAGTGTTTTTGTGGGTTAATCCTTAGAAAATCTTGATTAAATTATGAAATTCTTTGAAACTTTCACCAAGATTTGTGGGACCTTTCAATGTTTTGGAATTGGTTAATCCTTTAGCGTATAGGCTTGAAATTCCACCAAATCTAGCTCTTTTACATAATGTCTTCCATGTGTCTTATATTAAAAAGTATATTGTTTATCCTTCATAGGTGTTGGATTGGAATGATTTATAGGTTCTAGATCCTAAGGTGGTCAAGGTAGAACCAATCAAAATAATTAACACTCATAAACTCAATTTGTGTAATAGAGAAGTGTCACAGTGAAAGGTCTAGTGGGACCAATATTCTAAAATTAATACCACTTGGGAGGACTATGATGAGTTTTACAAGTTGTTTTCACATTTGTTTGTTTGATTTGTTGTTAAATATTATATTAATTTTATATTGAATAATCTTTTAAAATTTAGAACGTGCATTTGAATAAATGTCATCAAGATGATGACCAGCTTTAGGGGGAAAGGATGTCACATCCTAATTTTTCCCTAAGCTAAAAAAGTTGTTTGATCTATAAATTATTATGTTTTTTAGTTGATTAACTATTATTTGATTAAGATTTATATCATATGTTGATTATGGGGTAGTTATGTTTTTATTAATTTACATGATTAGCTTGCTATGAGATATACTTTTATACTTTGTACATTATGATCATGTTTGTTAATTATATAGCATTATTTTATGGATATAATTATGTTTCAGTATAACTACCTTCATTATTATGAGGTGGATATAGGACAGATCCATCCCTCAAAGTGTGACAGAGGGAGAGCATCATTAGAGAGGGTGGTGTAGATGGAGGCATTAGGGGAGGACAAAATGAAAAAACCATAAACCCATGAACACATCATAGTAGTATATCATGTTGTGTGATAAGTTGTTTGAGTTAGATAATTATGGCATGCCTTGTTTTCTATATAAATGTCTCCAGTGATATTTTAAGTTCTTATATCATTTAATGTGGTTGTGTGATTTTACTAATCTAGTTGTTGTTGACGTTATTGATTAGTTGATTTGATAAATATGTACCTAACTAGATTAACATGATTTACCATTGTATTGTAAATAGCTAAATATTTGTTTAACAATGTTTTTTTAGATTAGCTGAGTCAGTTTATAAGTGACTATTTATGTTTATAAGGTTACTATTATTGATCTTAATAGTAATATAAACTTTTAAAAGACTTAATGAATTATGAGTTCCTTGTTAAGTACAGATGAATGATTTTGGCATGGTAAAACTAGATTTGTGTTTTGACTTTATAGTACTACATAATAAACATAACATAATGCAAGGTGTTATAGAATAATATCACTATGAAAGAATTATTTAGACATCAGTATGTTTGTTGAAGTGTTTGCTAAAGACTATGTTTATTATTTAAACCTAGAGGGTTAATAAATAGTTTAAAGTTGAATGCATATTGTTAGATTTGGATGACTTGGTATAAATTACAATAATTCTTTTGAAAGTCATATATGTTTTACCAATGCTATATAGTGATTATGATTATTTACTTATCGATGGTTAACATTGCATGGAATAATATTGGTGATTGTGACTAGTTGTTTAGTTGGTTTGGATAGCTTAAGTGAAGCTGATGATGCATTTGATTTAATTCAAAAGGCATGCATGTTTTATAAAGGATATATAATGATTAATATCATGAGTCATTGATAATTTTCAATATGATTAGGGTTTATTATCACTCATTGACTCCATTTAACCATCATTATTATAAAAAATCATGATGTGATTTGGTTGTGAACTACATGAGAAATGGTGGTAGACTATAGCTTAGTGGGGGTTGTATTGATCTATTCTGGCATGAATATTTTTAATGGGTTTTTTATGTATAGAATAGAAGAGAAAGTGATGAAGAGTAAGGTGATATAAATTAATAAAGGAAATAATAAGGATGATTGGGAAGAAGCATATAAAAAGTAGCAGGAAGAAAGAGAAAGATAAAAGGTATTCAAGCTAAGGAAAGAGGACATTTAGTTTTCTTGGAATAATAAGCATTTGTTATAGTTGGTATTGTAATTAAATTCATGTATTATGTTGTATATTTGAATTGAAATGGGTTATTGTGTTTTTAATTTGTTTGAAATTAAAATGGAAAATTTATAGGGGGTTACATGTAGCACCCTATATATGGCTCAGCCATCCATAGAACCCTCCATCTAACCCCATAACCCAAAGGTAATAGGTAAGGTTTTATGTGTTTTCCATATTTGTATACACCTCTATGAAAGCTCTATCCTTAATATTTTTTTAATTCATAAATTCATGCAAATGCATTGTTTGATTATTACAATTTAAGGGCATTTTGTAAAGGGTATTATGTTTTAGTTTAAGTTTGTCTAACTAGACATAGGAAATAAACTTTAATGCTCAACTTAAGTATAATCCTATATAGGTTATATGGGGTTTGAATGTGTATATATTTAGTTAGAATTTTTGGGTGAGATATGTATGCAATTGGAATTACATGATGTAAATAAATCAATCCTGGATCGGATAAGATAAAACACACCTACATTTTTGATTGGGTATACATTTGGCAAGTGGGAGCATGACCAATATGGAGATCCACTAGACCCAATTAGGGGATCACTTGTATCACTTGTCACAACAAATCATTCTATGAAGGGTTATAAAGCCTATAATCTAACATGATCACAAAACAACCCTAAAAGAGTCTTATGATTTGATATTTCACATTTTCTAACAAACAAGAAGTAAACCATTCTAATAATAATAAAAGTAAACTAATCTAGTGTGTACCAAAGTTTGTGGCACAAAGTGGGGGTTAGAATGAAACAAACAAACAATAACTAAACTAAACATGCATAGGAGATATATATTCACATTGATGTATATGAAATCTTAATACATGGAAGAGAAGAATACATACTACATTACCTATCTACTCTTACAAAGGAGAAATAAAGTTAGGAATACTTACCTTTGAAGATGAACCTACCAAGCCTCAATCTCTCCCTTAGCCAAGGTGCTTCACAAGAGATTGTTTTGGTTATAAGGATAAACAATATAAATTAGCTCTAGGATACATGACCTACCTAAGCATCCAAAATACTTCTCTAAAAGACAAGATTAGAGATCTAAAGAAAGTATTGAACCCTAAAGCTTTATTCCTCAAGTAGAATGGTTGATAAATAGATGTTCATTTGTACTTATTTGCTTGACTCTTCACTCTCTTTCAACTCTTATGAAATGGAAGTAAATGACCTTGTATATATAGTAGTATCTTACATAAAAACATTTAGACATGTCAGTTGTACTAGGTCAACTGGGTCAACCTAGCACATTTTTGGGCTAACTCACTAGGTATGTGCTAGGTCGATTAGGATGCTAACATTATAAAAGAGTTGAAGTGTCCCCAAAACACACTAGGTTGACCAAGTCAACTTAGTTTGTTAAACAGGTCAAAAGGGTAACAAGGTAAGAAATGAAGGAATAAAGCATGATAATGACTAGAATGGATAAGAAAGAGAGAAATAAGCTTAGGGTTCAAGGTTTTAGGAGACAAGAGTGTAGATGGCAAGTGGAAAAAGGAACATTAATATTATGAAGCACTGATGGTCCACCCAACCATTTCCTAGTGCACCCCTTAAAGCATGCACTTAGAGAGATTGAGACTTGATAGGTTCTTACAAAATATGAAGTGTCAACAGTCAATAAAAGTTTGAAAATATTATGTGTATACATATTCCCCAACCAAAGCTCATCACGTGTCATGTAAGTGCAACATGGGATGGTGCTTCAAAGATAGAACATGATAACACATAATTTTGATGCTAAGTATGGTGTAGCAAGAAGAAAATAAGATAAACGAAAGGATAAAATTGAAAAACACATACCTTTAACTTATGTTAATATTGTAGATAAAGAAGTAGACTGCAAAAAGGTGAAGGTGTCTAATGTAAAGCACACTAGGTGAACCTATAGAAGTTAGTGCAAAAAATAGCCAAAAATAAAAAAATATAGAAGATAGGCATATTATACTATAAAAGAGTCTATACGTCATCATGATTCTAATGCATTCTAAGATTTGCAAATGGATGAGAAAAAACAAAGATATGAGCAAAATAAGGAATGTAAAGGAGAATAATTGAAGAATTTGAAATGCTAAAAAGTGGTTTTAAATAGGAAAAATGGAAGTCATTTTTTTATTTTGAATTTTAAAGGAGAGGAAAGAGATCTCTGAGACCAAACAAGGCTAAGATGGTGAGAGGATGACATCCTAGATGAAGAAGACACCTATAGGTAGCAGTAAGTGCACTATAGGCATGTAATTATGGATCTCAAACTAGTTTGAAATTTATATTGAATTAAGTGAATTTTTTATAAAATTTGATTTTAAGCATTTATACATGTCAAAAATGAACAAAATTAGATTCTAAGGGTAGCAAATAGAAGGAAAAGAAATGGGTTGAAAGGAAATAGGGAGAAAATAAGAAAAAATCACATTTTTAGCAAAATATACTGGGTCAGCACATAGAACCTACTAGGTCAACCAAGTTAACCTAGTAGGTTGAATCAGGGTAAAAATCCATATGGTCAACCTAGTAGGTATAGGTTGACCTAGTGTATTTTACAAGCTAAGACCTGGTGAAAAAGTGTCTAGTTGGTCCGTAAGGCACAGAATGGAAACTTAACACCAAGGAGAAGAAGATAAGAGGAAAAATAAGAAATTTAGGATAAAATAAGACAAAAATAGGGAAATTTTGGTCAAACTAGGTTGACCAAGGAACTAGAATAAACATGGAAAAGCATGTTGAAAGTTGAAAGAGGGCTAGAATGGCCCAAAATGACCAAACAAGGGAAGAAGGGACCAAAATAGAATAAAATGGATAAAAATGAATAAATTATGATTTTTTTGAAAAAAATAGAATCTATAAAGAATCTATTATGATTATGCATGACATGGAGGAACTAAGACATCCTTTGTTATTTCATAATTATAGAGATGGCCATAGTTTTGGAGGTTGTTAAACATGTCTTCATTTCCAAATTTGTTAAATAGGTTCACAAATAGAGACATAGCTAGAATGGTAGCCATGGGTCTCAAAGGTAAATCAGTTATGTGTAGGATCCCTCTTAGTGTAGATATGTTGGTCATGTTCCTTAGTTATTAAGAATGGTTTACCAACACCTTCAGATGGGAAGTGTATGGGGATGTGATAGAGGTGGCTATCACATTAGAAGATGTTCATGCCATCCTCAGACTGACCATAGTAGGAGTTCCATTGACCATAGGGATACCAAATAACATAGAGGAGAGGAGAGCCTTAGCCATGTGGGCTATATGATTAGAGATAATATTTCTAGGGTGGAGAGTGAGTATGGATGATGTATATATATCATAGATTCTAAATCTCCAAAATGTGATGGTAGGCCTTATGATATAATGAGTGCTTTGTCACAAGTCAAATGGTAAGGTACCATTATACGTGGTAGCCTTGAGCAAGATAATGTTGGAAGAGGGACTGTTATACAATTTGGGATCTATCATGTAGGTCCAACTTATTCATGATTTATTTGAGATATAGGTCAGAGGACATAAGACTATGGGATTGATCATACTACTGACATCATGGATATATGAGATATTTCACATGTATTGTTCAATTGGGTTACCCCATGCAGTTGATAATAGGTCACCTCAGGTGAAGAGATAGAGGGAGGACCATAGTGCAGGCCATGCCCCACATGCCAATGTTATAGATGGTGAGATGCACTAATATAGTATGACAACCATATGAGTAGCTAGCAACTACTTGAGAGAGCTAGTACATATATGGACCAATGTTAAAGAGGAAAAAGGTGATAGGACACTATACATGGTGAAGAGAGCTACATATAATGGAATGAATGCTAAGATAGATGGGTCTACCTCATCTAACAACACTGATAATCATGCCTAATCAATAGAATTGGCATATGAGAGATCCATGAGGGAAGAGGGGACTCAGACCACTAATAGTGAGATAGACATTTGGGCTATGTTGAGAATGATCATGGATTGGTCATGCATGATGAAGGGTAAAGCAAGAGGAGGTAAAGGCAGAGGAAAGGATACCACATGTACCACCACTAGCTCCACCAAGAGATGAGTTATGACCATCGAGGAAATGTCATCAATGGAGGTAGGAGGAGAGACCAAAGACCATCATCATCCTTGGAAAGTTATAAGAGGAGCTAGAGAAGAGACTAATGAGAGATAGACCACTCAGGTGTAGGTTGAGACAAATACAAACCATGAAAACCAAGTTTAAGATGATGAGGCAACCTATAGAAGAGGTAATAAGAGTTCATATAGATGAGGAAACCACCTTAGGTCTTCACACAGATGGTGAGACCATAGGATCTAAGACATAGCTAGGTATGAGCATGATTGAATTATTTCTTAAGTTGTTATTTGGTAGATAGATAGATATTATGAGATATTATAGTGATCTAGTATCCATTTGGTGTGATTTTATATGTCTACTTGAGGATGAGTAGGATATATGGGGGTCCTTGGTTATGGTATCACTCCATGATGTCCTAGATGAGACTCTATAGCCATATGACCCCATGACACTAGAGGATATAAGTGTGTAATATGCCCCATCTCAGGCAAGCTAGTTTATACTAGTGGGAGAGGCCATGAGGTAGATATAGATATAGAGAGAGAGGGCACAAACATCAATAGAGATGGGTGTAAGGGAAAGGTAGGCTAAGTAAGCCCTAGCTGATGAGAGAGTTGTGCATATGTAGATAGTGACGTAGATGATGTAGGCATATATGGTGATGTAGACCCAGTTGATGCATGCACATGCAGTGACCCAAATTGAGTTGGTACATGCATAGGTGTAGATAAAATGTCTACAAGGACAAGTAGAGGGATTGAGATCTTAGATTACTTCATTACATCATACCATTTTGAGGAGTTAGACTAAGGCCTTAGTAGGCAGTGTGGCTAGGCCATGAGATAGATAGGATGGAGCTTAGCCCTAGTGTTGAGGTTGTGTATATGATTGTATATGTTATATCAAACTCTTAAGATGTATATATATATGTATGTATGTATATATGTATGTATGTGTGTGTGTATGTGTGTGTGTATGTGTGTGTGTATATATATATACACACATACATATACATCTCAAGAGTTTGATATAACATATATAATCATATACACAGCCTCATATATATATATATATATGT